>VBSM01002356.1:280156-359237 GCA_008086735.1 Cheirogaleus medius | reverse complement strand
CCCCCCGTCCAGCCCCCTGACTTGGCAGCTATGATGTGGTGAGCACGTGAGGAACCCGCCTCACCTTCCGGCCGGTTGTCTCTGTCCCTCCAGGAAAACAGAAGGTCGTCGAGGGCAGGTAACTTTTTTTCCCTTCATTTTTGACTAGGTGATGCGTACACGTGGCATGAAGTTCCAACAGTGAACGAAAGAGTACGAGGGAGGAAGCCAGCCCCCACCTCACTCCCTCCTCCCGAGTCCCTACCCAGAAGGAAACTGCCGTCACAGCTGTCCAAACTGGAGGCCATGTTTCTATGTACACACACAGTGTGTGTCTGTGTGTATAAGCACACACTTACACATCCCCATACACATCATATGCATGCACAGACATTACATGCATATGCACACACGCACACACGCAAACATACACATGCATCCATATGTGTTCATATACATGTGACACATGCACACGCACATATATGCACACACGTGCACACATACATATTTACCTAGACACATGTGTAAACACATGTATGTGCACACATATGTTACACAGCTCCTGTTGTGGACATACGCACGGTACAAACATCGCACGCTCTGTCCCTTCCTTTCCTTTTCCACCTGCCCTCTGGGCTCTGACAGCCTCGCTTCCCTCGTAAGGGCCGCGCACCGCTCCATCGTGCGGGCTGAGCCGTGCCGTGTCTGGCTGGGTCACTGCTGATGAACATAGCTGTTTCTAATGTTTTGCCGCTAAAGACACCACAGCAGGTAACCTTCCGCCTTTGCACACAGGCCCCAGCAAAGGCCTGAAAGTGTTCAACTAACGACTACGTGCATCTTCATTCCTGATAGACATCCCTCAGTCATCTTCTGAACAGCCACATAATCGATATTGCCTCCAGCATTCCGCCAGCACGTGTCAGCACCACGCAGGATGCAGACTTGCATTCCCGATATAATCGTGGAGGATTTCTTTCTGGCATTTGTCTTTCTTTTTCTGCTAAGCTTTGTGCATGAACTTTGCCTGTTTTTTTCTACTGTGTTCTTGGTACTTTTCTAATGGATTTGTAAGAGGATTTAAATATTACGGAAACTAACCTTTTGTCATATGTTGAGAATATGTTATTCATAGTTTACCACTGAGCTTTTGACTTTTTCTACCATGTAAAAATATTTAATTTTATGACAATATTTTTCCATCTTTCATTTTATTGATTCTTGGTTTCAGGCTCTCTCTACTTTAAGCTTATTACCAAACAAAGCTCATCTTTTCTTCTAGTAAGTTTATGTTTTCCTTTTTTATGATTAAATCTTTACTCTCATGAAATTTATTTTGGTGTAAGGAGCAAGATAAGGACACATTTTCCCCTTATGTTTGGTGGTTTGTCCCAACCTACCGAGGGAGCCAAGTGTTCCCCACGGACTTGAAACCCCACTTAATTACACATTAACCTCCCCAGGACTCGAGGCAGCTTCTGAATGCATCTCTCACTCAGGGTCTGTCTGGCGTCTCATTGACCAGCACCCATGTGCTCCAATCCTTGTAGCTCCAGGACATGTGTCATGCCTGGTGGGGCCAGGGCTGTGCCCCGCCAGTGACTGTGCCGGCCCTTCTTGCTGGGCATGGGCCTGGCGTCCTGATCTGACTGGGGATGCCACATGGAGGGAGAAGGTGGGAAGTTCCTCCTCCACCCCTGACTGTCCAGGATCCGTCTTCAGGGACGTGAGGAGGGTGTCAGTGGCATCTCGGAAGACCTCTCCAGGCCCTAAATAGCACATGGCTGCCCTGCATTGTGTTCCCCATGTGAGCTGGCACTCGGACACGGGGCCGGGCCGCACAGCCTTGCACAGGGAGGCTGAACACAGGCCTGTCCGTCGATGGTGTGCTGGAGCTGTGGGCTTCCCTCTTCCAGACTTGGCACCGTCCTTTTGTCCTCAAACCCTGCCTGCCCCACGTTCCAGGCCCTCAGGTGGCCTCTGTGCTCAGAGGCCCAGGGACAATGTGGACTTAGGAATGAGCTTCCAGACTTGGGGCCCAGGTAGGACTTGCTCTGGGCCCCGCGGGAGGTTGGCTCCAGCCTCTGCTGCCTCCAGGGCCTCAGTTCTCTTCCTCCTCCCCCACACTTTAGACCTTCTCTGAGGCCTGGGGGGAGGGGAGTAGACAGGCTCCTGGGGTCAGAAGTCCTAGCCAGGAGGGAGTGAGCAGTGGCAGTGGGTGGGGAGGTGGGGGCCGCTGTAGGACACGCCCTTGGCCTTGTAGGTCTGGAGACCCGCTCCTTCCCTGGTCTCCCAGAGCACCTTCCGTCCACACCTGGCAGGGTGGCGGGACAGGCGGGCACCTCTTCCATTAAGCCATGGGCTCTCCGGGAGCAGGTGCCGCCTTCTGCTCTGTCCCCACCCCTAGCTGGGGCCCCAGGCCCAGGTGCTGAGGTGCTGAGCAGCGATGCCTGGAGCTGGCTTTGGTGGAGACATACGGCCACGCCACGGCCACGCCACGGCCATGCCGGGCTCAGCAGCTGCACCGCTGGGCGCCGCAGCCTTGGGAGCATCCCCTCCCTCAGAGACACTCACAGCGAGAGCGAGCCAGGCTCCGGTCTGTCCCCACCGTGGCGCCCTGGTTCACGGAGTGGGCTTTCCATGCGGATGTCATTGGTTTACAAAGAGCCATCGCTAAAAACGTGTTTGCAAACGATTGTGCAGGCCCATCCCCCATCTCTCACGTGCAGGAAAGTGAGCCCACAGGACACGCCCAGGGCGCCCCCTCTCCATGCTCTAGCGTGTCCCACGGCCACTCCGGCCACTCCGGTGGGAGGGGCACACCTGGGAAACAACCATGACTGTCCTTCAACCCACACCCCCCTCCAGCCGGGGTCCAGCCCTAGACCAGGTGCCGTCACCGGGGACGCCCAGCCCAGCCCAGCAGCAGCTTGGTGAGAGTCGGGCGACCAGGACCTCATAAATGACCTCGTTTACACAGCACGTGCACTCTGCCCATGGTGACAGCCTCTGCACCCTCGGCCCACAGCACAGCCGCAGGGGCACCAGCCAGCAGAGTGCCAGCCCCGGCCATTAGCTGGCCTCTGACCCCCGTCCCCCGCCCAGCAGCCTCTGCTGCACGCTGGCTTCAGCACGGGAGCGTGCGCAGCTCCTGGTCTTACAAAGATCCAGCGACGGGAAACCAAAGCCCGAGTGTCCAGGCCGTCCCTGCAGATCCTGCTCTGCTTCTCGGCCCCTTTACCCCAGGCTACTCCAGAGGGCCATCCCCTCCCCCACGCTGCACCCAAAGGCTCTGCCAGGACCTCCAAAGACCCCTCGTTGCAGCCCTTTGGCCACGTCTCTGCTGGCATCTAGCTCCATTCGGTGGCATTTGGAACTGCTGATGGTGGCCTCTCCTGTCTCCAGCACACATGTCGCTTGGTTCTGCCGCCCCTTCTCCTTCTCTGCGCTTCTCCTTGTCCCCAACCCGGGGCCCGGGTCCTGCACTCGTTTCTCCCGGGCTCACTCTCTGCAGCCCAGCCCCGTCCTGTCCAAGGCTTTAGCACCCCGCCCTGGGGCCACCCCCAGGCTCGCCTCTGCACTGGGTGGACTCGGCCGTCCTCCCCATCTGCGCCGACCCCGAGGCCAGTTCCCTCCCTCCAGGTGCTCGGTGCAAACCCTGCAGCTGTTCTCGATGCTTCTCTTCCTACGTCCCGTCCACGAGCCTGTCCTGTCAGCTCTCCCTTAGCGACACGTCTGGGTCCTTCCACTGTCCCGCCACTGCCCACGCCAGCTGGCCTCGCGGGCCGGGGACCCGGGCAGCCGTGCAGGCCCACGCTTGGCTCAATGCGCTGCTGCTGCTGGGTCCCGACGTTCTTCACGGTTTTTGGACAAGGGACCTCCCCCTCTCGTTTTGCAACATATCCGGGGGTGACTGCCCTGTCCTGAGTGAATCATCTCAACAGCCTCCACTGACGCCCTGACCTTTTATTGCTCTAACTCAGGGTGAAAGTGTCATGTCGGTCCCTTCCTCTGGTTTCCCACATCACTCAGGTGGAAATCCAAAATTCCTGCAGTGTCTGACCGGCCCTCCCTGCCTGGCCCCATGTCCTCTGTGGACAATCCCAGGAAACAGAATGCAAATTGATATAATGCCCACAGAAGGAAGTGTGGCATATCTAGCACAGATACGATGATACGGGCACAAGACTATACCCCGAAGCACTGTTTGTAATAACTAGACTGGAAAGCGCTTCCCTGTCTATCAGTCGGAGACAGGTAAATAAAATATGAAACATCCTCAGCTGTTCTGTGCAGCTGTAGAAACAAATAAAGACAAGCTCTGCACCCTGCCCCCGCAGGGTCACCGGGACATGGCGTGCGCGGGAAGGAAGCTGTGAGCTGCGTGCAGAGCGCGCTGCCTTTTGTCTGAGAAAGCGGCTGTGAACAGCAGCCATGATCTGTGAACATACATACACACACGTGTGTAATCACTTGCATTTTAAAATGCAGAAGGGTATACGTTAAAGTCTGGTGAAACAGTGATACACGGTGAGAGGACGAATTGTGGGGGGCAGGGAGGCGTGCTGGCTCTCTCTGCCTTTGTGTGAACGACTTCAGGCAACTTTAAGGCACCGCACGGACCCAGTGAGGTGTAGCTTATGCATCCTACTGATGTTTTTAGCAATGATGCTGTTAGTATTGGCATTGCTGTTGGCATTGCTGTTCTGAAACTAGTATGTGTGTGGTGCATGCACACACAGTGAGACAAAGCAATTATGTGTAGAGATGATGATTGCAATGTAAAATGAAATAAATTATACAAAAAGCCAGGAATCCTACGTTTGCACTGGAAACATTACTGTGACCTTGTAATGCATTTTCCCATAAAAGTGTGTGTGTGTACTATTTCTGTCCATCGGAAAGGCACAGAAACGGAGAGCGACTCAGTAGCAATGAACATCCTTAGCATGCAAATTATGGTCTCTAAATACCGTGTCCCCACTCTAAGAACCCAGGGTTCTTCGGAGAAATAGCCCAGTCCAGTCTGGGGGCAAGAGCTGCGCAAGCTGAACCTGGAGCATCTAATTGCGCCAAAGCAAAGGACGAACCAAAGACAGGCAAGCCTGTGTTCGAAGGACCAGGGTCCTCCCCGTCCACGCCCGCGTGGGGAGCACTCTCCTATAGCACCCTTTCTCCTCTCGCCTGCGTAACTTGCCTCCAGCCACGCAGGAGATAGGACGTTTTTAAAACTACAAGCATCACTTAAAAAAAAAAAAGTCGATCCCCACGAACGTTTCTTTGCGCAATGCCCCGTGTGCCGCCCCTGCTGGCGCCCAGTCCCGAGATGAGAACAGGGCTGGTGCCTGTACGGAAGTCCTGGAGACCCGCCGCGCAGGCAACAGAGAAGAATACAGTGAACTTTCCTATGTGTCGTGACGGCTCCACCGCCAACGAGACCCTCCGTGTGGGAGCCTGGGGGGCTTCCTGGGGAAGGGGGGAGCCACACACCCCCCGCCGCGGGCTTCTCTCCCGCATTGTCCCAGAGGCGAAGATTCTTTCGACTCAGTGACACACGGACTAGAAAGAAGGAACCCCCACATCCCTGTGGCTTCACTCGGCAGGCGGGGTTTTTTGAAGGAATTCGTCATAAATAATGGATGTTGACTTCTTCAGTTTCATGGAACGAAAATATTTCTTTGCTTGTCCTCTTTTTAGAGCCTTGTTTGTTGGTATTTGCTGCAGGATTTTAAAGACATGCATATTCATCTTTCCCTTTTCGATATTTTAAAATTATACTTAAAATGAAATTCTGTACTGCAAATGAAAGGAAATAACTTCCTCAGCTTTTCATCGTTAAAGCAATAGCGCTAACCCCGCCACGCGCCCATGCTGGCTGCGCTTCCTGCCGCGCTTCCTGCGCGCCACCGAGCAGGTGCCACGGGAAGTTTCAGACAACGGCTGAACAGGTGTGTAGCCTGAAAAAACGACACCCAGACATCCTGGGGTCTTGCACAGCTCCGTAGACACCCGCTCTGATTTTGACTGGATCTGTAATGGAAACTCCATCAACGGAGGAGCAGGGAGCCAGATTGGGGGTGTGAGCTCACCTTTCTGCGTAAAAGGTCCCACTGGGGTCCAGATCTCTCCAGACGTGGCGGGCGCCCTCAGAGCTGGGTGCCTGAGGATAGGATGTCCAGGCAGAGGCGTCCACGGCTGAAACCCGGGCAGCAGCTGCCTCCCCACGCGGGACGGCTCGGAGGAACCTGTGAGCTGAGGTTCAGCATCTGTCCCGGGCCTGGACCCCTCAGGGACAGAGGCCAACAGGACTGCTCACCCGCCCAGAGTGCTGTGGGCTCCCCTGGAAGATGCAAATCTGGGGGCGCTAGCTCTGGGCACTGTGGTCGCCTGGGCAGAGAGCAGGAGCCGGTGACTGTGAGGATTTGCCCTGGGGAGGGGGAGTGTCTACACATCCACAGCAAAACCCATCGGAGAAGAATCGGCCTGAGCTGACTTGACGACCTCTGTTTGGCACTCTGCAAGCACAGCCTCTGCTCACCTGCCTCCAGCACCTGGAGAGAGGGAGCCACGACGGCTTGTCACTCGTCCCCAGTGTCTTGGTGTCCCTCAGAGGACCGGCTCAGCGTGGCCTGGCGAGTCTGGGACTCCCAGCCACGGGATGAAGCCCAGGCAGAGCAGTCGGCACCGGAGGCTGCAGGTGTGGATGCAGCCGTGGCTAGTGGCTTCCTCATGCCGTCCCCTGGCCTAGGTGCGGGCGTGTCCAGCCGAGTCCACTTGGAACCCGGAGGCCTGCGTCCCTGCAGTGTGTATCCTGGGCCCCTTGCGTTTCACTCCTGGCTGCCACCTGTGGGTCACAGAAGGTGGGCTGTTCTGGGACAGTGGCCTTCTATGCTCCTGGTGGCTCCCATCTGTGCACATGCACGAATTGTCTACCTCGGAGCGTGTCCAACCCCTTCACCCAGCGATCCCAGGACAGCGTG
The DNA here is from genome assembly GCA_008086735.1 of Cheirogaleus medius. Lineage (NCBI taxonomy): Eukaryota > Metazoa > Chordata > Mammalia > Primates > Cheirogaleidae > Cheirogaleus > Cheirogaleus medius. The sequence continues at coordinate 352,278 of VBSM01002356.1, read as the reverse complement.
AGAATGTGGGACCTGTGAAGTCCTGTCTCAGGAAAGCCCCAAGCATTACAGCTGGCCATGGTCTCCTCAAGGAGGCCGTAATCTCCGTCCGAGACTAACTGCTGGATGCGACACCTGGATCTCTTCCGATAATAGCAGCTGTGAGTAAGGATGAGAAAACTACGCATTTCTTTTTCTGATAATGGAGCCCTAGGATAAAAATTGCAAAAAACGCAGTCATTCCTTTAAGACCTGACTTGATTCTAACCACCAGGCTTTGTGAGGGACGAGGATAGGCCAGACCAAGGACCCGGCGGCCACACGCATGTTCTGTTCCCTTGCCAGTGTCGTCCCTGGGAGCCACACCCCTGGGACCCCCGAGCTGTTTCTGGAGAGCTGGGTCGCAGCCTCCCAGCCCCAACCCCGAGAGCGTGGCAGAGACCGTGTCCCAGCAAAGGCCACATGGGAAGGAGGGTCAAGGAGCCAGAAACATTGGAGGTACACAGGGTCCCTGGATTAGATCACAGATCTGGGAATTGTGACTTGTGGGTCCCCATCAGAGATTGACTTTGTAGGAACTGAAAATTGATTTTTAAGGGAGAAATATGGATTTTTTTTAAAGCAAAACATTTTATAGAAGACACAGCTTGAAGATGCGCCCACTGTCCATGATGAGACAATTGGGCATAAAAATAACAACTGTAATAGATGGAAACACATCACATGTGTTGAAAATTCATGAGCTCGTAACTAAGCTAGAGAAAGCCATGCTGGTCCCCGGGGAGAGGGAGTGTGAGGGCACCGACGTGTCACTCTGGAAACTGGAAAACACAAGGGAAAAGCATGCTTCTTGCCCCGTAGAGACCGCGCCCCAGGGAAGTTCTTTACTGAAGTCCTCCAGCTTAGACACTTGGAGAGGACTGGGACAGCCACCCTCCTGGGCCTCCGGGAAGAAGGCTGGTGGGCTTCAGAATGCATCCCTGGGGCTGACAACCTCTCAACCCCATATGGAGACAGCGGGATGTCCCCCCACTGCAGTGCCGTGGGAAGTGCCCACTCCACCCGCCGAGAACTCTTGTTGAAAAACCCAGCCCCACTCTCGTCGAGGCTCTGAGTCTAAAGATGTTACAGGCGATCCAGGGGATAGAGGGACGTTTGGATGACAACACAGGTGCAGTCAGCAAACTCCAGACTGTTGGGGATTCCAGAGGGCAGATAATCTCATTCCTATACCAACAAATAGTAAGAAATAAAATGTGGGTGAGACCTACTGCCCCAGTCTCCTAAGGCCACCAGAACAGAACGCCCAAACAGCAGGCATGTATTTCTCATGGTTCTGGAGGCCAGGACGTCCAAGGTGTCCACAGATCACTGTCTGTTGAGGACTCTCTTCCTGGAGTGCTGGCGGCCACCTTCTCACTGTGTCCTCACGTGAGAGTAAGCGAGCTCTCTGGTCTCCTCTTAACAAGGGCGCTAATCTCATCCTGGGGGCCCCACCCTCAGGACCTCTTAACAAGGGCGCTAATCTCATCCTGGGGGCCCCACCCTCAGGACCTCATCTAAACCCAATTATCCACCAAAGGTCTCGACTCCTGATGCCATCACACTGGGGGTTAGGGCTTCAACATGTGAGTTTGGGGAGGACACGAATACTGAGTCCGTAACAACAGTGTATTGAAGACGCCCCTGAAAACCTGCCAATGAAACGCCCTGTGTGGACCTTGGATCCTGAGTCAAACGAACCCACCATAGGGGCATTTCAGGAAAAACAGAGGGAAATTGAACACTCTGTACTGTATGATGTAGGGAAACTGGTGTTCAGTTCGTTGGCAGTGACCATAGTGTTACCAGATGGTTCATGAAAATCTCGGTTAGAGAAACATCCAGAACTATTTACCAACGAACAGATAGGACTCTGGGATTTGCTCACAAATGACCCAGCATGCGTGGGGAGTAGGCAGGGTATAAATTAACTGGTTATGTGTCAATCGTTGTTTAGTCTGGGTCACAGGTACATGGTGGTTCATCATGCTATACTCTCAATTTTATGTGTTTGAAAAATTCCATAATGAAAGGTTTTTTTCATTAAATTTTAAAATGAATTAATATTGCTCTTGAATGAATTAATTTATCGATTTACCATATTTTTCTCACCTGCCGGCCTGGCGCCCGGGCACAGTCCTGGCTTCAGCTGCGCCTGTCCTGGTGCCCTGGGCGGCAGTCACCTGGCCGTGCTCTGAGCGCTGGAGGCTGGCACTCCTGGGGGTGGGGCGGTGTCCCAACCCACACCAGGGGACACCAGTGGCCTCTTCCCCTCCCCAGCGGCACTGACTCAGTTGACCTGAGTTCAGATCTCAACCACGGACTGTTCCATGACCTTGAGTGATGAGGCCACCTGAGCTCAACCTCCTCGTCATTACATGCAGGGACAGAGCATGCTCAGAGTGGCCATAGTGAGCGCACAGGGTGGGCGCTCGCCGAGGATTAACCATCGTGATCCTGGCAGAGACCGTGTATGTGGTCACAGTGTGTGTGGAGCTCTTCTTGCCACCCTCCCCCGGTATCCCCCTCCCTCCTGGGCCCACCGGGGGTAACGCCTGGGGCCGAATGGAACCTGCAGGTTTATGCTGATGGACCCACGGTCCACACTTAGAGAGAATCTTACAGTCCCAGAGCTGGCCCTGTTCTCAAGACCACTACCCACCAGCGCCTCCACCCCCAGCGCCCTGCCCCGTGCCCGGTGTCGGACATCTTCCCTCGCAGGGGTGCAGCGCTGCTCGGCCCCCAGGGTTCACACTGGAACCGACTCGGAGCCGTGATGGGGAGTCCTTTGAGCAAAGCTGCGGCCAGCAGTCAGGACTGCCAAAATCCCACTGGCCGGCCTCGGGAGGGTGTAAGAAGACCAGACACCGCAGGATGCAACGAGGGGATTCCAGAATACTGTGTGTGCACATGTATGCATGAGTGCGTGCATGTGTGCACATGTGCATGTATGTGTGTGCATTGCGTGAGCGTGTGTGTGCACATGCGCATGTTTGCGTGTGCATCTCGATGGGCAGAGAGGAGGGTGTAGGAAGTCCCCCAGCCCTGCAATCCTTTCCTCTTGACGGTGCAGACAGTGGGGAGGCTGCCTCCACCCTGGGAACCAGCTCTGAGCTTCTTCTGGTCCTTCTCGCACCGTCCTTTCCCGTGAAGGACAGTCAGACACTCCCCAGCGATGCACAGCACACGGGACGGCGACGCCCAACTCTCACCACATAGGGTCCCTCCCGCCACCCTCCCCCCGATATGCTGGACATATTTAGGCAGAGGTTCAGGCCATCCAAGGTGTGTGCCCAAATGCTCATTTCCAGAAGCTGCCTTACCCCCCAGCCACTGCCCCCCCCAGGGAATGGGAACAGGTGTATGTGACTTTGGGGTATAACCTGCTCTCGAGACAGGGAGCAGCCCCGCCTTCCCTTGCAATGGTGTCTCTCCCTCCACCCGCCCCAGAATCTGCAAATAAACCTATCTGGAGCAGGGCCGGGTAGGGGGCAATGCTGAGTAGCCCCAGGCAGGCAGTGTAGCTGGTCCATGTACCCCAGGCAGATGACGGCAAACTGGGTTGCAAATCAAGGTCAACTCATCCACTTGTTGGTCAAAGAGCCTTTTACTTTCCCTCCTACCCCTCCCCTTCCTCTATCCTGCCATGTCAGCCAGGGCCTCAGGGGACACTGGCCCCCACTCTGCCTGCTGCCCTGCCCCTCTGGCTGCCCTGGCCCCTGGCCCTGGTGTCCTTGTCATGGCCTTGCCTTGGTGGCCCCAAGCCCCAGAGTGACTGTGCTCAGGTGTCCTGCAGAAGGAGCCCCAGCTCCCCTTGTGCCCTCCTGCCTGGGGCTCCTCCCTGAGGGTTCCACCCTGGGCCATGCTGCCTGGGCCCCAGCCGCTGGCTGTCACAACATGTGGGTCTGAGCCTCACCCCCAAGGAGCCACCAGCCACTTTCCATGGTGGCCTCTAGCTAATCCCACACACACGCAGGTGTTCACTCATTCATTCATTCATTTGCGGATGTGCTCATTTGACAAGGTACGATCGAGGGTCTACTTTGTGAGAAATGAAGTGTCACCACATGACCAGAAGCTGAGACCTGGAGTGGCTGAGAGAACCGGCTTGGGGGCCACCAGCCACTCGCCAGCTGTGTGGCACAGAATGCCCTGCTGAGCCCCTCCGTCCTGGGTGTCTTCATCCTTAAATGGGGTTAATTGCAAAAAAATGTTATTATTTTCCCATTTTAGGGAAGAAGAGTCAATGAGATAATGTGTAAAATGTTAGCATAGACATTAGAATAGCTATTAGCAAAAAAAGCGGAAGCAAATGCTGGCGAGGATGTGCAGAAACTGCAGCCCGGGGGCTCCGCTGGCGGGAGGGTGAGATGCCGCAGCTGCGTGAAGACAGAGGGGCGGGGCCTCGAATCACTAAAAGCAGAGTAACCACAGGATTCAGCAATCTTGCTGTTGAATGTACACCCAGAACAGCTGAAAGCAGGGTCTGGAGGAGATGTGTGCACAGCCGGATTCAGAGCAGCACAACTTGCCGAAGGGTGGCTGCAGCCCGAGTGTGCACTGGCAGGTCCACGGACATGGAGTGGTCCGTCCATGCAGCGGAAGGGCACTTAGGCTGGCAAGGGGAGGAGATCGCGATGCATGCTACAGCCGTCCCAAGACAAAGATGCAAAGACAGACGGTGCAGGATCCCACTTCTACGAGGTCCCTACGTAGTCAAACCCAAGAGACAGACAGCAGGGTGCAGCTTGCCAGGGGCTGGGGGAGGGGAGGGGAGTGAGTGAGTGTTTCGTGGCGACAGAGCTTCACTTTAGGAAGATGAAAGAGTTCTAGAGACGGATGGTGGCGATGGCTACGCAACAACATGAACGTATTTAACGCCACCGAGTTATACATTTAAACGTGGTTAAAATGGTCAATGTTATGTGTTGTATATTTTACCACAATACAAAAAGGCTCACATAGAGGCCAAGAGAGGGCAGATGCTCAGTAAGTGGCTGTCTTTTGAGATCCTGGACGGCTCTTGCCAGGAGAAGACGGTGGGACTTGTGCCCAGAGAAATCTGTGAGACAGTCGGGGGGACACCGAATTAAGGTGCAGCCCAGAGGAGAGGCAGGGGCGGGGGTGGTGTTGATTCAGGCATTTGTCTGGGTGATTGTGGGAAGTTAACCCCTCCTGGGCCTTGGCTTTCTCGTCTGCAAACGGATGCAGCCACCTAACACGTGCTGTGCACGCCCTCGCTCTGGGCCACTGTGGACGCAGCGGCGGGAGGAAGGACAGGAAGGCTGAGTGGGCATAGCCGCGTGCACACGTGGGCGGGGAGGTCTGGCCGGCCCGGGGAAGGGCCTGGTGTTGTTCTGCCAGGACCACTTGGAGAAATAAATTCCTGTGTATCGACTTCATTTCACACTCTTTGTATGGGCCAAATAAAGATCCTAACGTGAATAACCCAGTTCCCAAGAAGCCTAGTCCTTTTTCTCTTTTCTTTTTTTCAAAAATCTTGTTCCTTTACGGCTCAGATTTCAGGCCAAAAAATGACACAGGCCACTCTCATTAATTCATTCAGCAAACACTCCCCGATTGCTTTCGCTGGGCTGGGCACTGCCAGGCCCACCCTCAGAGCTCACGGACTGCTGAACAAAAGGCCGGAGGCAGGACAGAGCAGTGGGTGGTTTTTTGGGGGGCCCTGCTGGTGCCCCAGAGCCTGGGCACCGGGCTATTCTGGGCAGGTGGGGTGGGGGCCTCTGGCTCCCCTTTGCTCACCGTCCTCAGACAGCTGGTCCTGGAGATGCCTCCTCACTCTTGCAGAAGCTCCACGCTCCACTTTCCAGAAGGCTCCCTCTCCCTCCCGAGTGTCCCTGGGTGGAGCCCCGGCTCTCTGCGATACAAGTGGGGGACGAAGCCTGCTCGCTAAGCACACTCCCAGCTTGCTGGGGGTGGGGAAGGAGCAGAAGGTCCTCATCCTCCCACCCAAGAGGGCTCATGGGCCCTGCCTGGAGAAGGAGCTGCCCACACATAAATATGACAGAGCTAACAGGCAGGAGGGACAGGCAGATGTCCCCACCGAGCTGCAACTGGCTGTGCCCACCAATGCCATGACGTGGCGTGTAAGGCAGGAGCAGATGTTAAGACCCACCCTGGCTGGGGGGTGGGAACTGCTCCTCCGAGGCAGGAAGTTTCCCTCTAGCAGGTGGTGGGAGGAAGGACCTCATGGCTGGGGGAGCCTGGGCCCCAGGGGCTGGTGTGCCCTGCAGCCCGAGGACCTGCCCAGGAGGGACACCGGAGGTGGGGCGGGATCCTGCCTCTCTGTGCTCCCCCACCCCGCTGGCCTCTGGCAAGTGGGGTTTCAGTGCCGACTCCCCAGACAGGGTGCGAGTGGCCGTGCAGCGCCTGTTCTGGGCAGGGCCATTCCTGGCCCATCGGCTTTTGCAGGAGGGTAATCTTTTGCTTTTGCAGAGAAGGTAATCTGGGATGTAGCACTGTGTCTTCTAGAAGCTTCTGGCAGAACAGTTAAGTTGATGAGAGCGGGCCTGCTCTCTGCTCAGGGAGGAAAATGGGGTCCCATGGCCTGAGCAAGGGCAGCAGGCCCAAGTCCTTGGAGCAAAAGCTCTGCAAAGTAGGGGGACCCGGGGGCACCACGTGGTGCTGCCCCTGGGATCTAGGCTGTGGATGGGGGTTCTCTCCCCACCCACGGCCAGGGAGAGGATGGGGCGCTCATCTGGAGAGGGCGGGTCTGGTTGGGGCAGCTTCCACCACCCGAGCCAGTCTCCAGCAGGCAGGGTTAGGGTGAGGGCAGGGGCGGAGGGTGAGGGTGGGGGCGAAGTGAGGGTCCAGGTGCGGGTGCACTATTCGGGGCAGGGTCCAGAGCCGCAGGGATTGTCCGGGACAGGAGCAGGCCCTGCCCATGTGTCTTTCCCTCCGGGGCGGGGTGTCCAACAGGAGCTCAGGACTGGGGTGCATTGCAGGCTGCACCCTCCCCCGCCAGCGTGTGACCTGGGCCTGGCTGAAGTGCGGTTTTGGAGACGAGCACCCCTGAAGACCCTGGTATGGACTTGAGGCCTGACACGGCCACCCCCACGGCTGCAGCACTCACGGCCCCTCGCTGCGGGACACTGAGGCTATTTCCACTTTCTCTCATTGCAGAGCGATGCCGAGAGGGACAGCTCCCTGCCTGGAGGTGTGGGCGCGCCCGCCTCACGGGCTAAGCGGGAGTGCTCGGGGCGGGACTGCTGGGGCCTTGCAGGACGTTTCCTTCCTGGAGTCTGGGAGAGGAAAGGTCACACTACACCAGGAGAGCCTTGTTTTCCCTCTTTGAGACGGTGCCCACAGGGCAGCGGCCCCGAGAAGGGGCTTTGGTGAGGGCTGCCAGGTGGCCCTGCAGCACCCAGCACACCGGGGCCGCCCTGCTCCTCAGCTGCCCCGCCCTCCCAGGAGAGCCCTGGGGCGACTGAGGCACCAGAGGCTGCATATTCATGAGGCCGCGCTGCAGATGCATCGCGGTTCTGGTTGTCATATTTCATGCTCATTTGCAGCATCAAGCCGGCTGCAGCCTGCCACGCGCTCCGTGGAAAATCCCCCTGGAGACTCGGGGCGGGCGGCGCCTGCTCCAGCGCTGGGGGTGTCTTCCCAGCAGCCCGGGGAGGTCTGGGCCAGGCAAGGATGTGGGCACCGAACAGGGCCGTGGGGGCAGGACCGGGCTCCTCCCTGCAGAGGTGGCACTGCTCTATGCCGTGAGCATGACAGCAGGGACAGCCCCTCGGGGCCACCCCGCAGGGCCAGTGTCCCCTCATCCCCAGTCAGAAGCACTTCTCTGCCCCCAGTTTCTGGGCTTCACCCAGGCCTGCGTGGCTGGGCAGCAGGGAAGGCGCCCCGAGTTCTAGCCTCTCTCCCTCCTCCCTCCACACTTGCCAAGACGTGTTCCACCCACCCCGCTCCCCCTCACGGTGCTAAATGGCCAAGAACACAAGTCCACACTGCTGTCACAAATACTCTCCGCCACCCGCCCCCACCACCCCATGTCAGGCCTTGGGCTCAGCCTGGGAATAGAGGTGACCCGCGCCCAGAAGAGTGGCGTTGGGAGGTGGGTCGGGGCACGCCAGCACACAGAGGGGCGGGTGACAGGGGCTGGCTCCGGGAGGCGTGTGCAGAAGCAGGGCCCCGGCAGAGGGACAGCTTGCAGCGGGAAAGGCAGCCGCAGGCACGTGCAGAGCCTCCTGTCTCCTGTGCCACCATATGGGACTTTCCGTGGGAACCTTCTGGAGACAGCGTTTGTGCCCAAGTGTGATTCGAGGTGGAATTTTAGGCAGCATCCCCGGGCTGGAGAGCAGAGATGATTTTTACTTGGAAAAGACCTTGCAGTGCCTTTCAAAGTACAGCCTGTTCCACCTTTGAATCCCTCCTGCCACGGGCAAAGCAGCTCGCAGCTGACCATATCCCCAGAGACGGCTGCCGGAGACAGCGTGCTCCTGCCTCGGTGTGGCAGGGAGGACGCGGAGCTGCAGCCAAAGGGCACGTTGGAAAATTGTCTCCTCCGCACGCTCAGACCCTGTCAAAGCCATAGCCTGAGAGACAGGTGGGTACCCACTGCCGACCCTTCCGACTCTGCGGCAGGACTCTGCAAGTGCTCCAGCGTACAAGGACACAGCAAGGATGCTGGGACAGGCAGAGGGACAGGGACAGGGACTGCTCACGGTGTAGCCGGCACCAAGCCCCATCACTGCGCACCTTCCCACAGCTCTCCCCCCGCCCTGCTCTGGCCCTCCTGGGATGCAAGGGGCCGTGGGCAGTGGCAGCCCTGGCCACCGGGCGTGTCCAGGTAGCCCCGGGTCAGGGACAGGCCTGTGCTCCCCCGAACAGAGTCCCTGCTCAGCCCACACGCAAAGGCCGGGAGTTTTGCTCCACCTTCCTGAGGGCATAAACTATTTGGAATGCCTCTGCGTGAGAAACGGGCCTCTGCTTCTTCCTTTATTTATTGATTCAGTCATTTATTTATAACCGATGGACTCGTGGATATTTATTTTATACTTTATATTATAACCTGATGTGTTTTATTTTGTTGTTCAGTTTCCAGCTTGGGCCACTGGGCGCACTTTGCAGCTGTCCCCTGTGCCTCTGTGACATGTCCCCATTGTCACAGGATGTTTTTTTCTGAGCACCTCACCACTCCATGGCACCCGAGCCTGCGCTCCAGCCCGTCTCGCCCCGGGGCCAGAAGCAGCCGTTGCTCCGTTTCCTCTAACTGCAGAACCGCGTCAGAGGCCGAGATCCGGGCTCAGGGTGTGTGCATGGTCACGGGGGCGTGGCTGCTTCTGGGCACTCTCAGCTGACAAAGTAAAGGGACGTCTGTGTGCACACTAACCCGTGTCTGTGCACGGATCTGTGAATGGTTCTGAATGTGGCCCTCGGGGTCCATATTGCGCCGTCTCGGGCCCAGATGCCTGTCTCCAGCTCCAGGCCGGCACCACGGGGTTCCTGAGCAGGTGTCTGAGCTCAGGGAGAATGAACGGTGCAGGAGCCCACGTGGGGCCCCACAGTGAGGGGGGCAGGAGGACCTCGGCGCCCTCCCTGCCCGCACCCCACGGCGTCGGTCCGGGTTATGACAGCACCAGAGAGAGGCTCATTGCCAGAATTGGCTCACAGGTTATGGAAGTCCAGGTCTGAGCCTGAGTCTGAGCCTGCAGGGGAAGCCGGCGGTGGAGTCCTGGGCCCGCGGTGGAGGCCGGAGAGCCAGCAGCGCCGGCGTCCCTGGGCAGGAGAAGACGACACTCTGGTTTAAGAAGAGAAGAAATGAACAACCACTCCCCTTCCTCACTTGTCTGTCCTCATCGGGCCCTCGAGGGCCGGGGGAGGCACACGCTAGCAAGGACAGTCCCCTCCCCTTGACTCACCCACCAGCGCAAACCCCAGTCGATTCTAGAAACCCCCCAGACACACCCAGACATGGTGTTTTCCCAGCCTCTGGGCACCTCTTAGTCCGGTCCGTTGACACATAGAATTAGCGTCACATCCACCACGGCACTGCGATCCGTGTCCTCTCCAGGTGTTCCTGTAAGACTTGTTCGTACAAAATCCTGTGGCAACACAAAAGTTTGGAAACCACTGGCACGGAGCATAAGGAGGGTCGGCAGGAGGCTACTCAGGGCCTCCCGGTGTGCCGGGCAGGTGAATCCTATTCTAACGACAGTCAGGACCAGGAGAGGGTCCTGGCAGCCAGGTGGAGGATGGACGTGGGGCTGGAGCCAGAGGGACCAGTCTGTAAACTCGAAGGGGACGGAACCTTCCCCCAGGAGGGAAAGGAGGCGGCCTGAGCTCCGCAGTGGTGATGGGGAGGGCGGGAATTAGAAAGGACAGGGGTGGGGGGGGTCAAGGGAGGAGATGCCCAGACAGGGTGTGAAGCTGGCCCCAGTGGCTTATAGGCGGTGGGACCTCGGGCCAGGAATAGCCCACCTGTCACGCAGTAAAGATCACTCTGTCATGTATGGGCCAGCACAGATCCGTCACAGAACAGCCCCGTTGCTCAGACATCCCCCTGGGCTGCCCTTCTGTAGTCAGCCCTCCTCGCTCCATCCCCGGGAAGTCACTCGCCTGTTCTCCAGCCCTAGAGTTTCACCTTTTCCGGAATTTTATATACATGGAATTGTACAGTACACAGCCGTGGGCCTGGCTTCTTCCACTTAGCAACACGTGGTGTGTATATCCATGCTGTTGCACAAACTGACGGTTCGCTCCTTTTGTGTGCTGAGTGGTTTTCCGTTGCAGGGTCGTGCCACGGTTGGTTTATCCACGCACCTGCAGGACATCGGGATGTTTCTGGCTTTCGCGGTGTTTGCGAATGAAGCTGCTATAATCATTTGCATACAGGTTTTTGTGTGAATTTAAGTTTTCAATTCGCTTAGGTAAATAACCAGGAGCAGGATGGCTGGGTCCTAGGATAAGTGAGTATTTAACTTCACAAGAAACTGCCAAACTGTTTTCCAAAGCAGCCGTAGCTTGCTACGTCCCGCCAGTAGTCCATGAGAGCGCCGGTTGCTCTGCCTCCTTGTTAGCACTTGGTATTGTCAGGGTTTTTGTTTTTTTTTTTTAAAATAATTTAGCCATTCTAGTCAATATATAGTGGCATCTCATTGTGGCTTTAATTTTCATTTTCCTAGTGATGCATGACGTTGAATATCTGTTGGATGCTTATTTGTCCTCTGTGTGTCTTCCTTAGTAAAATGCAGGTTCAGATGTTTTGTTGAATTTTTTTGTTTTCTTATGATTGCGTTTTGAAGGTTTTTTAATATTTTGGACACGAAGCCATGCTTGCCTTGTTTCTAATGTTAGGGTTAAAAACTCAGTATTTCACCATTGAGGATGATGTCAGCTGTAGTATTTTTGGAAATGGTCTTTATCGGGTTAAGAAGGTCCCTTTCTACATGTAGTTTACTGAGAGTCTTCTCATGAATGGATGGTGCTGAATTTTGCAAAATGCTTTTTTTGCATCTACTGTAGGAATCATGTTTTTCTTCTTTAATGTGTTACTATGGTAAATTATGTTAATTGATTTTTGAAATATTAAACTAGCCTTGCTAAAGCCCACTTAGTCATGGCATGTTATCTTCTTTATATATTGTTGGATTAAACTTGTCAATATTTTTTGAGAATTTTTGTATCTGTGTTCATGAGGAATATTGGTCTGTAGTTTTCTTTTCCTACAATGTCTTTGTCTTATTTGGTAGTAGGATGATGCTGGCCTCATAAAATGCGTTGGGAAGGGTTTCCTCCTCTTCTGTATTCTGGAAAAGATCATGTAGAATTGGCATTATCTCCTCCTTAACTGTGGCTAGAATTCACCAGTAAAATCATGTGGGCCATAGGTTTTCTTTCTGAAGACACTTTAAACTATTAATTCAATTTCTTTATTTGATATAGAAATATTCAGGTTATCTATTTATTGTTGAATTAGTTTAATAATTTTTTTGTCTTTCAAGGAATTGGTGAATTTTTTCTATGTAGTCAGATTTATAGGCAGAGAGTTGTTCATAGCATTCCCTTATCATCTTTTTAATATTTGTAGAGTTGGTAGTGATAGCATCTCTTTCATTCCCAGTATTCATGTGTGTATGTGTCTCTCTCCCCACACCCTTGCTCAATTCCACACAAGATTTATCAATTTTAATCAATGTTTTCAAAGAATCGGATTTTGGATTTATTGATTTTTCTCTATTGTTTTTCTCTTCAATTGTATTAATTTCTGCTCTTACTGCTATCATTCCCTTCTTTCTTCTTGCTTTGGATTTAATCTGCTCTTCCTTTTCTAGATTTTTAAGGTGGGAGCTTAGATTACTGATTCAAGACCTTCCTTCTTTTCTAAGCATTTAAAGCTATAAATTTCCCTGTAAGAGCTGCTTTACCTGCATCCCACAAATTTTGACATGGGATATTCTTATTTTCATCCAGTTCAAAATATTTTTTAGTGTACCATGCAATTTCCTCTTTGACTCATAGGTCATTTAGAAAGATGTTTAATGTCTTAATACATGGGGATTTTCCACATACCTTTCTGTTATTCATTTCTATGTTTAAGCTATTATGGTACGAGGACTTACTTTATATGATTTCTACTCTCAATATGTTAAGATTTGTTTTATAGCCCATGACATGGTTTTTCTTCATGAGGGCCCCATGCACCCTTGAGAAAGAACATGCATTCTGCTACTGTTGGGTGGAGTGGACTACACGGGCCAAGGAAGTCGAACTGGTGGTCAGTGTTGCTCCAGTCACCCAGACCCTTACTGACGTTCTGCCAACTACCGAGACAGGATTGTCTAAATCTCCAACAATAATCACAGATTCGTTTATTTCACTTTTCACTTCCATCAGTTTTTGCTTCAGGTATTTGGAAGCTGTGTTACTAAGTCCGTGCATATATTTTAGATGTTTATGTCCTCTTAGAAAATTGACTCTTTCATCATTATGTAATGTCCCTCTTCATCTCTGATAATTCTCCCTCTGAAGTCTACTTTGTCTGATGTTAACATAGCTAGAGTCGGGCCAGCACCCAAGAATGTGCAACTCTAACACTCCTCAGCTAATTTGTATGCACATTTTAAGTGTGAGAACCCTGGCTGGAGGCTCCACGAGCTCGGTGGGTGGAGACGGCTTGTCTTCTTTATCGAGCCACTCGGGAAGTGCGCCGCCAGGCACAGACGTGCTGTGAGGGGACCACAGAGCTCCTGATGGGAGCTCCGCAGCCCCTCCAAACCCTGTCCTCACGCTGTCGTGTTAACACCCCGCTTTGCGGCGCCAGACTCCAGCCCACCTCTCGGCTTCCCCTCTCCCTTCCCACCTCTGCTTCCACCGTTGGGAATTTTTTCTCCGGTCTGGGGAGATGCAGCACCCGGCACAGTGCCCCTCTGCCTGTCCTCTCTCCCCTCCCAGGAATGCTCCCTCCCCACACACCCCTTGCGGTCAGACTGCCCCTTTCCAGTGCCCTGTGCCACCACTGCCCCTGGTGACGCTTTCTCAGACCGGACCCTCCAGGAGCCCCTTCCTTGGGTGTGTCCCCGCCAGGTCCCGGGCTGTGTGTGTGACAGGTCGTTCCCTGGCCCCGCATCCTCCCCGCCCGGCCCACGGCAGGTGCTCAACAACATGCGCATCACCTGAATGCTAGGATGAGATGGTGGCATCGGTTTGTTAGATATTCTGGAAACAAACGCCCTTCATAGTTCTGTAGAAAGGTAGAGCTGGGGATGGGGAAGGCAGTGCCGGCAAACACGGTCTCCACGCTTGCTTTGAAGCGTGCAGGTCAGTATTTCCATTTCAAGGAGGCTGCCATCGGTCCCGCCCGTCATTAAGTGGCGGACGTGGAGAGCAGACGGAGCCCGGCCACGGGAGCCTCGAGAGCCGCATGTGGGCAGCTCCGCCCCGGAAGGGTGAGGTGTTCTCTTCAGGAACACCATAATGGATCACAGGTCCTCGTTAGCGGGAGAAGTCGGAGAGCTGGCTCGGAGCAGAAGGGAGGGGGCCAGGCCAGCTCCGCTCTGGAAAGTGCTCCTGGACTGGGGAGCCCACCCCGCAGGACTGAGGTCTCGTGGATCTCAGTCTTCAGGAGGGAAGACCAGACGTGCTCAGACGCGTCCCATCGGAGCTGAGCCAGGTTGTTGTTTTCCTGATTATAAAAGGCATACACAGCCATGACAGAAAATTGAGAAAATAACAGACACGTGAAAAAAGGAAGTGCGTGCCCACAGCTCACCAAGCAGAGATCGTGACCGTAGCCGCCGGGCACATGGTGCCGGGCACACCTTCAATCCTCCCAAAACTGGACAAATTTTTTCTTAACCTTCTGAGCCTCACTTTACCGACAGGGAGACTCAGACCTAGAGAGGCGAGGTGGCCTGTCCCTCACATGCTCCTGATGTCCTTATGCAGGGGTGAAGATGCCACCAAGCTGGGGCTGGCCCCCCGCCTGGCCCCCACCCGGCCCCCACCTGCCAGGCGGTACTGCAGTGGCTCTGTGCTCTTCCGTGCAGCCTTCTGTGCCGTCCAGTGAGGTTGGCACGTTTGCTTTATAGAGCTGAGGTCTCCCTGCACAGGTGAAAGGCGTATCTTCTGTTCCCCATGCCATCCCCTACCATGCATGTATCCTCCCCAGAATGCCCCAGGTGACAATGTCATAGTGGCGGCCCTCAGCACAGGTGGCTGAGCTGGGCCCCGCGGCGACCAGGTGAGCCAATGGGAAGTCTGAGGATCTGCGGTTCTGGTTCCGGTCCCTCTGCCCCTCAGTTTCCCCAAATCTGACAATGGGCGAGGTGCTTCCAGGATGCTGGGGGACATCACTGGAACAGGGACGCCAGGGACGGGGCCTCTGCTATTTCTCCCTTCAACCACTGCCAACCAGTCTGCGGGTGCTGCAGGAAGTGGGGGGGGCGTCACACAGGAGATGCTGAGAAGGAACCACCGGCAGCGTGGAGGAGGCCCAGGAAGGCCGGGAGAGGCTGAGTGTTGGAGTCCCTGGTGGTGGAGGATCGGGGGCGCAGGGGTTGGGTGTGGGTTCCTGGCAGGTGGGTTCCTGCGAGGGTGCGATCTGGACACACCCGGAGGCTGGTCTCTCTGCCTCCTCAGGTTTGCGAACCTCGTCCTTCCCATGTGAGCCCGAGCGAGCGCCTCTCCCCTTCTGTCTCCGGGGTCTTTTGTGAGGCTGGAATGAAATGAAAGATGTGAGAGTACTTTGTAAGCCATAAAGCACTACACAAATGGGAGCTAATATTACTATTATTGCTATAATTATTGTTATTCCGAGTGAACCAAGATGACGGATTGCCTGCCGGGAGAGTCCGATCTGCCAAGAAATCCCTATATTTCAGCATGAAAATGCTCCGAAATCCGCAGAGGAAAGAGGCTTATAACCAAAGGCATTTGATTATCATTGTGTATGCATTAACACACATGAGACCTGACTTCACACAGGAAAAAGTCATCCACAGAACATTAAGTTGGGCTTCACCCATCCCTTCCTGCAGTCACAAAACTCGGGGGCTTAAGAGATAAAAGTGCGGAATCCAATCAGGACGAGGCTTTCTGGAAATCCTGTCCCCGAGGGCAGCATTAAACCACCTTTCCCTTTAATCAGCTGGGGCTTAGGCGAAGGAAATGCAAACGGTTATCTGATGCCCTCCCAGGCCCAGTACCAGGAGCTGCTCATTGGCGTCCCGGCCAAGACTGCCTTGAAGGTCACACCGCAGTGGGCCTGTGGCCACGTGCCCTGAGCCAAGGTCAGAGGGGTCTGTGGGGGCTGAGCAGGCGTCCAGGCCCAGGCTGTGGGGCGGGCACAGCCCAGGCAGCAGAGGAGGGGCCGGGACTTCTCTCCCAGCTCTGTGTCCAGCCCGAACACACCTCCTGGAGTGCGGTAGCTGCTCAGTAAACGGGCCTTGAGTGGAGAAGCAGAAAATGCCATGTGAGAAACGGGCAGAGAGTCCTCGGCAGGGCGCTTGGGGCCACAAGAAAACCCTGTGGCCCAGGGCAGCTACTCCTGAATGTCACCACCTCCGGAGACTTTAGGGTGGGGAGCACATGGCCAGAGTCAGGCAGCTGCCGTCGGGCACTCTGCCCTAAATGCTGGCAGGTGTGCCACTGCCCACCACGACCCCCAAGCCCCTTGTCCTAAAAGGCGCTGGGCCTGGCCCGCGACCTGGCACCCGGCCCGTTGCCCCCCCGCCCCCCGCCCCGTGTTCGCTGCACACCCATCACTCTCCCGAGGGAGGCGGGCCCTTTACCACCTCGTGGGCGGTCATGGAAGGATTGGCCCAGCTGGGGCTCTGGGACCAGCCCTGAAGGACGGTGGGGCCGAGGGACAGCCGCTGGCCCAGCCCCCGGCTAATGAGAATCCAGTGCCACCCCGTGGTCCCCATTGAAGTCATCCAGCCCCAAGAATTTCATCCAAATGGGACCCTGGGACCCAAGTGGAGGGGCGGCCGTGTGGAGGTTTGCCCAAACCTCCTTCGGACGGCAGAGACCGCCCCAGCTCAGAGCGTCAAGGGTCGGCTCCCACGGGAGTTTCGGAGACGCCAGACTTTCCTGGGTCTTATTTTAGGAGCAAGCCTCGTTATTCCTCTTTCTTACACCCCAGAAATCACCAGAACGCAGGCTCGGCTGAGGTCCCCCTTTTTAGGACGTGTGTAGAGTCAGCATGGCCCGGGGAGAAAACAGGGAGCAACAGGAACCCCAAAGCGAAGCAAAGCAGGGTTCGTGCACAGCCTGGGCCCAGGAGGCCAGCCTGTTGTCTGTCCACGCCTGAAGTTGGGAACCCCGGGCAATCGGGGCAGGGAAGGTGTCCAGCTCAGCCCCCCGCCCCCAGGAGTGGGTTAGATGTGTCACCTGTGACAAATGACCACAAACTGGTGGCTTAAAATAGCAGAAGTTTATTCTCCCCCAGCCCTGGAGGGCAGAGGTCCGAGGTCAAGGTTCGGGCAGGCACATGCTCCCTCCCAGCTCAGGGACAGGATCCTCCCGGCCTCCTGCGGCTCCAGGAGGCACCAGGTGTTCCTCAGCTTGTGGCCACGTCACTCCAGCCTCTGTCTCCGTCTCCACGTGGCCTTCTCTGTGTCAAATCTCTCTCCCTTCCTCCTGGAAGGACCCTCGTGATAACGCTGGACCCACCCAGATCGTCCGAGCTCATCTCCCATTTTGACGTCCCTAATCACAGCTATAAAGACCCTGCTTCCACACAAGGTAGTGTTCGCAGGCTTGGGCCAGGACCTGGTACTTTGGCTGTGTTACAGCTGCCGCAGGCCGAGCAGACCCCGACAGGCCCCACCAGCGCAGGGGCCCGAAGCCCAAGTGCGGCAACTTTGCAGGCTCCCGTTGTGCAATTCTCTGCAGCCATTTGTCAGTTTAATTGGTCTGAAACAGATTTGGCTGGAAGGGACGTCCCAGGTAACAAATGGATGCAGTAACACCGCCGTGAGCGGAGACCGGCCAGCTCCGCTGCTGTCTCCTTAGCTCCTACTCACCGGGGAGGCCGCGGTCCCGCCTGATGGAGGAGGACCCTCAGGTACAGTGGCCACCGCGGAGAGGCCAGGACTCGTCCCATGTCTCCACTGCGTCCCCACCGCCTGCCCCAGGCCAGTGCTCGTCCTTCAAATCCACCTTTCCTCGCCCATGTGAGTGTGGATTCGATTCCCTTACCCAGTAACGCCCGGCTGGCTCCTTAACAGAGACTCCGTGGCTTGGGCGACAGGGGTGCTTAAATCACTCTCTGCCCCCGCTTGTCCAGTGGCCACGGGATTACCAGTTAATCCCGTCGTTTCCATCTCCAGCCCGGACCATTGGGGGCTGGGGACCTGGAGATGTGACTCTGCCCCGGACATCTCTGGAACGTCCTCGCTGCGGGGGCAGAGGGCCTTGGAACAGGTACTGTCATCCTCGCCCATGGCTGCCGTCCCTGCAGCCGCCTGCAGGTCCGTCCCGGGGAGGACGGCCCGGGACGGCCACGGAGGCACATCCTTGCTCAGGCCCTACACGTGGGGTGGGCTCGCCTGCCTGATCTATTTAGGGAAAGATCTAGTGCAACGAAGAGACGCTAATGTGCTTTGGCCGGAGGGAGGACAGCGGGGTTCACCACCGTGAGCTCGTACGGGATCCTGCCCCCAAGGGTCTGAAAGTGCCGCCCAGGAAAAGCCTATTTCCAAGAAGGGTTGGAGCCACCCCCACCCTTCTCTGTCCTGAGGGCAGCCTGGCCCCAAGCGAGGGGGACCTGGGGAGGAAGGCCAGAGGCAAACCCTCCATCCTCACTCGTGTCCTGTCTCAGAAGACGACGTGGAGTGGTTTTCAAGGAATTTATAATCAAATAATATGGGTTAGTGGACACACGCTTTGGAGAGACACAAACTGGTTTGGATTCCTGCCGTGTCATCTGTTACACGCAAAGACTTTAGCAAGTCGCTTCACTTCTCTGAACGCTTACCTACCTCCCTGTGCCAGAGGATGAGCGGGAACTCCTCACTCATGTTATTAGCCACGCTTGCTGTTACCCGCCCGCTCCTGGTCTCCAGAATAAACTCCCCTCCTCCCTCCTCCCTCCTCCCTCCTCCTGCAAATCCAGCCACGAGAGGAAAGTGAGGGGCACACACAAGCCAGACCAGTACACGGCGTTAGGGAGGCCCGAGCGAGGACATTTCCTAAATGAGGCTTCTGCAGATTATCCCAAAGAAGACCTCAGCTGTCAGCAGAACTGGCCGCCCACCCCACTCTCTCCAGCCTAATAGATGCTTTTCTATAAAATCACTTCTATCTTCATTCTCCTTTCCCTTGGGGCAGGTAAGACAGTACCTCCTAAAAGCGGTTTGCTCCCTTTCACAATGGGGCGTTTGGTGTTACAGGGCTTGGTCCTCTGCACCCCCGGCCACGGAGGCAGCCCCCAGCCGGCAGCAGCCCACCTGGGGCTGCTTGCAGATTGGCCGCTTGGGTCCTAGGAGCCAGCTCCATTTCAGAGCTCCGAGTATCATCCCGGCCCCTCCCCCGGGGAGCAGGCTACCTTCACCAGGCTCCTAAGACTCGGGAGTTCCACTCCGGCCTGGGACATCTGAGGAGTGGGGACTCCAGGGCCTACTGAGTAGGCAGCTGTGTCCTCCCAGAGACCCGCAGGCAAACCCGGTGTCTTGGCTCGTGTCCAGATGCCTTTTGCTCTGTAAGGTTTGTGAGGAGGAGGCCTGCATCGACCGGCCACATGCTGTACCCACCAGCAGGTGCCAGCCGAACCCCGGGAGCCTGCAGCCAGGACCTCTGCCCACCCCTCCACGATCTGGGCAGCCAGCTGGGTGTGAGCCCGTCTTCCCAACTGCGTGAGGGGCTCTGGGCTCTAGCCCGTGTCAGAACGTCGCCCTTTCCCTGGCTGAGTCATGCTCCACGGCGTGTGTGCAGCGGTTGATGGTGACGGAAAGTCCCTCCTTGGCCAAACTCGAGCAGGCTCCTCTGAGTCCTCTTCTGGAGGAGACCTTGACCTTGGCCCTCTGCCAAGCCCAGCTTTAGCAAAAATCTTGCTAAACGGGTTTACTGAGCATCCTGTACTCTTAACGCCCCATCCTGATCTGCATCCCCACCCTCACATCTAAATCCTTGGCCGGCCTTTAGCAAGAATCCCCGGCATTGACACCAGTGTTTCCTCGTGGGCAGTGTCCGTGCACTGACCCTCGCTGCTCACTGGCCGACAGTCCCGGCCGTCTGTGCTGCGTTCACAGCTGAGCTCAGCTCCACACCGAAGTCTTTTTCTCCGATTGCAGCAGCTCGAATAAAATCTGTCTTGCTATTTTTAACAAGAGTCTGGTGCAAATATATATATTTTTTTTTACCTGGGGATGGGCCATCATTTCTGAGAAGGAAGAAGATTCTGGAAAAGACCCACCCAGGAACAGACAGGGGAAGAGAAGGAGGGAGACAGGAGTGGGGGAGACATGGAAGGGGCAGGGGAGCTGTCCGGAGGGGAAGGAGCGGCTATACCTGCCCCAACAGCAAACCTGACACTGGGTCTTTGGTGAGAATTTGCTTTTTAGATCAAGAACTTAAGGAAGAGCACAGTGGCTCAGGGTCCCACTCCTTTCCCCCTAAGGAAGGGCCACAGGGAAACAGGACGTCCCCTCTGAAACAGCCCCTGGCCCGCCCACCCTTTGCCACTTTAATTGCAGTCGGGGCCAGCCATGGTTTGGACGGTCACCGTGATTAGCAGTAAATCAAGTGTCCATTGCAAGATCCTGGCCCCTTGAAAGTGAGGAATGGCAGGGCTGAGAAATAATTATTTGAAAAGGGCGGAGAAGCCATGAAATTGCCTCCGCAGGCTCTGTGAGTCCGGGTTTTAGCTCCATTTGACTCCGTGCTCGCCTCTGACACATGGCCCTGTGCAGTCTGGCTACACGGCCAGGGCCCTGGTGGGCCCAAGGAGGGTGGCCACGTGCCAACGGGCGGACGGCCTGTTCCGCGTCCGTTCATCACAGGCCTGCAGCTCCCCTGGGACGAGAGGGACACAGGGCAGGGGTCACAGGCCCCTCTTAGGATCCTCTGCAGGGGGAGGCTGCCACATGCACCAACCGGCGCCCTCATGGGTAGGTGACAGGTAGGAGACGCATCTCGGGAGATTCACGGCCCCTGTGCGTCTGTGCCTATAGGAAATGCTAATGACATCACACACCCTTCCTGGAAAAATGAAAGCAACTCAGTGGAGAAAGCTGACAACGAGACCCCAGCCAGTGGTCAAGCCCGGCGGTGACAAGCCACGTTGACGGCGTGTAGCCTTGGCTGACAGGATGTGGTGACAGGCACGTCCTCTCCGAGGGCTTTCTCCCCAAACCCCGCACCCCAGTCTAACCACGAGCAAGACGGCAGACAGGTCCCCCGAGGGGAGTTCTCCAAACACCTGACCAGCACCCCCCGAAACCTTCAAGCTCATGAACGACCAGGGAAGTCTGAGAAACCGTCACGGCCAAGAGGAGCTGGAGGAGACGTGGCCACTAAATGTCACGTGCTGTCCTGGACGTGGTCTGGGGAGAGGAAAAGGACATGAGTGGAAAAATTACTGAAATCTTAACAAAGTCTAAAGTTTAGTTGATGGTATCGTACAGCGTTGTTTTTCTAGTTGCGACAAACATACGCTGGTCATGGATGATGTTAGCGGGAAGGACAGCGGGGAGAAGGATCTACAGGGACGTTGCAGACACCTGCGCCCCTCCGCGGCCCCCACACATAGGGCATGAGAAGAGCAAGACCCTGAGACCCTGGACAGGCCCTGGGCCCTCCTGCCCACCCATCCCGCTCCCTGCATCCCGACGGGCCGCTGGCCCTGCCGTCTCTCCAGGGCTGTGCCCCTTGCTCAGCTGCCCAAGCTTAGCCCTGATGAAGGAAATTTAGGACATCCTGCCAGCAACACGAAGTTCTAATTGCCAAGTTCCCTCCGTGTACCAGATCTGACGTACTGACACACCACCACCCACCCCCGTGGGTCTCCGTCGCCCGCGCAGGCCCGTGCCGAGCGCCACGGACTGACCTTCGGCCTTGGCGGGGGCTGGGAAGGAAGGTCTCCTGGACCTTCCTCGGAGGGAAGAACTTCCGGGATCCTTGGCACAGAGTCCGCGATGCTTGACAAGCCACGCCGGTGCTGTCACCTGGGACGTGAGAGACGGCACTCTCACTCTTTGCTCAAACCTCTCCAGCCTCCCTGAGTGGACACAGAAGGGAAGGATGGTCCTTCTGGTCAGGAAGAGAGCAGTGTCTTTTATACCAGTGAGGCACCCCCAGGAGGGTGGGCAGGGCAGGGGCAGACCCCGCCTCGCCGCCCAGAGGAGAGACCCAAGGCGTTAGTGTCCTGGGGCTGACATACAAAGTTCCTCAAACTGCACGGCGTAGCTACCAGCAACGCTCTCCCGCGGTTCCGCAGGCCGCAAGTCCGGAGCACAGCGCCGGCAGACCGTCACTCAGTCTCTGCCCCAGCGTCGTGCGGCCAACACCTCCCGTGCGTCTGTGTGTCTCTCCCTTCCCACGAGGACCCCAGCCATGTTGCATCAGGGCCACCCCACTCTGGTAGGACCTCTTCCTAACTAGGTCCCTCTGCAAAGACCCTGTTCCCAGGTACGGTGGCATCCGAGGTATCCAGGTTAGGGCTCCAGCGTTTCTTCCCGGGGGAAGTCACGTGTGAGCCTCATACCTGCTGAAGGTTTCCAGCTCTTTGTCAAAGGCATTCATCTCTTTTCTTTCTCTCCCGCTTGGCAACACCTCCAGGGCTGACTTTAATCCCTTTGTTACCGAGTGGGGTCTGTGGGCCGGACGGGGGAGGCACGCAGCGCGGGCCCTGCTCCCCCGTCAGGCATCCTGGCGCCCCGGCCCCGGGCGCGGACCCCCACGAAGCCCACCCTTGCCGCACGAACCTTTCCCGTGTGGCCAATCGGGGCTGCGAGACCCCACTGCTCCCATCGTGCAAACAGGTCTTTGTGCCGCGTGAGGGATATTTTCAGCCACATGAAAAATATCCTTGTGAGGAGGAATTTTTAAGATCTCAAAGAAGAATAATAGCTGCGTACGTACCACATCTGTTATTAAGTCTATTTTTGGAGAACTTCGCTGGTGCCGTCAGTCCCACCTTCACCGTGGGTTGGAGAAGGTGACGAGTACCCTCACTGCAGAATCGAACCCCGGCGAGATCCGAGTTTGATTTATCTATTCGGGGCAAGGAGGCCTTTAACGTCAGCGTCACTTCCCACCACCCACGACCCAGCAGGGAAAGGCCATGAGGTCCGGGAGCAGGCAGGGCGGAGTGGACCCCGTGCTGACGGTGACAGCCACCGTCAACCTCTGTGCCGGGGGCAGCTGAGGGAGGCGTCGCGGGGACCCAGACCCTCCAGGGAGGAGCTGAGTCCTGGGCTTGGGCTGCCTGGAGCGAGGGTCACCGCGGCTGCCCGGGCTTGGGTGGACCGCAGGAGGCGCACACCACACGTGCCTTTTGCCTGAGGAGGAAGGGCCAGGCTATCCTGCCGTGGGTCTGTCCTGCTGTGCCTCAGTGTCCCTCCACCTCCGCATCCCCCACTCTGCTTCACGCTGGAAAACCCGGGAGCTTTGAAAGCTGCCAAGCCCAGATCCTGCCCCCGGCTCTGAAGGTGTGGCCTGGCCCTGGGCTTTTCCCCGTGGGCAGGTTCAGAGCCTGCCAGGGCTCTCCAGGTGGGGCCCTGTGTCCAGAAAGCATCTCTGGATCTCCGTCCTCCCCAGACTCCTGCAAGCCAGGCAGTGGCTCCCAACAACCTGCCCCATGAGACAGAAATAGGGGGTCACCGCCTGCTCCTGCCCCTCACTCCCATGCCAGGGCCACCCGCAGGTCTCAGCATCCTTCTCCCCTCCCTGAGCTCCGGCTTCCCCCAACCCCCCTGCTGTGTGCAGCCCACCTGCCTCCCGGCCGTTGTTCCCCTCCTGCTCTAGGGCTTGGCTCGGAAGGCCCCTTCTTGGGAGACCCCCGACCCTCTCACACTGAGCAATGCCCAGCTTACCTTGCAGCGCAGCTCCGGCTCCCCAGGGGTCCGGGGCGGGGAGCAGGTGCGCCCTGGCACAGCAGCTGGCACAAGGCGGGACCCACAGGTGTGTACTAGCGGAGGGACATCTGAAAGGGCTGCTGTCTCAGAAACCTGGAGGCTGCCCGAGGGGACGTGTGGGCTCAGGCGCCAGCTCCAAGCCCTCAGGTGGGGATAACTAACTAGGGATAACTAACTAGCTGGGGAGGGGGCAGCCAGACGCTTGTTCCGCCCTCTGCTCCCCCGAGGAGAGCAGGAGAGCGCACCAGGCCTCCGTGCGCTGAGCTGAGGCTATTTTCCCACACTGCCCGCTTCCCAGCTGGGGCTCTTTGCCAGGGGCCAACGATTTCTCCAAACCTTTGATTGTTGGCCTCCAGGGGGTGGGTAAAAACCCACAAACAAACACGAGTTTGCAACGGGCTTCTTGCTGTTTGCCTCGCAGTTAATTACTCTGTGTGTCCTCTTAAAGCGGAGCTGGACTGCAGGCCAGGGGGCCTGGAATTGTCCTCAGAAGCTTAGACGAATGTCCCTCCTCTGCCCGCGGAGGCCTTGGAACTGACCAGCTGAGAGAGGGCTGGAGAAGGAGGGACGGGAAAGCAGCCCTGAACGCAGGTGGCTACAGGGGTCTCTGCAGCCGCTGCCTGGGCAAGGGATCCTTCCAGCTCCACGAGGCCCCGGGGCTGCTACCCAGGACCTAGAGATCTTTTCTGCCGGCAGTTTTCAAACTCTTTGCATCAGAACCTGACACAGCATCGTCCCTCAGTGCCCTGGGGGAGGGTGCCAGGGCCCCCTGCAGATACCAAAACCAGGAACGCTCAAGTCCCTTAACATATAATGCTGTAGTATTTGCATACCCTGCACACAAGCATCTCTAGGTCACTTCCAACACCTAATACAACCGGAATGCTACCTGAGCCGTTGTCACACTGCATTGTTTAGGGAATAGAGACAAGGGGAAAAGTCTGTGCATCTCAGTACAGATGCAAACATCATTTTTTCCCCAAATATTTCTGATCCACAGCTGGCTGAATCCACAGATTCCAGCTGGTTGAAGCCCACAGACACGGAGGCCAGCTTTGTAGAAACGGGAGAAACGTGGGAGCGCTCACTTCCTCCCACCCCCACCTCAGGTAGGGGTCCCAGATCTAACAACATCGCAGGACACCCAGTTAAGCTTGGATTTCAGATAAGTAGCAAATAACTTTTCATATGAGCATGTCCCACACAATGTTTAAGACATACTAAAAAATTAGTGTTGTTTTTCTGAAATGCAAACTTACCTAGGATTTTATCTGCCAACTCTTCTCTCAGGTATCCACCATGTTCCCTGTGGCAGCCCTGAGGCCACCTCCACGGAGCTCTCAGGGCCTCCCAACACTGAGAACAAACCATTGCCCTCCTGGACAACCACAGTACTCAGATGGGGAAGCAATCCCAGAGAGCCTAACGGACAGACAAAAGACTATATATAGTCAGCTCTCCTGACTTATCTACCACCCATCCATCCATTCATCTACCTACCAATGTATCCACCCATCCAACCACCCATCTATCCATCCATCCACCCATATATCCATCCATCCATCCACTCATCCACCCATCAATCCATTCATCCATCCACCCATCCATCCATCCATCCACCCATCTATCCATCCATCCATCCACCCATCTATCCATCCACCCATCCATCCATCCAACCACCCATCTATCCACCCATCCGTCCATCCATCCATCCACCCATCCATTTGTCTACCTATGTATCCACCCATCCATCCACTTACCCATCCATCCATCCACCCATCTATCCATCCATCCATCGAACCATCCATCCATCCATCCACCTCTTCCACCCCATCTATCTAGCCAGCCAGAGCAAACATTTATCCAGAACCAACTAGCCTCTGGGCTTTGCACTGGCTTCTGGAAAAACAGAGCTAAACAAGGTGGCGTTTAAGTCTCCCGTAGGCTTGATGAGCCACTGGGGGAACAGATGATAGTCCACACTGGCCTGCAGGCAGGTGCCCTGGGTGAGAGCTATAATCCCAGTGGGCGTGGAGCCTGGGAGCCTGGAGCTTTATGGGAGAGGCCCCAAGCTCTGTCCATGCCTGTGTCTTAAAGGAGAGAAGACAGGGGGAGGAGGGAAAGGTCTTCCAGGCAATGGGAGCGGCGGACCCATGGGGCTGCGCAAAGCGCCAACTCCGGGTTGAGTTCCATTCCATCCCACGCACGGGGTTTGCTCCAGCGTCGGACACTGGACTGGGGCCCGGTGTCTCCACCTCAGCACGGTGGACGTTTTGGACCAGATAATTCTCTGTTTAGCAGCATCCCTGGCCTCCACCCACTAGAAGCCGCAGAAGTTGTGACAACTAAAAATATCTCCAGAGGTTGCCAATGTCCCCTGGGGGTGGAGCAGACTCTTCCCCAGTTGAGGACCCCTGCGCTAGAGGCCGAGGGCAAAGATCAAATAGGTGCGGCTCTTCTTTCTGGGAAGTTACAGGAATTTTCTTCTTGGAAACTCAGTGTAGCTGCAGCTGGCAGGGAAGTAGTCAAAAGAAAGTCTGTTACAACATACCCTGGGTTGTAATATCATTTACATATGTGTCAAACCACAAGCAAACGCTGTGAAAATGTGCAATAGCCCCACCTTATCCGCAGGAGATCCGTCCCAAGACCCCCAGTGGAGCCCTGGGGATACCATATTTTTCCTATGCCTGCGTACCTGCGATAAATTTAATTTATAAATTAGGCACAGTAAGAGATTAACAACGATATCTAATAATAAAATAGAATTACGGCAATACACTGTAATAAATCATATGTGAATGTGTTCACTCTCAGAATATCTTATTGTACAGTGCTCACCCACAGCCGGACCTTGGCTGACCGCGGAAAACCGAAACCTCGAAAACAAAACTGCAGATGAGGGCGGACTGCCGTGGACTGCCGTGTAGCTATTGCACAGAGGGTTAGCAACGTGAATTAGATCTCTACTCTTAAACATACATCAATAATATATATGTATGTGTGTGTAAACAGTCAATAACATATTGAATTTTTTCACGCTGTTTATATAGCATAATTTGCAGCTGGTCTGTATTTGATTAAACACCGTCATCTTTTATGTACAACTTACATAAGTAAATAGAGAAATCATTTACAGTCCGATGCCTCATGCAAAATTAATCTCAGCTCTGTCCTCACCGCAGCTCTCGGTGGTTGGGGACATGTGGTTAATTGAATTGGGGGGCGATGGGGTGTCATCCGAGGCAAGCTGTGGACTTCATTTCTCCGTTTTAATTTGTTGGACGCTTCAAAAATTTTCTGTGAATGTGTGGATTAAAAACTGTAGTCGATGGTAATTTAATCAAATAAATCTTGTAGAAGTTTCAAAATAACAAATTATTTAGCACGCTACTAGACAGGAAACCTCTCTTGGGAAATTATTTTCTTAGTTGTAACAACCCCGGTGTTTGACAGCAGATCCGCCGTGTTGGTTGTGGGCCAACCCCATGGCTCGGTTCTTGCTGCCGGGCCAGGCTGCCTTGGCCGAAGTCCCTGGGGGTGACCACTTTCCCCCCAGGCTCGGTTCTCGGGCCGGGAGCGCCCTCGGGGCTGGCAGCCAGGCGCCTGGATGCTGCAAGGGAGGGTGGGCTGCCCCGCTCCTGGCAGGTAGGCCTCCAATCCCCAGAGCCCGTGTCCAGAGCCACATGGTGGAGGGGACAGTCCAGACAGGTGGATACGAGAAACGCTCAGGCTGGTCCTCTTTCCGGGAGCTTCCAGAGAGCCCAGAGGCTAGGACAGCGCCGGTTTTCTGGGCTCTCTGCAGGAGTTACCTCCACGTTTCACCCCACAGGTGAGTTTCCTGGGGCTGCCGTGACCGAGTCCCACAAAACGGGTGACTTCCAACAACAGAAACGCGTTCTCTCACAATTCTGAAGGGCAGAAGCCCAGAATGACAGTGGCAACAGGGCCACCTTCCCTCTGGAGGCTCCAGGGAGAGTCCTTCCTACGTCTCAGCTCCTGGTGGCTCCAGGCAGCCCGGGGCTTGTGGCTGCATCGTCACGTGGCCCCTCCTCCCCTCCTGGTGTCTCTCCTCTGTGTGTCTCATCTTGTCATTGGATTTAGTGCCCATCCGGGTAATCCAGAACGATCTCATCTGGGAACCCTTAATTTAATTACATCTGCAAAGACCTTTCTTTCCTTCCAAATAAAGTCACAGCCAGAGGCCCCAGGAGGCACCTTCTGTTGTGACAAAGGAGGGCACCGCAGGCACCAAAGCCACCAGAGCCACCCTGCCCGTAGCCCTCTCCCGCTCACAGCATTCACTCCCTGCCCCCAGTTCTTTGCCAGCCATTTGTCCTTTGGTTCTTAGAGGATGTTGCACATCTCCTGTCCCCTCCTCACAAGGGCTTCCTTGTTGTCACCACTGTACTTACACAGGGGTGCTCACACGTGCCCCAGAGAATCGTCGCTGTGGACTTGTGGCAGAGGCAGCTAGGATGTCTCCAAACTGCTTCCTGTCCTCCCTGGGTGCACACCGGGTGGCGTCCCTAGCCTCTGTGTGGCTCAGTGTGGCCACGTGGCTGGGAAGTCCGTGGTAGTGTGAGCCCCTTGCATGGGGTCCACGGATCCAACCAAGAGAGACCCTCGTGACGTTGGAAGCCGTGGGTGAGAAGGGCAGGGCATGAGGGGGGATAACGCAGGTGCCCCCCGCCTGCTGGGTCATCCCCTCCCCCACTGCCTAGGGCCAGCCACCGGCCTACCTCCTGGACGGCTCCGACACCCGTCCCCTCCCTCCCGCCTGCAGCACAGCTCTGCCCCTCAAGAAGCCTGGGGGGACCTCCTTCCCGGCCCCGCCCGGCCCCACCTCCACTGTCCTGCTGCCCAGTGCAAAGCTTTCCACTGGAGTCTCCTCTCTAGGGACCCTGCCACCTAAGGCCCCAAGTCCTGTTCATGTCAACCTGCCATAGCGTCTTCTCGGCCCGTCCCAGGCTGGTCTGCTTGTCACTGTCTCTCCCCCATCCCTGCCCCAGTTCCACTCCTCCGCCATCCCCACAACGTGTCTCCTGACCACATAGTGTCCCCTGCCTGGCACATAGTAGGGATTCAGCAAACACCTATCATACGAACGCCACCGATCTCTGGGGGCAGCTAGGATCAGACACAAATGAGAATGTGAAGCATTGAATGCCAAGGGCCATCCTCTCCCGGGGCAAGGCCACCAGGAGACCCTCTGACCCGGGCCGAGGACACACTTATTGATCTCTGCCTAGACAGAAGGTGTCTCAGCCCTGACTGAATATGCCGAGCCCTAAGGGGGACAGACACCTGGACCGGCTCATCGGCTCCATCTGCTCCCCAAAGTGTAGGCTGTTGAGTGAAGGAACGGCTTCAGTTTGCTAAAAAACGATTGATTTGGCTTCGTTCATTGCAGCATGAGTCATTTTAATTAGCACTATCTGATACTGTTCGAGACGAATTTTGCAAACGTTAGCAGCTCCACTTTTTCTCTCCCCAAAGTTATTGCTGTGAAGTTACAAGAGGAGGCCCGGGGAGAAGTCTGTTGTCTCACCCGGGGCGTGCCTGGGCCCTGCGTGGCCTCTGCATGTTGTTTGGACTCTGGAGGTGCTGGTAGGGAAGGGGGTGCTTTCCTCCCTTACAGAAAGGTGTGGGCTGCACCCGCAGAGAGCTGGCTCTCCTAGGGTCTGGCCGAGGCTACAGCGTCAGACTCACACCCTCTCGGGCCAGGAGAAGGTCACGTTGACGGTGGCTCAGACCCAGCTGTGCAGATTCACCCACTGTCTGCGGAGCGAGTCCTCCCGCGGGACGCTGGCTGCAGTGTTTGGCCAGCGGGGGGCTTTGTTCATTGCTCTCAGCAGCCCGGGACCACCTATATCTCATCCCATGAGCTCAGTAGGTGTGGGAGTGGGGTCCTATCAATGTCCCCTTGAGGGCTGTCCTTGTCCCCAGTAGCTGGGCTGCCAGCCTCGAGGGAGCTCCAGCCTGAGAACCGGGGTTGGAGGGAACTGGTCACCCCCAGGGACGCAGCCAAGGCAGCGGGCGCCGACCGTGAGAGCCAGAGCCGTGCGGTGGCCGACGACCAACTCGGGGGGCTGCTGTCCAGTGCAGACTGGGGCTGCTACCCCTGGGGCAGTAATTTCCCGAGAGAGGCTGGTCCCCACCTGGGCACCCCGTCTGCCGTCGCCGTGGGCGGAGGGATCAGACCTGATCTGACCGAGTCCCTGTATTTTGTTCAACTCTCACTTTCCGCGCAGCCTGATTTCAGCCTGGTCGTGGCGCAGATGTCCAGACGTGGTCTTTGCTGCACGTGTGTTCACGTATGTGTCCTCACCGTCACCTCGCGCTCCGGAACGCCGGCCCGTGGCAGCAAGGGTCCTGCCCACGGGGACTTGGGGAGTATCTGTGGCATAAACCAACAGGCAAAATAGGCAAAAAGTTCACGGAGCTTTCCAAAGATGGAGACTATTTTTCGGCAGCTTTGCATTCCCTGATGCCTAGCACAGGGTGCCGGACAGACACCCAGAAAGTGTCGGTGGAGAAAGGAGGGGGGAAAGGAGGAAGGAGGGAGAAAAGATTCGTTTTAGACTCCGCATCACATCACCAGCATTGCAGCCCACAGAGTCCACCGGGTCCCACTCGCCACCTGTGCTGCGTGGCTTTGGGCTGCACCTGGTTCCCAGGGCCAGCTTAGACCCGTGAGATGCCAGTGTGCCTCTTCTCCTAAGCCACAGCCCGGGCCCCTTGCTGGATTGTGTCTAGGGGCTGAGCTCTGGAGTCGGCCCCCCAGCCTCTGGCCCCAGGATGGCTATAAGGGTGGAGGGAGCCAGTCCCATCTGCTTTAGCCCTGGGACTGTCACAGACAGTGAGGGAGGACAGTCACCTATGTGGCAGGAGCATGTCTCCTCCTCCTTCAGTTTCTCTCTCCCAGCCCCAGGCACCGTTCATGGTGCAGGGCCAGAGACGTCACCTTGCGCGAGGATCTGCGTGCGGGCTCCCTGAGCAGGCTGTGCCCTCCCTAGATGCTCCAGGGCGGGGGTGGACATGCCCTCCCCAGAATGGACTCAGCACCCCCCCAACCCATGCCTGTGTCCGCGGTCCCCACCTCTGAGTTTGGGTGCTCAGCCGCAGTAGCCGGCGCGTCTTAGCAACGAGGACCCACGTATTCGATAAGGCTTGTCGGGGACGATTCGGCCCAAGGAGCTGAGCACACAGGCCTCTGGGGAGGGACGGAATTATTGAGGCTCTTCCTAGACTTTGCTCTAGATTTAGGCGTTTTGAAAACCAGGCCAGAGGACGAGGAGAAGACATGGGAGCTTAGCTCAAGAGAGGAATGACACTCTGTCTCCCCCGATGTGGCCGCCAGGACCGAGGGCTTCCCCGGCTGCTAGGAAGTGGGACGTGTCCTTCTGTGCCAACTGCAGTTTGTGGGTAGCTGCGTTCGGCCCAGGGCAACAGGTGCTTTCCGGGCAGCCGTGAGGCAAACCCTCTGCGGGCATCAGATCGTGGTCTCTAAGCTCCCGCACCCGTTCTCGCTCGCACACAGGCTGTTGTTTGTTGGCACTAGTGTGTGCCAGCCCTGGACAGACGCACAAGGCCGTGGTATCTCGTCCCGCTGCTGGGCAGCTGTGCAGGAATTCTCATCACTGTGGTTCTGCCCGTCAGGGGACAGACGTCCAGAGAGGTTAACTTACCTGCCCGGGGGTCACACAGTGAAGGTGCTGACACATTAGCCCGAGTCCCTGTGCTCCCAAGGCCACCGCTCCCCGTCCTCCTGATGCCGGCCAGAGGGCAGGCCACGCTGATCTGCCAAGAGAGTGACACGATGACAGGATGGTGACAAGGCTGGCCGAGGCCGATGCCGGGGGAGAGGTACGTGAGGAATTCGTTACACGCTGCTGTCTACGTCAGTGTTTTCGAAGATGTTCATAATTAAGTTTAGAAAAGTAAATAAACTCTGGATGTGCCCAGGACACTCCCAGAGCTATGGATCTGGGGTTTTAGAAGCTTTAGATGAAATGGCAGGGTGGCAGTTAAAGCAAACCTTCACCCCCACTTCCTTGCTACAAAGGGAATTAATTCCACGTGTGCCTTTGAGCCGCACCTGCCGGCTAGGCTGCTCGGGTAACGGCAGCAGGCGCTGTGGTCCCGGACGCAGGTGGGCGGCGCTCGTGGGGTGCAGGAAATGCGCCTCCGCCCACAGGGAGGCCCGGCGGCCCCGGGAGGTGTGGGCCCTTCCCAAGTTCACGGTGAGATGGTGGTGGCGGCCCTGCCTCCTACTCGATGTGCGACCTTGGGCAGGTGACTCACCTCTTCTGCACAAACCCGGTGCCTCCCTCATGAGCTCTCGTGGGGACTGAACGTAATCAAAGCCATGTTGGGCACCCAGAAAATTTGGTCTCACTGGGTATGAGCTGGCCACACAGGCGTCTGTGCAGCATTTTGCTGGAAATCTCCAAGGATGCTCACTTGGCAACGACTGCACTCAGAGCTATGGCCCCACCTCTCGGGAGACCCTCCCCCATCTCAGACGGGCGCCTTGGGTCCGAGGTCTGTGTCCGTGGCCACCAGTACTATTGTTCCTCTCTGCTTCCTCTGCAGAGAGCGGGGCTTTCCGATCTCGTCCCCGGGTTCTGAGCCGGCCTGGCCACTCTGCCTCTGACAGTCGGGAGGAGAAGGGGGCCACCTCCTTCCACCGGAGTGACACAGCCGCCGTCCTCCACGTTTGTACAGAAGAGGTTTATGCTTTTATCATGACTTAATCTTAAGACTGATGCTTCATTAACTAGACTTATGAAGCCCTCATGGTGCGTTTTTACATTCATCGCGGAAACCAACCTTGAATGTCCAGTTGTGTGCAATCGCAGGCCGCCCTTTCTCCTCTGCTGCCTGCAGCCTCACCCGGGCCACGGGCCTCCCCTGCAGCCTCACCCGGGCCACAGGCCTCCCCTGCAGCCTCACCCGGGCCACGGGCCTCCCCGCAGCTCGGAGGGTTTAGTCCCAGGCGTAGCCCGAGGCTGGGCCCGCAGCAGCCACTCTGCTGCCAGCCAAGTGCCTCTGGATCCCTTTTCTGAAGCAGAGAAGCCTAGACTTCATCAAGTTTGAAACACCTGCCCGAGGGCAGGAAACAAAGGAATTCCCTCTTCCATGAGCCTGTCCTGTTTGTTTGGGAGAAAGTAGTGACCAGTGACCCCGGAACCTGACGGAGGAACAGAAGGAGAGAGAAGAGCCGAGCTCTTCGCACAGAGCAAAAGCCCACGAGGAGAAGACAGCTCGGGCTGGGCCCAGGGTGGGCTGGGCCATCTTCTCTTTTCATACTTTCCTGCCCTGGGGCCGTGGCAGGTGTGAGACGGAGGCCACTAAGGCAGGACTTCCCGCCATGTGGGAGGCAGAAACCTGCCCGTCTCGAGCAGGAGACTCTGCACTGGGACCCTGGAAGGGGCTCCGGTGGGGGAGGCGAGGCCCGCAGCAGGGAGCCGAGGCCTGGGCCAGGGGTCCTCGGGACGACTTTCTCCCCGGCCACTTTGACGCTTCGTCCCTTTGCACGCGGGTGCAGGAAGGAGCATGGTCACTCAGGGCCTCACTGCATCAGCCCCTCCTTCCTGCCCACGGCCTCCGTGTGAGAGCTCAGCGTGTCCTCTGTCTCTGGGACTCACCGAACTTCTACATCAATACCCCAAGCATGTGGGGGTGCTTTCTGCGGGGTGGCATCCGCAGGCCCTGGGACTGGGGCTGAATGTGGCTCCCGGGAACTGCAGCCTTTGGGGCGAGCAGGAAGCCAGATATGCACCCCTGAGCCCCGTGCTGGGCTGGACCCTCTGCAGACCTTGGGACGTGACAACCAGTGAGAAGAGGTCGGCTCTGCTTCCTGCCACTGCCGTGGGAGAGGAGGGCACAGCCGCGCCTGGTTCAGTTTCTTCGGGGAGCACACCCCGGCTGCTCCAGCGCCACCTGCCAGCAAGGCTCTGCTCACATCCCCCTCCCGTGGCACTGCGGCTGCCATGGCCCTCGGGCACAGTCTCGAACTGCCGCCCGGTGGTCTCTGTGTGAGATTTCCCCTCCAGAGGTCAGGGAGTGGCCCCATTTCCTCACTCTCCTCCTGGCAGCCCCAAGCTGGGCGCCCCTCCCAGCTCAGCCTCGAGCTGCGTCCCCATGTGGCATAATTGCCACCTCCTGTCCTGCCATGTCTAATCCCTCACCCCCACCCAATTTTAACAGCACTCACCTGGCTGCAGTGGTCGGGGCTGTGGGTTGGGAGACCCCCGCCCCCATTGCAGACTGGGCAGAAGAGCAGAGGTACCCACGTCCCTGATCCCTGCGCCGGAACAAACCCAGCCCAAGCTCCCGGGGAGGGAGGTGGCTCCGATGCTCCCCTCTTTCTGAAGCAGGTGGGTGGGGGCCTGCCGGGGTGCCAGGGGGTCACAGCAGAGGCTGGGAAAGGCGGCCTCTGGGGCCCTGGGGAGCATCCCCTCCTGCTGGGGACACAGGGAGCTGCCAGGTCCACAGGAAGTGGGTGCCGCCCCTTCCAGGGGTGCAGGACGCCACTAGGTGTGGCTGAGCCAGAGAATGGGGCCAGGTCACAGAAAACCCCGATTTCCATGCAGACAAGTTGCAGCTTCATTCTGTGTGCGGCTCCTCCACATCCTCTCAGGAGGCCAAGAGGGACTGTCACTGAGGGAGACTGATAGGGGACATGCCGGGCGGGGGCAGGAAGGAAGACGGAGACAGCGGCGGCAGCGGCTTACGGACCCCTGAAGTAAAGGGCCGGGACAGTGCTGCCCTCAGTGGCTCAGGTCCCCCAGCAGTGACACAGAACACGCCGTGCACCCCAGGCGACGGCAGCGCCCCCACGCTCCCCTCCTCCGCACGCCTCTGCTCTCCTGTCACCTGCACACGCACTTGGGGCCAGGTGGCTTTTCACTGCCACTGTTGGACGCCAAAGGCCAGGATGGTCTCCGCGCCACGGCCCTTAACGCAATCACATCTGCTAAGTCCCTTTTGGCATGTTGGGGACACAGTCACAGGCTCTGGGATGTGGGTAAGGGCAACACGGGGCCACTATTTAGCCAGCCAGAGTCCCATCATTTTGGTCATTTAGTCACCAGCAGTGAGGGCGGAGGGAGGGGGGAGGGGCGGCTGCAAATCAGCCAGGCCCTGCAGGGCTCTGTAACCGACCTCTGGCCTTTGCACTTTGCCCTCCGGCCTCTGCTCCAGCGCTGCACTCTCCGCAGGGAGG
The DNA here is from genome assembly GCA_008086735.1 of Cheirogaleus medius. Classification (NCBI taxonomy): domain Eukaryota; kingdom Metazoa; phylum Chordata; class Mammalia; order Primates; family Cheirogaleidae; genus Cheirogaleus; species Cheirogaleus medius. The sequence continues at coordinate 317,481 of VBSM01002356.1, read as the reverse complement.
GCCGAGAAGCGCCCCCCACGACGCAGCCTGGCCCTGCGTCCCTTCACCCCGCCTCGTCCTCTGCCCTGGTGGCATGTAAGCTGCGTGAGGACAGACAACATGCATTTTGTTCCCGTGTTGCGGGGCCTGCGAGAGAGCCGGCGTCAGCGGGTGTTGCGTGTCGAACTGAGTCCTCCAAAAGGACGTGTTGGTGCCCTGACTCCTGACACCTGTGAATGTGACCTTATTTGGAAATACGGTCTCTGCAGATGTCACCGGGTTAAGATGAGGTCAGGCTGGCTTGGGGGGGTGGCCTTAGAAGGACAAGGACACACAGACACGGAGGGAGGGAGGCCATGGGGAGACGGAGGCAGAGACTGGAGTGACGCAGCCGCCAGCCGAGGCGTCCTGAGAACGACAGCAGCCACCGGGGACGAGGAGACAGCCGCGGGCCGGGGTCTGCAGAGTCCCCGGCATCCAGCCCTGCAGACACCTAGACTCCGCACCTCTGGCCTCAGCACCGTGAGAGAAGACGGTCCCTTGTCTGAAGCCCCCGGTCACGGCCACGCGTCACAGCAGCCCAGGAAAGGGATGCGGCAGGACCCGGGCCTGTGCCTTGCGCACCTGCGGGTCTCACGCCCAGTCGCTGCCGGGCTGGCGGCCGAGGTTGTCCTGCCTTGCCCCGCCAGCCCCCACCGTGCAGGTTTCCTCCTTCTGCCTAAAAGTGGGGGCACCCTTCAACCTCGGTGGAACCTTAAAGCAGCTGCCTTCCACTTAAATAATGTTTTAATTTATTTTAAAAAAAGAGAGAAATTTTAAAATTCACATAATTAAAGTGAAAACTCAGTGGTTGTTGCCGCCTTGCTGTCCATCCTTCCAGGCTCTGTCTCCTCCCAGCCCAAACAAGCACAGTAGTCACACCCTTACTGAGGACGGTCTTTGGCCAAAAACCCTGCCACGTGTTTTATAGGTGTCGTCTCATCTCCATCGTCCGGCAGTCCTGCCGTAATTACTGCCTTTCGAATGCAGGCTCAGAGAGGGTAAGAAACTTGCCCAAGGTCACCCAGGATTCACCTGCAAAGCGGGCGATGTTTATCCCAATGCTACCAGAGGTCCTCCTATGGGGCAGATCCCTCTGCAAACCGCAGTCTGTCCCCTGGGCCTGCCGCACCACGCCCCTCTGCCCCGGGCGGGAGGTCGGCTTCACAGCTTTCTCCTCTGCAGTTCTTGGACCCAGGCCACGGCGTGTGACCCGCATGGTGTGTGGAGAGCCTCGGTACACGGGCAGCTGGCCAAGACTCCTCCCTGACCGAACCTGAGTCGGGCTGCTCTGAGCCCCCTTCCCACCCAGCCTCGACCTCGGAGCAGCTTCCTCATTCCCACCCTTGATGTCTGCATCCCTGGCCTGTCTGTGGCAAGAACGCCCTGCCCTGGACGCCTAATCGAGTCAGTAATTTTCCATCCATTGCTGCCTTGTGCTGCTCACTGGCTATAAATCCCCAGTTGTCTTGGCTGCACTTGGATCGAGCTCGGTTCTATACTAAAGTCTTTACCTACTGCGGCAACTCGAATAAAATCTGCCTTGCTGTTTTTTACACGTGTCAGATACAAAATTATTCTCCTGCCAAGGTTATTTCTTTTGGGTAGTTGCTGAAGGAGACTTTGCCCGCAGAGAACGTGCGTTCCAGGGACGTGGTACACCTTGCTGAGTTGCTTCGCACAAAGAGACGAAACGGGTCAGCCTGCGCGCCCGCCGGCAGCAAGGGCTGGGGGAGGCACTGGTTTGATCGGCCGCTTTCTTCCAGGGCTGGCTCCTGGGCTCCCTTACATTGCTGAGATTCTGCAGCTAAACCTGATCTCTGCAGCGACATCCCCCAGCCGGCCTCCCAGCCCCCCATCACCACAGCCGAGGTTTAGAAAGTGCTTTCCCCACTTCTTTAATTATAGCGTCAACAGATGCCCCGACTGCAGTGGCGAGGCTATTTTTACTCTTTCCCTGGGAGGTTTTGTCTGGCTGTCTCCCCAGGTGCGAGGCCCTGCGCTGGGCAGGCTTCACCCCTCAGATGTGGGGTCATCCGGACTCCGGTGCCTGCGGCTTTCCAGGGCCTGGCTGGGATATCCAGGAGGACAGGCCTGGGCGAGGAGGCTCCCACGAGCCGCAGCCTGGCGCCCCTAGGAGGGGCTTTGTCCTGGGTTTGTGAGTTTGGATGGGAAGAACACTACACCTTCATTTTTAATAATTCCTCCTTTCCCTTAGCGATGGTACAGACACACACAGTAGCTGCGACTTTGTGCACAGGGTAAACGACGACATTTTCACATCTCAAGTAAAAGCTATTGCTGGTATCTCTAAGCATCCTTTATGCACGCCACCACGTGGGAACCACGGGGCTGCCACGCCCACTGCTAGCCCCACGTGTGGCAGTCATCTTCCCGCCGCGTGACCAGGCAAGGAGCCGGCAGGGATCAGCCCACTGTATCCCCCTTGAAGAAAATATTCATAACAGTATTTTCATGCAAGTGGTTTACTTTGTAATCCTGAGTATTTCATGTCAAGAATTTAAAAACTGTTTTCTGAACAGGGCTCCACAGGCAGGTGCCGCCGGGTGCCGGGGGACCCATGGCCCAGAAGCTGTGACAAATGCCTGCCCCACAGGCAGGAGGGTCTCCTCTGCAACTCAAGGACAACCTGAGTTCACTTAAAGATGGAGGCAACTCCCAGGGGCCCAGGAAACAGAGCAGGGCATGAGGAGGCCGGACAAATGCTTTCTGAACAGAAAATCAGAGGCTGGACACCCCAGGGCTCCCTAAGTCCTGCCCTGCCATGAATCCGCATCCTGTCTGCACAGGGAAAACTGTGAGCTGTTTCCCCCAACACGTCTTATCTGTATAATTTGTGCATTTTTATTGGTTTTATTGGGGTACAACTGACGTACAATAAACCACACACATTTAAAGTGTGCAATTTGGTAGGTTGTGACACATGCACATACTCATGAAGCCACCACCACCGTCATGGTGACCAGCATGAGTTTCCTTGCACCCCTTGGAAGTTCTCCCACTCACTGCACCCTGGCTCTTCCCTCCTTTCCAGGCAACTATTGACCTATTTTTGGCTGCTGTAGATTAGTTTGCATTTTCAATAGTTTTATACAAATGGCTCCTTTCACTGAGCATAGTGATGCTGAGAGTGTAGGGGGAAATAACCTTGGCTTGATCTTTTCTGCCAACACACTTCTGCATGCCTTACTGTGCCTGACTAGCCCCCCAACTTCAAACATTTACTACACTAAGAGCCCCTACCTCCTCTTCATTTGTGTCTTAGCAACATACCTTAACAATCAGGTAAGAACAAGATTGGGCAGTCGAAATCCCAGCCAATGGGATGAGACACAGTCATAGGTCTGCGTGAGGGATAAAAAAGTGAGGACTCTCCTGTAGTGGGCACTGGCTGGCTGCTCTTGCTGTCACTAGGTGCCCTTCTGATCAGAAGTAAAGGTTTTGCCTTGCCGAGACAGTTTCCATGTCTATTTTTTTAACGACACCACGGGTCATTTCTAAAAAGAGTCATCCATGTCCCTTTGAGCATGCACAGCTCACTCCTCTGCACTGCTGAGCAGGAGTCCATGGTGTGGACACACCATCTGTTCACTTACTTAATTGTTGGTGGCCGTCTGGGTTTTCCCCAGTGTTTGACTGTTACAGATAAAGCTACATTTGCGTACAGGTCTTGGTGTGGACGCCTTCCCATCTCTTGGGTAAGTGTGTGGGTGCAGGGAACTGCTGGGTCGTACCACAGTGGGTGGATGTTTAGTTTTTCAAGGTTCTGTTTCACCCTATGTCCCACCAGTGGTGGATGAGGGTTCCAGGTCTCCCATGTCCTCACCAGCACTCGCTACAGCCAGGCCCTTTAACAGGCCTGTTACATCTATTCATTTTAACACGTGTTTAGTGATGTCTCATTGCGGTGATAGCCACATTTCCCTGGGGACTAAACGATACTGAGCATTTTTACGTGCTTGTTTGTCATGCGTATATCTTCTTTGGTGAGCTATCCATTCAAATCTTTTCCCCATATATTTGTGTTGTTTGCTGACTTATGATTCAGTTGTGAGATTTCTTTAGATATTCTTGATATAAGTTCTTTATCAGATAAGAGATTTGAAATTATTTTCTCACAGTCTGTGGTTTGTCATTTCATTCCCTTAATGGTGTCTTTGGAAGAGCAGAAGTTCTTAATCTTTTTTTTTTTTTTTTGGAGACAGAGTCTTACTCTGTCACCTGGGCTAGAGTGCAGTGGTGTCATCACAGCTCACTGCAACCTCAAACTCCTGGGCTCAAGTGATCCTCCTGCCTCAGCCTCCTGAATAGCTGGGACTACAGGCATGCGCCACCATGCCTGGCTAATTTTTTCTATTTTTAGTAGAGACTGAGTATCACTCTTGCTCAGGCTGGTCTTGAACTCCTGAGCTCAAGTGATCCTTCCACCTCGGCCTCCCAGACTGTTAGGATTATAGGCATGGGCCACCGTACTGTGCCCAGCCTTTAATCCTAATGAAATCTGATTTACCCAGTTTTTTTGTTCCTTCTTGCTTTTAGTGTCATAACTAAGAAATTGTTGCCCAAGATCACAAAGATTTTTCTTCTCTGATTTTTTGCTAGAGGTTTTACCATTTTAGGTTTTATACTTAGGTGTATGATTCATTTGAAGTTAATTTTTGTATATGGTTTAGGCTTTGGGTAGTTCATTTATTTGCATATCGCTCTCCATGTATTTGTTCTAGCACCATTTGTGAAAATACTATCCTTTCTCCACAAATTTGACTTTGCATCTTTTTAAAAAATCAGTTGAGCATGTGTGTGTGTGTGTGTGTGTGTGTGTGTCTATTTCTGGCTTCTCTATTCTGTTCCATTGATGTATGTCTGTTCCATCCTTTCAACAACACTGTGCCATCTGATGACCATAGTTTTATAATAAGCATCAAACAAGTCTTCCATGTTGTTTTCTTTTTCAAAGTTGTTTTGGCTAGTCTAGATACTTGGAATTTCCATATAAATTTTAGAATTAGTTTGTTATTATCTTTGAAAAAAAGCTTGCTAGGATTTTGATTGTCATTGCTTTGAATCTATAGATAAACTGACAAGAACTGACATCAACAGTATCAAGTCTTCCAATCTCTGTCACTACATTTATTTTGTTCTTCTTTAATTTTTTTCAGTGATATTTTGTGGTGCTCAAGGTACAGCTCTTGCACAACTTTTGCCCAAATTATCTCTAAGCATTTCATGTCTTTTGATACTATTGTAAATGGTTTTACATTTTCAATATCAATTTACAATTGTTACTAACCTATTGAAATTGATTTTTGTATATTGATGTTATAGCCTGCATCCTTGTTAAACCTACTATCAGTTCTAATAGTCTCTTTTTTTTAGACATCTCATACCATTTTCTATGTAGATGATCATGTCTTCTGTGAATGCAGACAATTTTACTTCTTCCTGCACAAGCAAGATGCTTTTTATTTCTTTTTCTTGCCATATTGCAAGGGCTGGAAACTCCAGTATAATGATGGATAGAAGTGATAGGAGCCAATATCCTAATTTGTTCCTTCCCTTAGAGGAAAGCGTTTGGTTTTCACCACCAAATTTGATACTACTTGTGGATTTTCTATAGATATCCTCTGTTAGGTAAGCAAGTTTCCTTCTAACTCTAGTTTGCTGGGAGCTTTTATCAGTAATGTGTGTTGGATTTTTAAAAATACTTTTTCTGCATCTGTTGAGAGGATCCTATGGTTTTTATTTTTTTATCCATTTACTTTTAACTTATATATATCTTTATATTTAAAATGAGTTTCTATAGCTGGGTCTTGCTTGCTTACCTACTCTGTTGATCCCCTTGTTTTAATGAGAGTGTTTAGGACATTTACATTTAATGTATTATTGATAGAGCTGGGTTTCAATCTACTATCTTGCTATTTTTCCTAATTATCCTATATATTATTTGTTCCCTTTGTTTACTTTTTCAGCTTTTTAAAAACATTAACTGTGATTTTTTAGAAAATTTTATTTATCTCTTTGTTGGCTGGTTATAACCCCTTCTCATGACATTTATTGGTTGCTTTGGGGTTTATGGTATACATCTTTAGCTTGTCAATGTCTACCTTCGAGTAATATATCCATTCGCCTACAGTATAAGAACCTTACAACAGTATATTTCCAATTCCCCACTCCCAGCCTTTGTACTATCGCTTTCATACATTTTACTTCCACACATGTTATAAACTCCAGAATACATTTTGTTCTTAGAAACAGATTTTATATGGTCTCATTTTCTTTCATTCTTTCTGCTTGAAGGACTTCCTTTAACATTTCTTTCATTCAGATCCGATAGTGATGAATTGTTTCAGGTATTGCAGGTCTAAAAAAATTATGTTACCTTCATTTTCTACAGATATTTTCACTGATAAAGAATTCCAGTCTGACAGTTGTGCTTTCTTTCAGACTTTAAAGATACTGCTCCACTCTCTTTTAGCTTGCATTGTTCAAGACAAAAGGTCTGTTGCCATTGTTTGTTCTTCTGTATGCAATGTGTCTTTTATTCCTGGCTGCCCTTAAGATTTTCTCTTCATTATTGGTTTAGAGCAATTTGATTATTTTGTGCCTTGATATAATTGTTTTATGGTATTTTTGTGTTCGAGATTCATTGAGATTCTTGGATCTGTGGATTTCTAGTTTTTGTCAAATTCAGAAAATGTTTTCATTTTACTTCAAATATTTTTTCTGAACCCCTTTTCTTTCCTCTCCTTTACAGACTCCAGTGACATAGATATTAGTTTGCTTGAAGTTGTCCTCACTCACTGATGCTCTGTTACTTTTTTCAGTCTTTTTTTCTGTATGTTTCATTTTGTAAAGTTTCTATTGCTGTGTCTTAACTTTCACTAATCTTTATTCTTCTATGTGGATTCTGCCATTAATCCTATCCAGTGTATATTTCATCTTAGATATTGTCATTTTCATGCCTAGAATTTTGATTTGGTTCTCTTTTTTTGTATCTTCTGTGTCTCTACTTAATATACATATTATTCTATTTCTTGAACATATGGAATTATGTTATACTAACTGCTTAATGTCCTTATCTATTAATTCTATTATGTGTGCCATTTGTGGGTCACTTCCAATTGGTGGATTTTTCTCCTTAGTATGTATTTGTTTGCTTTTTGCATGCCTGGTAAGTTTTGGTTAGATGCTAGACATCATGAATTTTACCTTATTAGATGCTGGACACACACACACAAACATACACACACACATATAAAATTCTTGAGCTTATTCTGAGACACAGTTAAGTCACTTGGAAATAATTTATTTTCTTGGGTCTTTCTTTCAAGCTTTTTCAAATGAACACAGAGCCCCAGGATTTAGTCTCAGGCTAACTTTCCGTGCAACTGAGGCAATATTCCTCTGCATGTGCTGCCTGGCACCCTGTGACTTGTGACGACCTACACTCCAGCTGAGGGAAGCAGGCATTCGTCCTGGTCCTGCTTTATCTCCCAGGACTCTTCCTTGTAGTTATGTTGGGTGATTCCTCCTGGCCTCAGGTAGTTTCTTCACATATACTTGCTGATTCACTGAGAATTCGAGGGGACCTGTTACTGATTTCTGAAGTTCTCAGTGCAGTTGTCTTGTCCTCGGTACTCTGTCCTGGACTCTGCCTGCCCTGGCCTCCCTGAACGCCCAGCTCTGTTTCCCCCACTTTAGAAGACCTCCAGGTCCCCCTTCCTGGGCTGCAACTGAACACTTCCTCCAGGCAGGAAGGGAGAACAACCACAGGGCTCACCTCTGTGCTGTCACCTCTTCCACGATGTGTTTCTTTTCCTGTCTGATGTCCAAACCGCTGCTTAATGTATCTTGTCCAGGTTTTTCTTTTCTTTTCTTTCTTTCTTTTACTTTTTTACATTGTCTCAGGAGGGAGAGTACTCTGGATCCTGTTACTGTCTTGGCTGGAAGCTACATTTCTTTTTTCTTCGCTTCAGTCAAGAGAAAGTTTTACTGGAAACATTTATTCAACAAATATTTATTTACCGACTGTCAATACGCCTGGTTCTGGCTTGGACACGGGGAGGTGTAGCCATGAATAAAAACAGACAGGATTCCTGCCCTCGGACGTGAGAGAGACATCGAATGAATCTCACAATTAGCTGTTTAATTACAGTCGTGATAAGTAAGGGTTATAAAAGCTGACAGTGCCCCAGCAGACATGATAAAGTCAATGTGATTATTTATGAGGGTACGTTTTGGAAAATGGACTGTGATGTGTTCATTTGCGGAAGCAGGTGGAGGGCACGGATGCGGGTCCGAAGGGGCTATTGGATTCCCCAGGCAGGAGGCGAGGCGAGTCTGGCTAAACGGCGTGCGCACGGAGGGAGAAGAGGAGGGCCCAAGGACACCTTGCTCCCTACCTGCTCCTGTCCCCTCCTACTGCCTCCTCCAGCTGGTGACCGCAGCCGCTTCACTGCAACCAACAGCCCGGCAGACGCGCCCTCGGCACACGCGTGCCACCCCTGGTGCCGGGCGCTGCGGGTGAAGGAGCCGGTGGGACCAATGAGGTTCTTCCATGGGGAGGAACAGTGTGACAAGGTGCCGGAGGTCGGGAAAGATGGACTGAGGATGTGACAGGTCACATGTGAAGTGGAGCAGGATGGCAGTTACGGGTGGTGCGGGTGGTTAGAGGGAGGGGAGGAGAGGAACAAGGCTGGGCTCTGGGGCGGGAGGGCACGTGCAACCTGGGAAGAAGAGAGGGTGGCAGGTGCCGGGACAGGGACTGGACGGAGGGGTCCTGTGCGTGCCTTCCCTTGGGTAGTGACCGAGCGTCCCCACTTGTGAAGAACGATCTGGGTGTCTTGGTTGAATGGGAAGCTGGCTTGGGACAAGGAGTAGGTCAGATGAACCTGAGATTGTATAGATTAAAATCCCTCATTTTTCTAGGTCATCTCTTAAAATGGGAACAGAGTTAGAGAAGATATTCCCACGGTTGTGTAGAGACCTCCTGGCCAGGAGGTTTCTGCCCAGTGTCTCGTTCCTCCGTTGAGCACTCAGGGAGCCCCTTCCATGTTCCAGACACTGGGAATCCAACCGGGAAGCTCGTGGCCAGGTGAAGAGGTAAATGCGGTGCCCTGCTCATGTGCTAATGTGCTGTGGGAGACCCCAACGAGGACCCGGGACTGGGGGCGACTCGGTCTCTCCTCCACTGTGAATAGGACCAGACGCAGATACAGGGACTTCACCTGCACACCTGCTTACTCTCTGCCCCAGCAGAGAAAATGGAGACGTTCGGGGACTCCAAGACTTAAACGGGAGAATCACACGGAAGTGCCTGTTCCTTGGTCACTGAGTTGACCAGGAGGAGGACGTTGCACAGAAACCAGGGAGGAAAGTGTCCCAGGCCAGCTCTCCCTCCTAGAAGAATAAATCAGGCCTCTGGACAGTCCAGGCCCAGCCCGGCTCTGCCCCGCTCCGTCCTCTGCTCTGGACCGGAGCTGTTCACCAGGGCCCGGGCGGGACCTTGGCACAGAGAAGAGACTTCTACAGTGGCAAACTTGACAGACACCTTCTGTGTTCGGGCTGCTGGTCTCCAGGGACTACAGATGCGGCAACAAACACGTGTGGCCGGGTCATTCCATTTTTTCTTTCCTCCCTCCTGAGTAGCTCAGATACTCAAACCATCAGTGCAGAAGCAGCCATGGGGCCTATTCTACCCCACCCCGCCCTTTAGGTGGGAAAACGAGGCCTAGGGATGAGGAGGGCTCCTCCAAGGTCCCGCAGGGAGGTAAAGACGTAGCTGGGACTAGACTCCCCCGAGGTCCCCTGATGTCCAGTTCCCGACTGGCTCCTCCCTGGCCCACATGGCCAGTCCCTTCCTGAGCCAGGAGTCTGCCTGGCCATGCCTTCTCTATCCCAATGCACGTGACTGGCCCTTCGTTCCCCAGCGCCATTGATGTCCTCGTCCCAAACTTTCCTGAAAAGGGTCAACCCACCAGCACTTGGCCCTTGCTGGCAGGACCCACTGCCATTTATTATTCACACTAGGAAGGCTTTAGGAGAGGCTGGGCGCCCATCGACCAGGAAGTATAATTATTGTTTCATTAAAGATTGATTACACATGTGGCTGGTCATTTAAATAATAGCTGTGCTGACACCGTTAATTGTATGATAAACGATCCCACCCTTGCTCCTCTGAGTTAATACCCAGAGTCGACGCCAGCCCTTCCCTCTGCCCTGAGGTTGGACAGGGACTGGGGAAGGGCAGGCAAAGCTCAGGCCACAAACGATAGCAGCTCGAGGGTCAGGGACGCCAGGCGGGGACACGCCAGCCTGACCACGTGCTCATGGTTCATGCGGACACTCACAGCTGCCAAGAACTCAGTCAACTTTAACTGTCTCCATGAGAAACTTAATTTCAATTTAATAAGACAGATACTGTGTGTGGTTTAATGTCGCTTCGTCATTAAAAGCAGATTGATGGGGGCTTATGGCGCCGGGCGGCCCGCGAGAGATCGAGAGATCGGCGTGGTCCTGCCAGAACCGACTGCACACCACAGCTGGGGGAGCCAGAGGGAGGCAGCCAGGTGTCATTCATTCATTCATTCATTCATTCACATCGCACCTGTCCTGAGTCCTGTGCCGTGAAGGGATAAGTGTGGGAGACGGAACACACAGCCCTCGCCCTCCCCAGCCCCCAGCCAAATGGGGAGGGAGGACATCTAACAGGGAAAGACCGGGGGGGGGGGGGGCCTGGGCCTCGCAGGGAAGAGCACAGGGAGGTCACCTGGGCTGGGATAGGAGAATGGAGGTGGGAGAACTGGTCACAGGAGGAAGACAGTCCGCGCAGCCCCCAGCCCGGCAGAGCATGAGCCCGGCCGTCCCCCACCTCCCTCAGCAGACAGCAGCCAGGGGAGCTGTCTGTAGTCGTGATTGGAGAGCACGGTTGTGGCTGGGTCCTGTAGGAGCAGGGAGGGTCCAGGGTGGCTGGCGGGAAGGCCAGGATGCAAGAGGGGGACGTTCAGGATCCCCAAGCACAGGTGCTGAACAGCAGGGAGGACGCGGCATTCTCGTCAGGTTGTCAAGGACCGGGGGGTTGGGCCCCTCAAAACGACTGAGGGAACTGAGCCAGGACAGGGTCTTGCTGTGGTGCTTCTCTGCAGGCGGGAGTGGGGCTGGGAAGCAGGACTCCAGGCAGGCTTCCTGAAGGAGGTGGCCTCTGGGTGGGCCAGGCAGACGGCATGTTCCAAGGGAAAAGCCCTGCCTGAGCCTTCCCTTCTCCCGTGCTTGGTGGTGGGCTTCCTTCAGAATCTCTGCGCAAGGTGAGTCTCAGGCCAGACTGTGCTCCCCGCTCACCTTTCCTGTCCCCAAGCCGGGTTTGAGCCCCAGACACTCTGCCTCCCGTGCCCCGTCTGGCTTCTCCAGCTGTGAACCCCGGGCGAGACCTGGGGCCTTGGCCTGGCCCGGCCCAACCTTGCTCCGTGCTCCCCCCAGGGTTACACCAGCCGCGTCCACCAGGTCCCGCCGCAGGAGGTGCCAAGTGGCTGCTTCTCCGTCCCACCTGAGAGCAGAGCTGCAGGCCCACGCTGGAGCCATGCAGTTGGGGTACCCAGGGCGCTATGTCCGCCAGGTGCTCTGCCTTCCCGGGCGCTGCCACGCCCCGAGTCTCACTGGCCGATCCCCCACCTGCACGTGCGGACGAGGGTGTGGCCAGGCAGGCTGCGGTCACGTGACCATGGGCGAAGGAGCCAGGACCTGAGCCTTTCCCACGACAGAACTTTCTGGACCCTACGCACAATTGCTTTGTGGAAGCACACCTTGAGGTCAAGTAAGAGAGTATATATAATAGAGAAGTGGCCTGATTATGTCTCTCTCCCTTTATTTTTTTTTAAGGAAAAGGGACTAAAATGCAGCACCGTGGAAAATTAAAATCTTGAGAAGGCAGCGTTAGAAAAATACCAGTTTGCCTCCCAAGCGGCCCTTCCTCCTTGAATAATCAGACGAGATACTGCTCCGCGCAGGCTGGTTTTGCTGAGGCTGCGGTTTGGGGCTCCGGGAGGGAGCTTCCTCGTCGTCGGCCCCCCGCGCGAGGGGACAGGCCTGCCGGGCCACCCCGCTTCCCGCTCTGAGCTGCCAGCAGCCGCCCACGCCAGGGCCCAGGCCGGCCGCAGACACACTCTCTGCAAACCAGAGAAGCTGTCCCTCTTCTCACAGTGGGGAGTCTGGCCAGGGAGGGACATGGGTGCAGGGGGTGCCCCGAGGAGCTGCATTCCCTCCAGCCAGGATGCGGTGGGGACGGCAGGAGGGGCCGATCCTTCCTTCAAGGTCAAGTGGCAAAGCAGGCATTGCACAAGAGCATTTTAACGTGTTGTTTAAAGTTGATGACAAGCGAAAGCAACCTCGTCGTAAAGAGTGAACGTGAAAGTGGGTAAGGTTCCGGGTGGGGGCGCCCTGCCAGGTGGCAGTTTCCCTCCCTTCCCCCTTGCGGTAGCTCTGGGGGAGGCACTGCCTTGTCCCCCTGCTACAGGAGGAACCTGAGACTCAGGGACGGTCCAGTATCCCCCGAGGAGGCTTGGCAGTGGGGCCCTCACAGCTGGAGGCTTGCTCGTGGTCACTGTTCTCGGCTTGGCTTGAGGGGGTTGGGCACCCTGCCTGCCCCATCTGGGCTGGGAGCATTTTGGAGCCTATTTATTGCTTTCACATTGGGTGACCTGGCTCCAAAGCCACTCCCTGGACCAGAGCTGCACAGGGTGTCTGCAGAGCCCATGGAGTCCCCCTGTGGCCTCCAGGCACAGAGATGGAAAAGGGCCAGGACCTGCGGGAGTGTGAGACGAGAGGCCCAGCACCACTGGAAGGGGGCACCAGCCGGGCCTCTGCTGCCAAGCCCACCATGTCCTGTGAAGTCTCCGTCCCCACCGGGGCCGTGGCTGCTAAGTGCACAGCAGGCCGGCCAGCTCCCTGCAGCTGGGAGTCCCTGTCCCTCTTCCCTCCATCCCCCAGAGCAAGGCCTGGGGCCCACACAGGGCCTGCAAGTGCCGCTCTCAAGTTCTCGTTCTGGGGGAGAAATGGGCTGGAAAGTGGTTCTTGCACAGGCTGCGGCCTCAGGCCATTAGGTGCCTGCCCAGCCCAGGCACATCGGGCTGCGCGGCCGCCTGTGCCGGGCAGGCCCATCTCAGCAGGCGGCACCTTCCGCGGCCGAGGACGCTCCCGTCCGGCTACATTAACCTTGTTTCCTCCCCTCCCAGCCCATTTGGACTCGCTCTTCTCACCGAGCACCAAGCCCATTTCTGCCCCGCTGATGACCCAGGAGAGCAGCCCCTGCGCCAGGCCAGGGAGAGGTGAGACGGGAAAACGCAGCCCTCGCAGAGCCGCGCGTCCCCTGAAGTGGTGTCGGGAACCGATGGCGCCGTCCTCTCTGCGCTCATTGTGGCGTGTTTGAATGTATCAGTCAGTCCTCGCATCGGCACAATCACTTCAGGAACTTGACTTCCCCAGTTTTAAAAGCCACGCATGTCAGTCATAGGAGGCCACACAGCAGACAGAAGCCCGAGCTCCTTCGCTCCACTCCGTGCCCAGCCCTGGGGATGCCGGTCTGGCTGGCGCGGCTGGCACAGGTGGCATGGGTGGCACAGGTGGCACAGGTGGCATGGATGGCATGGGTGGCACGGGTGGCATGGGTGGCGTGGCTGGCACAGGTGGCACAGGTGGCATGGGTGGCACAGGTGGCGTGGGTGGCATGGCTGGCGTGGCTGGCACAGGTGGCACAGGTGGCACGGGCGGCACAGATGGCGTGGCTGGCACAGGTGGCACAGGTGGCGTGGCTGGCACAGGTGGCACGGCTGGCACAGGTGGTGTGGCTGGCACAGGTGGCACAGGTGGCGTTTCTGGCACAAGTGGCATGGGTGGCACAGCTGGCACAGCTGCCACGGGGCCAGCCAAGCAGCAGTCTGGTGGCTCCAAGGCCCGTGTTCCGGACCCAGGTCCTGGCACAGGGACGGCGGGAGGGCTGGGCAGACCCTGTTGGCAGGACGGGGGGCAGGCCTGGTGCCACAGAGCCACCCGAGAGACCAGGTCGGGGTGTGACACCCACGCTGTCAGGCTGCCTGGCCTGGGCAGGTTCTGCTCTGACCGCGCACGGAGGGAAAGGAGGGGCTGGAGTCCCGACCTTTCCCTCGAAAAGATGGCGCATTTGTCACCTGCTGCTGGGTGGCAAATCACCTTAACCGATAGACATTCCTGTGTCACGGTGTCTGCGCTTCAGGGATCACGGGCAGCTGAGCGGGTGGGTGGCTCTGCCTGGGGTCTGTCTGGGGTCTGCAGTCAAGCTATGGGCGGGGCGAGGGCGGGGCTGGGCTGGAGGAGCCGCTTCCGGGGTGGTGCGTCACCTGGCCTGGGGGGACTCCGGCTGCTCCCCATGTGGACCTCTCTGCGGCTGTTCCCTGTCCTCGTAGGGCAGCGGCTGGCTTCCCCGGGAGCAGTCGGCCCCCGAGAGAGTAGGGAGAGTCTGTGGCACCGGGCGAGACCCACTCTCAGAAGCCACATGGGGTCACCGTCCTCCTTGAAGCAGTGAGGAGCCAGTCGGGTCCCGCCCACCGCCAAGCGGAGGCCAGTGCAGCTCCACCTCTTGCAGCGAGGCTCGCCAAAGAAATCGCGGTGAGATTTTAGAATTTCTGTGAAAATCTTTCCATGTTTCTCCATGCTGGCTAAGGCCTGCAGATATAAACATCTGATTTGTATAAACTGGATGGTATTATACAATCTCTATTGAATCCTGATCTTTACATTCAGCCACGTCAAGGAGAAGACCCTATGTCTGGAAATTTGGAGAGGCATCATTGTTTCTGGTATTTCAAACATTGCATTTCCAACAGCACAGTGCCCCAGTCTGTGTTTATTAAATAAATGGATGACGGACGAACGCTTGGTGCCACCATTCAAATATTCAACTCGCTGGCCGTGGGGCATTGCAGTTGGATTCAGTGTCCCATGATTTTAAGCAGACTCTAGCTAAACAGCGTGCAGAGATGCTGCTGCTCGGCCGTGCTCTCCCCCCAGGCCACTCTGCGTGTGCCGGGGTCTGGTCAGTGGAACCCGAGAGGAAGTGACTCGTCCCCCTTCTAGGTTGGCTATGAAACCTCCCACACATGGTTGTCACTCTCTGTCGGCCTCTGCTGGCTGAACCAGGGGAGGGTGGAGCCACCAGGCAGGGGGGACCCGGGTCCCTGAGTACCTGCATGGGTTTTGTTCTGAGAGAAGCAGCTGAGATCTGGGGGTTGCCTGAGCCCACCACGCCTGCACGCCCTCACCCAGGGAGCTTCTGAGATGTTCTCCACGGAGGCTGGGGCGGGGTCGCAGGGCAAGTGCGTCTTCAGTGTGGACCCACATGTCAGACTGCCCTCCACACATGGTCGTGCACCCTCCCAGGGGTTCTCCGTGGCCCTGCCCCCAGCTCCTGCAGGTGCTTCACAAACAGGGCAAGGTGTGGCCTCCCAGACGCGCTCACCGGAGCTCGGGTCCTTCCTGTTCTCTGGTGCTGGTCGTGTGTCCCTCCCCTCCTGGACTGGGCACTGCCCAGATGGTCCACCTGGTTCTGCTCAGCACTGTCACTGGTCCGAGGAGCTGCTCCGTGTAACCCTGGAGCAGTGAACACCTGGGGCTGCCCTGCACACAGGGCCAGGGCTACCTCTGCCCCTGCTGTGGCCACACCGTCCTGTTGACAGGTGGCTCCGTCCCAGCCTCCTCCGTGGGCACCGGACTCCTGGCGGGCAGCTCTGCTTTGGCCCAGCCTAGTGCCCAGTAGGTGCTGGTGACAAGTATCGTGTAAATGGCTAAAAACAAGAGTGAGCGAGTGAGCGCGAAGCCACCCCCACCACCAGATTCCCAGGTTAAGGCCCTTAAGCCCCAGGATGTCAGGATGGGACGCGTTTGGAGGCGGGACTTTCCCAGAGGTACCTAAGTTAAAATGAGGTCATCAGGGTGGGTCCGAATCTGGTCTGACTGGTGTCCTTACAAAAGAGGAAATGAGGACACGGACACCCACAGAGGACAGACCCTGTGGAGACACAGGCGAAGACGCCACCCACGAGCCAGGGAGAGAAGCCTCCGGCGGGATCAGCCCCACCGGCACCTTGATCTCAGACTTGCACCTTCAGAACCGGGAAGATACATTCCCGTTGTCTGAGCCGCGGGTCTGCCGTGTGCTTTGTGCGGGCCGAGCGCACTGCACAGGGGGCTTTGCACACGCGAGGGCGTGTGGCGGAGGAGGGAGGGCCGACACCTTCAGCGCACGGAAGATCAAGGGACGCCTGTCACAGGTCCCCGCCCTGCCTCGGCCCGGATCACGCCTGCCATCCTGGTCTCTTGCTCGGAGCCCGCTGGCTTGCCCTCATTAGCTGCTCCGGATCCCACCTTTAGTGCTTTTATTTCCACACCTCTGGATCGTCAGCACGTTTCATGTCAGAGCCAGCACGAGCCGCGAAGGCCAATTATCCCCATTTGGAACAAGTTCCCTTCAGCGTGAAGAGCTCCACATAAAAAGTTGTTCATTTTATTTCAGGCAACTTGGAGAGAAGTTACGCCCCATGATGCGTTATGGGGAAAAAGGTGCGACCAAACGTGTGCATGCATGTGTGTGCGTGGCGTGTGGACGTGTGTCCGTGGAACGCACGAAGGAGCCAGACTGCAGACACACGTGGCCCACGGGGCTTCTCGTTTGCTGGGGGAGTCACTGTCACACAAGAGACCCGGGGCCGAATCTGGGCTCAGCCCCTTTCTGCACGATCAAGGAAGGGTAAGTTACTTAACCCCCCCGGGCCTCAGTTTCCCCATCTGCATATGTGCATAATGACCGTTTTCATCTCAGACACCTCAAGGGATAGGCACGGTGTCCGCCTGGACAGTTGGCCAGCTGTGCTGTCACCACCATCCTTCTGTGGCTTGTCCCTTCTGATAAGCCGTGAGGCAGGTGGGACAGATCTTTCTAATGTGCCCATTATGCAGAAGAGGAAAGTGAGGCTCAACAACGCTAGGGGTGTGCTGAGCCGGGGCTCAAATTTCGTGGTCTTCCGATTTCAAGCACGCCGCCCTGTAGGGCAGGTGGGACAAGCCCCAGCCCCAGGGCAGGAGACGGCAGCCACCTGGCCTGGACCTCGGAGGCCACGGGCGCTACCCAAAGAAAGGGCACACCTCGCACAGGCGTGACTGACGTGGGAGATACTTGTTTCAAATCAGCACACGCCAATAGTCACCTTCGCGTCCTGAGCAAGTTACCAGAGAGTTCCGTCAAGGGCGTGCATTTGCTTCTGTGGCCTTTAAAAAGCCCAATTAAAGTTTATAGCTTCGCATGTGAGAGCTCGCCTCCCGCTGGTCGTGAAGTCTGCAGGTGGAGTGGTCTCGGGAGGGGACCCTGCTTCCCTCCTCCCGCCGGCCCCAGCGCCGGCCTGACCGCTGGCCTCCCGGGAGGGCTCGGCAGCCGGCCGGGCCGGGCAGACGAGCATGCACGGCGCGAGCCCGGCACGTCTCTCTGTGCTGTTGCGCAAGGAGCCGCAACGGGCCAGGTGTGCGACTGCCCAACCGTGGCCGAGGTCAGATCCTGGCCCTGAGGGCGGGGCTGCAGAGCACCTGCACTGGTGCCTGCCTGAGTGGGACACAGGCATTGGGGTCCCCAAAGGAGCTCCTGGCTGGGGTCATGACGGTGACTGCAGACACGTCCGTCACCTCCCCCTGAGGGTGTGTCTGCAAACCGTTGGAGCATCACGTTGGAGGCCCATTTGCTGTGAAGTGCCGGCCGGTAGGTGCAGGACCGCACACAGTAGAGAGAAGAGCTGGCAGGGCCCGCAGGTGAGCCGAGCACCCTGCAGGGCAGAGGCCAAATTCCCGGTCATGTCTGCAGGGGCTGGCGGCGTTGCTGGGGAGGAAAGGCCAGGAACCAGCGTGTCCACTGACGGGCATCCAGGCAGAGAGCAGGAGGCAGAACGGGAGGTGGGCAGCCCGCGGGATGGTCCCGGGGAGGCCGTGGGCCTGGCAGGGACCCAGAAGCAGGGGCAGGAATGGGACGTGGGAACTGCCGACTGCATCGCACATCGGCACACCGTGGACTTGGTGGGAAGCCGCAAGAGAAGGCCTCTTGAAGCAACGCAGTTGACGTCTTTGCCAGTAAGTGCGGTGGCAATTGGCACATTATTCTGCGCTCTAAACAGACAACCAGCTGTCCGGGTCCTGGCCCCAGCTCGCCACTGGCCTCTGCATGACCCTGGTCACGGCCCCTCCTGGCCTCACCTGCCCTCCCAGGAAACCAGGAGGTTGGGAGAGTTGGCTCCAAGGCAGGCTGGCTGGAAAGTTCTCTGATTTTGTGACACACCGTGATGTCAGCCAGGTGGGGGCAGTGGGGCTGTGGGGTCCTGGTGCCCAGTTGAGGGCCAACAGTCCACAGGGATTGTCTACCTCCCTGGAGCGTGGCAGGGCCTTGCCACCGGGCACCCATTGCCCTCTCCCCTGTCACACGGATCGGGGCAGCCCCTCTGCAGAGGAGCCGCTCCCTCTCCTCTGCCTTGGTCCTGGCTCGTGCTGGGAATTAGCAATTTCTAAGGTCCTTTGTGGATCAGGGAGGCGAGCTCTGTGCTAGAGCCACGCAGGAGCAAAGGTCTGCAGTGTCCCCCTATCCGGACCACACCCGGGAGCAGAGAGGCCACCTCCTTCCTGGCCCAGCCTCAGGTCCCCTCCTCCAAGCAGCTTTGACAGAGCCCTGGGTACACCTGCAAAGCACACGCTGCCACGGTGCCACGGGGGAAAGGTCACGCCGCCCTTGCCTGTTCAATAAGGCTCTGCAGAAAGGGCCTAATTACTAATTAAAATCCGGGCAGCCCGCACCGGAATACTGATCCGTACAGCTGCACGGGCCACAACGATGCCTCTCCCCGCACGCCCTAAAGATCAGGGCGGGAGGGGAGGGGAGGCGTTGGTTTTCACTGGCTTTGTGTTTCCGGCCTGGGACAGCCCCTCTCCTCTGCTTCTCAAAGCCCCTGCAGACGGCTGGACTCGCTCTTTCCTGGGGCCAAGGGCAGACATGGGGCGTCCCGCAGGGTCGGGGGCCTCTGCACCCCAGTGCACTTCTTGCTTCCGCCCAAGGAAACCCCTTCGGCCAGGAATGCCCAGCTCAGGCCTGGCCTGGAAGGGGACGTGTTCCCTCTGAAGGATCCGGCAGGCTTTGCCCAAGCGTCCCCACCGTGACCCTGGGGTGAGGGCCCGTGGAGGATCATGTGCCGGATCTAGAGGAGCTCACTGTCCCCAGCTCTGCGTGTGGGGAGGGTGAGCCGGGCGGCTTGAGCGGCTCAAGGGTCGGCCTGGCTGGCAGCGGGAGGGGCTGGCCTCCCTGGGCCCAGCCCCGGGTCTCGCCTGGGCCGCCGTCTCCTTCAGCCCCTGCACCCCGACTGTGGCCACGGCTGGCTCGTCCTCACGCTCCGGGCCCCCGTGAGTGCTGTCTGCAGAGGGCACCTGGCCGGCCCCACTGACGGAGGCCCCCCCCTGCAGTAGGCCTTGGTGGCCTCCCCCTTTGTTTTGTTCAGGGCCTTTGTCACAGTCTGACATGGACTTACACAGTCAAGGGGGCTCGTCCTGCCCCCGGGATTGGCAGCTTCGTCATGGCAGGGCCCTGCTTGGCTTGTTCACAGTCAGCTTGAGATGCCAGCCCCCAACACCTCGATGAACAGGTGAAGAAATGAATGGAGGGTCAGCCCCTGCCACCAGTCAAATAGTATGGCGGGTACTACATGGGGACCCGGGGCTGGGCCAGGAGCTGTAGCCACAGCCAAGGTGGCATGGGACGACCCTGTCCGGAGCACGGCTGCCCGGGGATGCCTCACCCTGCACCAGCAGGAGAGAACCCTCCTGAGGTCTTGGAAGGAGGGCCGGGCAGGCAGGGTGGCCGTAGTATAGACCCCTCTGCTCACTGGCTCCAAGATCCCCTGGGGCAGCCCGAGGCCAGGGCCGCACCCCATCTGGAAGGCTTGGGTGGCATGTGGGGCTTTGGAAGCCCCGTCACCCCGGCCGGAGGCACCTGCCTTCCCCTCGGGGTGATCATCAGCTCGGCGCTGACGGAGAGCTCCCGTCCCACGCAGGAGTGCTCCCTGGTGCTCCAAGTGCTTCAGGAATGAGGATGTGGGTCACCCCACCAGGCCGGAGCCCACTGAGGGTACAGGGAACGTGGACAGCAAAGGAAGGAGGCACTTGTAACACCAGCCACGGCCACACGACGGTTACAGACTCAAGGTGTGTGTTACGAGTTGTTATTCCTCGTTTGGACCGTTCGGGCACGAGTCAGTTTGTGTTTCATCAGCCTCTTCTGTGTCCCTGAGGTTGTGCCGACAGTGGTGACCTTCTGTCTCGGTGGTGGGCAGCCCCCAAGATGGCTCCATGACCCCCCGTGGTACTCGTGGCCTTTGCAGTCCCCTCCCAGGTGTGGCCTGGACCCAGGGCCCCATTTGTGATGGCCGGTTAGACTGTGACAAGTGGGGTGTCACTTCCATGACCAGAGATCGGGTTACACAAAGACCGTGGCCTGCACTTAGTGTGCCCGCCTTGCTTCCTCTCTGGGAGGAGCAAGCGGCCACGTTGTGGCCCCACGGAGAGACTCACGCCAACACAGCCACATGCGAGAGTTTGGGAGAGGATCCCGCCCCACCCAGCGGGAGCCTTCGCTGCTGCCCCGTGGTGGACCCTGAGCAGTGGACACGGGCTGAGCCATGCCCAGATCCCATCCACAGAAGTAGTGACACATTTGCTGTTTGAGGCCTTTAAGCTTTGGGTCATTTGTCACACAGCGATAGATGATAAATATGAGCTCGGTACTTACATCCCAGGCACCAAAAGGGGAGTGTGACTTAGCTGGAAGAGGAAGGAAGGGACGTCACCGAAGGGGAGAAAGGGACTTCGTGTCCTCTTCTGGGCAGAGGGTCGGTGTGTTTTCCGTGCAGCAGGCACGAGCGGGCTTTTGTGTTGGGGCGTTAAGTGAGTTTAGATGCGCTCGCAGGGTGCCAGGCAGGCGAGTGCTGGGCGGTGGTGGGTTCACGTTGCGTCCGCCCGCCCAGGAGGAGCTGTGCTTGCAGACCTGGTTCGGTCTGTGCCGAGAGGCCTTGTGCACGGAGGGCTGCAGCGGCCCTGGGGCGGGGGTGCAGCGCCGCTGCTCCCGTGTCGGGGTGGGGGGTGCTTTGTCGACGTGGCAGCAGCCAGACCCGTGGCAACAACTGCTGCTCCTGCGGCTCCCCCTGCGGGGTCTCACACCCCGGCCAGGTGTGTCCTTGGGCTCCTGATGAAGGGCCCCAGCCTCCCCTGTGGGGCCCCAGCGTGGGCGCGGCCATGGCAGTGAGATGGCCTTGCAGGGGACGGTCCCCGCAGTTTCCAGGGCGTCCTGCTCCCCACCAGACAGGAGCTCTCCGTCCTGCCGCCCGGCTGAACCGGCTGCAGCCCCGACGCAGACAGGCGCCTCTGCAGACCGTAGTCGCATAAGGACAAATCCCACCGCAAATCCCTCAAATACATCTCCCGGCAGTTCCGCCTCTCTGATCAAAGCCTAATACAGACCTAATCCCCGCACAGTGAAACCTGCTCCGCCGCTCCCGCAGGATGAGAAGGCAGCTCTTTGTGTGTGCGGCAGCCGCCGGGAGGACAGTGACAACGTCCAGGGCCAGCCAGGCCTTCCGGCGAAAACGTCGCACAGGACAAGTGAAATTCACAGAATTGGATGCGCCTTTTAGAGCACAGAGACCAAGCCCCGTGCCCAGCGGGCTGTGTGCCCTGAGGGCTAGGACCAGTGACCAGAGACACACGTGTGCACATGGCATGTGCATGCACACAGACACCCCCAGACACACAGAGACACACACATGTGCACATGGCATGTGCATGCACACAGACACCCCCAGACAGACACACAGACACACACACACACAGAGACAGACACACACACACAGACTTGGACAGACACACAGATGCGCATATAGGGACACAAATACACACACCCATAGACACACAGATATACCCATGCACACAGGTGGGAAGGCTCAGTGCAGCCTCATGTAAAATTTTTAACCCCATGCTGGGAAAAATGGTCCCTTGAAGGGAACACATAGACGCTTGTCTTTCTTGATTCTTTGATGCTTCAGGGGAGAAAGGGATCCCAGAACACGTTGTCCCACCTTGCCATCGGCAAACGGTGAAGAGCTCCTCGCTGTGGATGCGGTTTAGAGGGAGGTTGGCGCTTGAGTGGCGTGAACACGCGGGAACACGTGTCTCCTTCGGCGTGGCGCCCACAGCATGGGCAGCGTCTCCCACAGACAGTCCAGGCTGCCCCCCAGGGCCTCCTCGCTCCCCCAGAGACAGCGTGGATGCACCAAGCCGCAATGGCACAGATGCCCCTGGCTTGGGCTGTGACCCCCCCTGGGAGAGCCTTCATGGCAAAGGCCGAGTGGGGGACAAGAGAGGCTGCCACACTGCAACATGGACCGCACCACTGGGGAGCACACGGGAGCTTCTGGAACCCCCTGAGCATGGAGAGGAACCACCCATCCCTGCCTCCCGCGTGGGGCGGGACGTAAGGCACAAGGAAGGCCTGTGTATCGCCACGCCCAGAACCAGCCTCACTCACCATCTGTCAGCGTGTGCACCTCCGTTATCTGGGCTCCGTCTGAAACCCCTGCAATGAAGGGGCGGTGGGACTCTAAAGGCTTGTTAGAAGACCAGACTGAATTGAAAACGCGTATTTGTGCATTAATCGTCACCTTCCTCTGGCTCCAGGGCACTCCGAGCCGTGGCTGCGTGGCAGGGACCCCAGTCCTGCAAGTTCTCTGGCTACCCCCACTCAGCCAGGCAGAAGTCTGCCACGTGTGGCTCAGACACGGGTACAGGCCACATGGCTTCCCCAGACCCAGGTCCCCATGGGGCTGTGGGTGCAGCTCTCTGAACCCAGGAGGCCTGAGTGCCAGGGTGGTGGGCCTCTACCTGCATTTCATCCCTTCCCCCCAGTGCCAGGCACATGATAGGAGCTCAATACATATTCACCGAATAAATGAACTTTGCATGGATTTTAATAAAAGCTCTGCAGAGTCAGTGCTCCCAGACTTCATTTCTCCCTCCTGACATTTGATGGCTGTTAAATCAGAAAGTGTGCTTGGTCTCCATCCCTCCATCCGTTCTCCTGACAGTGCACGCCTAAGGACTTGTGACAGCTACGAGAACAAAAGTGGGTGGTGTCTGAATGCATTTGGGGACATTTGCACAGGGATCCTTCGCCCTGGTAATCAGGTCTTGCCCTGATTGCCGTATGGGAGGTTATTCTGCTGTGGGACTTGGGCTCAGGCGCCCAGTTTGGCCCTGAGGTTCCAACTTCAGACAATGGGTTGAGCGCGGGAATCAGCTGGAGGGCTTGGTTTGACATCTGGAAGGAGCAAGGACAGCAGGGGTGGCGGTGAGCGTGAAGTGGGCAGAGAAAGCACACAGGGCCGTGGCATTCTTGGTCGCTCAAAGGCTCGCTGAGAGAGCAGAGGAGGGCTTTGCTTTGGCGCCATTTGTTTCGTCAGGAGATAAAACACGGAGTTTCCATACAACCCAGCAATTGCACCCCTAGGTACACACACAAGAGAATTGAGAGCATATGTTCACATAAAAACTCGTACATGAATGTTCATAACAGCATTATTTATAACAGCCAAAAAGTAGAAACAACCCAAATGCCCACTAACTGGCTCAGGGAAGTGCCTGCCTCTGTCTGCTGCACCCTCGAGCCCAGCACCCTCCCCTCCCAACCAGAGCACGGGGTGGTCGTGGCGAACGAGCAAGAAAAGGGAGGACGGTCTCCAAGCCTTCTGCGCTTCCAGCCCACAGGACGATTTTGCAGAGGACCTTTGTCCTCCCGGAAAGCCAACGGCAGCTGAAGGAGAGGAAACTCTTTGGCTGGAGGAAATTGCAGCAGAGCCTACACCTCCAAAGCCCCTGGGATGACAGTTTCCTGCCACTCCTTGTCCTCGCCCTTGGGGAGGTATGTCGGCTCCCACTGCAGCCCTGAGTCCTACGAGGTGAGGAGGAAGAGGGCAGGGCGCACATCACATGTGGGCACACAGGAAACAGTCTCAGAATAGGGTCCACCTGCTCCCCCAACAGCTGGGCATATCTTCCACAACCAGGGGCCACGCTGGAGAGGGGGCCCCCCAGCCCTTGCTGTGGCCGCAGGCCAGCCTCGCCAGCGTGCACTCCGTGGGCCCCGGCCAGCAGCCAGCTGTAGCCCTCTCCAGGGATGGGCACGCCAGCAATGCCCCTCCCAGGGCCATTTGGAGACACACGGTTTTTGTCACTGCTGTTGCTGTTTCCTAACACAGGTTGGTCTGAGCCCTCCAGTGGGGCAGTTTATAGACGCTATAAATTGGTGGGTTTCTAGGGAAACCTGTCAGGACAGAACTTGGGTTTCAGGGATGGATCTAAGGCAGGCGTGGCCTAAAAGTGCCCTGTGCTCTCGTAATATCCCTTGCTTCCTGCTATTTACAAGCACAGGGTGCTCTGAATGCGTTGTTCCAAATCCAGGGCAGGGCCAGCGCAGCTCCGTGCCTCGACTGCACGAGAACCGTGGGGCTGCCCTGGGGAAACGCCCAGCCCCAGGGAGGGCCCAGCCTTTCCCACCTATGAGCAGCAGTTCTTGGGCACCCCGACAGGTTCCCTTGTGAGTGTTGCCTAAAGGTCAGGAACGTTTATCATCCCCACCCTGGCCCCAGGAGGAGGAGGGAGCAGGTGGGCCACCGGGTTAGAGCCCAACTCTGCAGGCAGGACGAGACCTTGTGTCGGGAGCTCAAGGGTGAGCTCAGTTTCCCACCCATATAATGGGCTTAAGGGTCGACCCAAGGCGAAGGACACCTGAGTCCACGCAGGTGGGGGACTTGGCCGTCAGGTGGCCCTGAGCTACACAGGATGCTGGCAGACTGGCCACTGTGGTCAGGGAGGAAATGGAGCCGAGACTGGTGGGAGAGCCTAGCAGGGAAGGGATGGCCCAGGTCAGTGGGAAAGTGCCGCGCTCCGGAGTTCTGGAATCTGAGCCAGTGCACGGCGGGGTGGTGGCTGAACCGAAATGTAAAAAGACGGGAAGGAATGATCGCGCATGCTAACAGCAGTTATTCCTCGGTGCTTTTTAATTTTCGCCGTTAATTTTCTGCATTTCGCCAAACTTTCTATAATGAGCACACGTGGCCTTTATAATCAGAAGACTGGGAAGATCACCGTGATCAGAGCCACACTCATCAGAGCTGCTGTTCCTCGCGGTTTGCGCACACTCCGGGCGGTTCCGGCTGTTTGCGTGTGTCGAGGCCCTTAGCTCATCACCGCGCCTGCAGGTGAGGAAGGGGCACGGGTGGAGGAAGTTGTGCCGGGTCACGTGGCTGGGGACTACAGAAATGCATTCCTTGGTCATACACTAACTTTTCAACGTCACCCAGGTTAACAGCAGCCGGCGGCACTTACAGAACGCCGTGGTCTGGACCGACTGCGCATCAGGCCAGTGGGTTCTAGGATGAGCAGGAACCTGGCCCGGCGGCGCCTCCCCGGACAGAGGCCCCAGGAGGTCTGTCCGCCGTCAGGAACAGGTCCCTGCGGCCCCAGAGCTGGGCCAGACAGCACCCCATCCACCGGCTCTGCCCCCCAGGGCCAGGGTGGGGGTCCCGGAAGCAGGGGGTGCAGGTGAGGCAGGCCCCAGGTGGGCACCACAGGGTGAGCTGAAGGGCTTCAGCTAGGCACGGATGGGGACAGCCGGTGGACCCCCGGCCCACGGCTTGCTATCTGTGGCCTCCACGGTGCCACCGCCGCCCTGGGAGGGAGGATGACCAGCTGGCCCTGACCCTCCCCCGCAGTGGCCACGACCCCCAGGAGGGATCGTGGGGTGGGACCTGCTTTGGGGCCAGGAAGGCTCCTTTAAGCCACAGTGACTTGTCCAGCTGCAGGTGACACAGGGCCCGCAGCTGCACCAGGCAGGGCGGGGCGCTTTTGTCCAATTCGGAGCTGAATCTTCCAGGCCATGACCTGAGGGACTTGGTGTCAGTGTCCCCACAGCCTGCGAGGCCACGGGGCCGTCTGAGAAACAGGGTGGCCCACAGGGGATCGTGCGGGCAGCGCTGGCAGCTGGGGGACCAGGAAACCCACAGGGGCTCCTCGTGAAAGGGGGGCCTTCTAGTGCCTTCCCAGGGAGCCAAAGCCCCCCCGCCACCGCTGCTGTCGCTGCCCCCAGAGATGCTGGGTGGGAGGTTCTGTTGGGGCTCGGCGTCCCACGTGAGAAACCTGTGCGGGGCCCGACGTAGAGCCGCGGGAGCCGTGCCCCCCGTGGTGGCCGAGCTCAGGGCGTTTGGTCCCTCCCTCCTTCCTCCTCTGTCACATGGGGGCCCAGCCTGCCCTCCCCACAGAGCCCTTGGGGGGCACAAGCTGCAGTCTGTGGAGCAGATGTGGGTGACTGTTACCAGGGAGTCTGTCCGTGCCCAGCATCCTTGGAGACAGATGGCAGGAGACTCCTTGGCTGGGGGTGAGGCTGTGGCCACTCCGGGAGCTCCGGGCTCTGCGACCGTGCCGTCTTCCCTGGGGTTCTGCACTTGGCGTTGGTGGGTCACACCCTCTCGTGTGCCCTGATTCACAGACTAGGATGGAGGTGACTCCGTGGTGACCACGGCTGGGTTCTCTCTGCCTCCCAAAGAGCTCTACCCTGTAGAAGGAGACCCAGACCCAGACAGAGACCGTGTGTGTCAACAAGTGCGCCTCTCCCTGCAGGGACGGTGGCGGCCACACTGGCTCTGCCCAGTCCCCTGGGTGACCCAAGGAGACCCTGCCAGTGCCGCAGGACCCAGGAGAGAAAACGGGCAAAAGGGGTGAGGCGTGTGGGGGTGTGACTGTGCCTCTGTGTGCAGTGTCCCTGCACACGCGTGTGCCGGCACCTGTGGGCTCCCGCGGGGAAGGGTGAAAGGTCTGAGCACAGAGGCCCAGGGAAGCCCGAGGGGGAGACCCTGCCCCCCACTGCCCCATCCTGGGGTCTGGGTACAGCCTGGTCAAGGTGTCCGCCTGGCTGCCTGGGGAGGTCACCTCTCCAGGACAAGCTCTGCAAATCTAATCCGGTTTCTTCCACCCTGGGTGAACTGAATTTGAGTCAAGGCCCAAGGAAAAGCCTAAGGCAGAGTTTCGGAACTGTCCTTGCAGTTGGTGAGGACACTTTTATGACAAAAAGGAGGCGGAGCATCTTAGAACAAAGGGACATCTTTGGATGGAGTCAGGTTCCTGCCGGGAGAGGCCTAGTGTTGCTGCAGATCTGGAGGAGGTCGCTGGGGACCAGCCACCACACGAGGTCCCCTGGGGCCCCTGGGTGACACCCAGTGTGCCCACCCGTCTGCCCCCAACTGCTGGTCCCAGCTGGATTAGACTCAGCTCAAAGCAGGAGTCAGACACCATGAGGCCACCCCTCTGCCCAGCCACAACTCATGTCCTGAGAAGTGGCCCAGCCACCCTCCCATGGGCCCCGGACTGTGCATTTGGGACAACCAAGGAATGGGCTTCCAGAAGTGGCCCCAACCCCATCCCATCCCCCCGGCACGTGACAGCTTCCTCAGAGCCATGGCTGGTTCTCTCAGGACAGCTGTCCCAGCCGGGCATGGCCACCGGCAAAGCTCTGCCTGGGAGGCTCAGCGGGTCTGAGCCAGAGGAGAGGTGGAGATGAGCCACACGCAGGTGAGCCGCTCCCGACCTTCACATCTGCAGACACCTGGCTCAGAGCCGGAGCGGTTAGAGTGTCTTGTGATAGGGACACTTCCCTGCCCTCCACCCTCCAGGTGGCCTTCCCAGGACCACTGCAGCTCTGCCCCAGGGAGGGAATGGAGCGAGGGTCTCCTGGTAGAAATTAGGGACCCAAGACTTTATGCACCTGTGACCGGCCAAGTGTCCTGGGTCAATCACTTTCCCCACGCCATGCCTCAGTTTCCCCATTTGTGCAAAAAGAATCCTTCCATATTCTTTGAGGTCCAAGATCAGGTCTTACAAGAGTAAGGTCAGACCATCTAGTGACAAAGAGTCTGCAAGGTGGCACAGTGAGGCTTCGTCAGCCCGCCTGCCTTTCTGGTTTTCTTCCCTCTTCGAAAGCCCTGCTCACTATTTCTGCACCGCCACCCACCACCTGCCCAGAAAGGTCCCCAGCCTGCCAGGTAGGGATAGGGAGACTTGCGGCAAGGTCACCTGAGCTCAGGTGGGATCTGCATCCCTGAAGAGGAGCTTTGAGGGAGGGCAGTGATGCCCAGGGGTGGGTCCCTGAGGGTGGACGCTCAGGCGAGGGTGGGGGCACCTGTGCTGAAGCCGGGCACAGAGAGGGGAAGGGAGTGTTTCTCCAAGGGGCTCTCAGGGGCAGCAGGCAGGTTCAGGACACGCTCAGCCAGGAGCCAGACACACCTGGACTCAGTTCAGCCTCGACCTCCCCTCACTGAATTTCCCTGACATCTCTGGGCCTCAGTTTCCCCATCTTTAAAAGGGGGCTGCAGCACATGGGCGGTGAGGCTGGGTGGGATGCACTGACCTGGCCTGTTGTCTGTCTCTCTCACCCACACCTGAAGCTCCTCAAACCCTGGGTCTGGGGGCAGCAGCAGATCCGGCCAGAAAGGTGGGCAGAGGCTGTGGCCAGCCTTTGAGAGGAGGAATTAATCAGTCCCGGGGCAAGTCTGCACCACGGCGGGACAAGTTTCCAAAGTCAAATCTCCAGGGCTCGCTTAATAAGGCTCTCAGCAAAGGCAGCACGTGAGCCCCCAGGCTGCCCACCCCTCGCCAAGCTGCCCACGGCTTTTCTCCGAGCTTCCCTGTGCAGTCCCATTAGCCGGGAGCAGAGAAGCAAAGCACACACAGGAGGCTGGTGAGGGGCCGCCAGGGACAGGAGCCAGGGGGAGCGGGAGGAGGCAGAGTCTGAGGCTGAGCCCCCTGGAGAGAGCAGCCGGTTGCAAAGGCTGAACTGGCTGAGCAGACTAGATGGGTTCCTTTAC
Source organism: Cheirogaleus medius (assembly GCA_008086735.1). Taxonomy (NCBI): domain Eukaryota; kingdom Metazoa; phylum Chordata; class Mammalia; order Primates; family Cheirogaleidae; genus Cheirogaleus; species Cheirogaleus medius. Next base: position 288,436 of record VBSM01002356.1, on the reverse strand, counting down.
CAGGCAGCGTCCTGCTCCCCACACCCTACAGAAACAGGGTCTCCATGGCGGCAAGTGGTGGCATCTTGTTCCCACCTCCACCTGGAGGGGCTGGCAGGCTGGGCGAGGGGAGGGGAGTCCAATCCCCAGGCCCGGCTTTCAGCCTCCCTGCCGAGCACTCTGGCTTCTCCTGCCTCTTACAAGGCCTCAGGAGGCCACAATGCCCTTGCCAGCCCTGACTCTCTTTCCCTGTTTGGGAGATCGTCTGAGAACCCAGGCCTAGTTAGATGCAAGTGGGGGTGTCATTCCCTCCAGGCCACCCAGGAGGTGAGGGCAAAGTGGGCCCTCCACCCACCTGTCCATCACCCACCTGAGCAGGGCCAGGAGGGCAGAGGTAGGGTGCTGTGGGGACATGTGAATTGGCCGCCAGCCCTGCCCACCATAAGGCCCCCGCTTCCTGATGGACCACATGGTCATGCGTCGGGATCCTCAAATGAGCAAATGCACCCACAGGCTTGAGTGCGGCTGGGGTCCCCATCTCCCAGGTGGGTCTTAGCTACGGGTAGACAGCAGCAGTCTGGACAGGGTGCCCCGGGCCCCCAGCCACAGCATCTCCGTGTGGAGTACCTCCATGCTCAGGGAGGTCCGGGAGCTGTTGTCAGCCTCATTTATAGGCGAGGAAATGGAGACTCCAAGAAGTTGCTTAAGGTCACACACCGAGGACTGGTGTGACCCAGGCCAGCAGATCTGCCCCGGGGGCCCTTCCTATCCAAGCTGCCCCGTGGCCTCCGTTTCTACCAGGAAGGGCCCAGGGACAGATGCTCTCCCGCACCCTGGGGGAGATACACCACTTCCCAGGGTCTGCGAGGCCGCCTGGCCCAGAGCAGATTGTGCTCAGAGGACAGTGTGTGGGGGGTGCCCAGCTTGCTCCAGAAATCTCCTCCCACCCTCAGTTTCCCCCTGTGTCAAATGACAGGCTCTGAGCTACACTATATTATTGGAGAAAACATCACAGAGAATCCCAGATTCAGAAAAGCACCCCCCCCCCACACACACACACTTGGAACTGCCCCCAGCCACCCGCCCCTCGGCAGGTCACTCCGGTGCTGCTCCTCTCCTGGTCCGGCCGAACACACAGGTCACCCTCGTTCGAGCCTCGGTGGCAGGTGTAGAGCAGTCTGCTCCATGGCGACCGCTGCGGCGCAGTGGGGCAAAAGAAGTGATTAATTTATTACCGGTTCCAAGAATGGGGGGAAATAATAATAATTCTGTCTTGAACACCAGCGCACGTTATTTACGGCCGCAAACTTTCGCAACAATCTGAATGCAAAACAGGATGTGCTGTATTTATAGCAGTTTGTCCCAATTGGAAAGGAAGGCGTTTGCAAACGACGCGGCACTTTCCTTTAAACTGCACACTGAGAAAGTGGCAAGACAGTCAGCGTTCTGGGGCGGCCGGGAAGATGTGCGGGCACCGGAGAAAGCAGAACAAAGCCACGTGTGAGGCAGTCAAAGTCAACGGCAGCCCGCGCCATGCAGAGCTGGGCAGCTTTCTTCTTATTTGAAATAACGTCTCTATTGATTCCCGCATCCTTGCCCTGCGAGCTGGGGACGCAGGGAGGTGCTCCGTGGATGAGCCTCCGGGGCAGGAAGCCTCTTCCTTCCCGAGCGAGCCCCACGGGACCCCTTCCGCTCTGCACCACAGTGGGCGGGCAGTGGGCACAGCTGACTCAGTTTCCCTGCTCTTGAGAAGAGAACCAGCACTGCTCTCCCCTGGGGGCTGAGATGATTAATGAACAGCGGAGGAGAGCTCTGCAGATGAAAAATATCCCCGCCGTCCCGGGGATTAATCATATAATGCGTGTTCCATAACTGCGTGGCAACTTAATTACCTGGAGTCGACAAAATGATTTTCCTCTGGCTCCTCTCGGGAGACACGGTCCCATTTTGGAGCCTGCGGTACAGATTCTCGGCAGAGAATCAAAGCTCTCTTTGCAGCAGCAGAAAGGCTCGGGAGTGTTTTTATAGAACGAGAGAGAACAAAAGCAGCCTCCGCGGGCGCGGGCGCTCAGATTCTGGGGGGCAGAGCAGGGAGGGACAGAAATGGCTCCTATTTTGTGATTTAAAAAATAGGACTTGGTTCTGTTTCCTCGCCAGCCCACCGAGAAGAGTCCCCAGGCGCTCAGACAGCCTGCCCCAAGGCACGAGGGGGAGGGGCGAGGGGTGTGAGTGTGGCCTCGCCTAGGTGTGGTGGCCTCTGTGCTGTCCCAGCTGGAGTCCTCCAGCTAGTTTTGGGGACCAAGACCTGTCATCGGAGAGTCTTGGGGGCAGGGGACTTGCCCTGTTGGCCTGCCCTGAGGTGATAACCACTGGGTTTCCCTCCCCGCTTATCTGAAGGTTTGTTCTAGGTACACGCAGGTCAGAGTCTCTGTAGATTGCCGGATGTGCCACTCAAACACGAGCGGGTGGCCCCTGTGCTCTGGCACTAGGAGGTCCACGAGGCTCAGTCTGGTCTTTCTTTAGTGACTGTGAAGTTCGTGGGGGCCCCTTCCCTGCAGAGTGTCCCCGTCTTCCCGCCTCTGGAAGGGGACATTTGAGCTAGTCTGAAAGATCAGATGCAGGTTTTGTTCCTATTTTTTCGCACCTGGTAATTAAAGTAATAAATTCCCACTGCATAAGATTTGAAAAGAAAGGAGAAATAATCTAAGAAGCAGGGAAGCCGCGCCGGCGCGCTGATGTCTAGAGCGTTTATCTCCTGTCTTCCTCCTGCCACTGAGTTCTTCCACGCGGCCAGGGCCGTCCTGAACAGGCGTCCGGCTTGACCTTCCCTCGGCGTGGGGAGGGAAGGCACTGATGTGGGGCTGGACTCCCAGGAGGAGGGAGCGACCGGTGGGATTTCTGGGATCTCTGGAGGATGTGGGGGCCTCTGCTCAGACGGCACCTCGGCAGAGGCCTCTGGGCCACTCGGGGCCTGGGCTCCCGGACACGGTGCTCCCAAGCGCTGACCACCTCTCCCACCACCCAGAGGAAGGTCAGGAAGGTCCTGACAGGGGACCCGCCCTTGTGTCCAGGGCTCTATTTCTAGGACAGGGCCGGGCCCCGGACCGGAGCTCAGCACAGGGGCCGAAGGGCGCCGGGCACTCCGGGATCGGGGAGGGCGGGAGGAGCAGGGGGTGCTGGCTGCCCAGTGTCCTCGTCCCCCTGGACACACACATGGCAGGTGCCAGCAAGAGTCCTTCCTGCTGCCTCTGCCCCCGTGATTAGAGAATCATACTTCACCCAGATGCCCTCGTGCCCGTGTGGGGACGAGGCCTCTCTCCCATGTAGAATGCTGCCCAACACCGGCCCGTCTTGGGGTCTGCTTGAAGGATGCTGCCGTTAGCCATGGAGCGTGAGTTCCACATGAATGGCAAGGACAGGGACAGAGAGCCCAGACCAGCGCCCGGAGCAGCTGAGCTGCAACCCATCGACGCAGGACAGAGGATGCTCCAGGTCTGTCCCGGATGGCCAGCCCGGCCCTTAATGGGGTGCTGGGAGTGCCCCGTCTGCAGAATCTGAGGCGCTGGAGCCCCCGCAGCCATGGCCGTGCCTGGACGTCAAGGCCCCCACCCGCCCACCGTGTGCACTGCGTCTTCCGGGAGGGTGACCCTGTCCTCTCTCCACGTACCACGGCTTGCTCTAGCAGAGCCCTCGCCGCACAGGCTCTGACTGCCATTTACTCGGCTGTCCCCAGCAGCCTGGGGCCCATCGGCGAGGGCAATCCAGCCTGTGCCTCTGTCCTCTCCCGCTGGAGGCACCCGGGGCTCGGTCACCACACCTCCTGTCTGCCTTGAGAGCAGGAAAGCCACCCTCTGGCTTTAATCATGTCCCCGAGTCAGTTTCAGGCCTGCAGGGACCCCTCGAGACCAGCCTTGGCATATCCATTCATCACTCGTCCACTGGTGGTTGCCAGCCAGTGACAGACCCAGCCCGTGCCAAGCACTGGGGCACGGCGCTCGGGAAAGGGACACAGGCCGGGAGACAGAGGCATCGTCCCAGGGACGAGGTGGATTTGGCGGGTGGAGGGTGCGATGTGCCATCCCTGGGCGGCGACGGGGGGACAAGGCTAAATTTAGAACAGTGGCAGTTAACAGGCACAAACAAGTGTCCAGGGCAGCCGCACTGGCCTGGGGAGGCCTGGGGGCAGCGGGGTGGGTGCTCAGGACAGGGCCCGGGGTGGCGCCCACACAACGGGCGGACGGCGGAGGGGGCCAGGCCCGGGAGGAGCTGGGCACACAGGGCCTAGAGTGACCTGACTCCAGCAGGACGGCGTGGCGGGTCTGAGCACGGGGTGCCACAAACCCACCCACGGAGCGGAGGAGGCTCCCAGGGGCCCCTCAGGCAGAGGGTAGGGCGGCGGGTCCCGGAGGGCAGGGACGTGGGTGGGTTCCCGGGCACGGAGGAGGTAAAACTGATGGAACCTGGGGCAGAGTGGACGTGGGCGTGAGGGGAGGGTCTGGCGGTCCTCCTCCCCCCACTGCAGACGCGGCAGCCAAAGCCCGGGCCGCCAGGGAGAGGCGGGGCCGTCCCGCTCTCTTTGGGGCTTCTCCAGAGGACTCCGGGTGCCACAAGCTTCTAGGGGCTCCCACGTGCTGGCAGAGGCTGTCAGACCAGTGCGCACCCCAACCCGGCACCCCGCCGCGGCACGCGCTCTGCTGTGGACATTGCCGTCAGGGTGAGGCCGGCGTGGTACCCCCCTGCGGATGCAGAGAGGAGCCCGGGGAGCAGGGCCACACCCTCGAGGCCAGCCGCCAGTGCGGCTCCCACTCCCGTCGTGGGGCCCGGCTCCACGGGACCCCGTTTCCAGGGGTGATGGACAAACTGCCTCCCCTGACAGGGCTCTGCTCTGTCACCTGCAAAGTGGGGCTGATGGCAGGACCTTCCGGAAAGCCGGCAGGGCCTCCATAGCAGTGTTTCTCCCTCCTCCTCGTCTGACCCTTGGCAGAGCTGACCAGGCAACCCGGCCCTTCCACGAGCAAGACCATGGCCCTGGCCTCCCCACCGCCAGGGCGGTGAGGGGCCGCACCCACCTCTCTGGGCCCGAGCAGGGCTCTGACGGGCAGGGACGCCAGTCCCAGTCCGGCCCACGGTTTGGGTTTGCAGACACTGGGCTGAGCAGGGAAGAGCCTCACTGACCCAGTAGGGGCCTCCGCTCTCCCCTGCGTGATCCTGCACTGACCGACCCATCGCCAGCAGCTTCAGTGCGGAGAGCACAGCGCAGCCCCGACCCCCGATGGCAGCCCGCCCGAGAGCCGGGGCCGCACCTCCAGCCCCAGCCTGGCGTCTCTCAAAGACCTAAAGCCGGTGCTGAGCTCCAGCTTAGGAACAAAAACCCCCTCTTGCCGGATGGGCCGTGGCAACCTCCCAGGATCCCAAATGCACCCTGCAGAGCACTGTCCTCCAGCCTCCGTGACCCGGTGGGTCAGCCAGGGGCAGGGGGATCCCTGGATTGAGTCAGCCAGCTCCCCGGTTTACTCATCTGTTTGGCAGTGGAAGCATGTTCGAAAGGAAGGGGGAAACACAAACAAAACCCTTCCTTAAAGGTTAAGCTTACTGTTCTTTAGAGAGAGTAAATTATTTCAATCGGGGAATCTTTGTCATCCTTTCAGCTGAGCTAAACCAGAGAGATGTGATTGGAGGAAACAGGGCTCCTTTGAAAGGTGAGCCGGGGTGGGGGGGGTTCCCAGAAGGGTCCTGAGGTCAGGACCTTCCCCCTTGCAGAGCAGAGGGGCGTGAGGATAAGGATGAGGTTGTTAGCACCGTGCAGGGGAGCGTCAATGCAAGTCACCTACTATCGTTAGGTCATTGTGAATGTTATTTACGTCAACGGTGGCTGCAGCCTGTGTCTGCACAGCCACCGGCTCTGCAGTGACCCGAGGCCCCAACACAGACTCAGGACTAAGTAAAAACACCCCCCGGGGCCGCTCCTGACATCCGTACCCTCCGGGACCAAACGCCCTCCTCCATGCCCGTCCGTGCAGGTGGGCTGCCCAGGCCTTGGTCCCCTTGCTCACAGGAAAGGGGGCTGAAGAGATCTAGATGTCTAGACCACCGTGGGATCCACGACAGTCTCTGTCGGGCGCGGGAGCCGTGTGTGGCCACACCCCAACTTTCCCTGGGGAGGACCTGCAGGTGGAGAGACCGTCGTAGTTACCACCACGGCGTGTGTCATCCCAGACGGTAACCACGGCAGATCCTGGTTTGCAGCGCTCAAAAGAGGAACCTTTCACCTTCTGCGAGCCCGGGGAGTCAGCCAGTTCCCAAAGGTGGTTTTGGTTTAAACCGCGAGATGACGCGGGGATTCGCTCTGTGCCGGGGAAAGCCACGAGGCACGCGCCGACCTTGTTTCACTTCTTACTTGTTGCTCCTTTTGAAAGGTCTCTTCCTGAAGCAATCTGTGGGGAAATCACACAAGCAAAGTGCTTGAGAATCAGGTTATAAGGTTATAACCTGCTTACCCAACTTGCTGATCAGATTTGGAAATTTCTAGAAGGATTCTTACACTTAGAGTGACCTGGCCAGAACTGAAGGGTTTCCCGAACATGGAACATTCCCTGCCGGGACGGTGACAGTCCCAGGCAAACCAGACAGGCTGACCAGCCTGAGCCCAGGTCATGCCCCTCGCCCCTGGCCATGATGACTGGCAGGTGACCAGCCAATCAGTCTTCCCCGGGATTCCTCACTTGGGGTGGGCGGGGCACATCCTCTCTTGCACCCCGGTTCTCAGAACAGAATGGAGGTGACTCAGTGGTGACCGTGGCCAGGTTCTCTCTGCCTCCCAGAGAGCACCCTTCCGCAGCAGGAGAGCAAGCCCCAGACAGGGACCGTGCGTGTGCATGTGTGCGTGCACGCATGTGCACGTGTGAGCCTGCAAACCCGCCCACCCAGCCACCCACAGCTGTCTCTTGTGACCAGGACCAGGGATGCTGGAAGGATGGAAGGAGCCTCAGGGCCGGTGTCCTACCTGCTACTGCAGCGGAGATCCTGCTGCACAGAGCGGGTATTCGGGGACGAGGGAAGCAGAGGAGCAGGTATTTATGTGCAATAAATATTCAGTTCCACCCGGGGCTTATCCTGTAGCGTCGCGTATCTGAGATTAGTTTTATACATTCTACCCACATCACAATACCCTTCAGCAAGGTTAATCCTGTTCTAATGCGAGTTTAAAAATTAAATCCACTTCGACGAACAAATGTCCTGGGCAGCCTCATCCCGTTCTTTTATGCAGAGTAAATATGTTTGCGCAGCGGCTTGGGGAGCAGACTCCGATCAGGTAACACACGCGTCCAACACGGCTCCCCGCCCCCGGCCCATGCATTATATATGACGGGTCCCATCCAGCCCCGCCACTGCGCTGGCGAGCGGGCAGCGGCCTGTCAGCGCGTTTAAATCAAGAGCAAAACAGATTGCGTGCCGGCTCCTGAGAACAAAAAACAGTAGAATAATTTTTATTTTAAGGATGGCTAGTTTAACTTAGGCGAGAACATGCTCCTGGATCTTCTTTGTCTACCCAAAAGCTTTAAAAATATATATATAAAAGTAAACAAGAACCACAAAAAAAAAAAAAAAACCCTGCACGCCCCAATCTACCTACTTCCCCAGTTTGTTCCCCTGAGCTTCCAGGGGGCGACAATGACCTCTCTCCTATGCAGAGCTAAAGGGGAGATGTGTTTTCTCCATGATGTTCTAGGGCTTGTAGACTCAATTAAGATATTAAAAATAGGACTTGGGAGCAGGGCTCCTGCGCGGAGAGCTGGCTTTGTTTATGTCCTCAGAGAGCAGCTTCTGCAAGCACTTCCAGTCCCGGGGACGCTGGAGCGTTCTAAAGGGGATTATCTGCCTCCTGAGATATAAATTCCAATTTACTCTGACACAAACTATTACCCTGCAAACACTGGTCATCTGTCTTCAGGTGCCTGGCAGATACCCGGCGCTTGCGTTATCATCTCTGGGGAAGTTAAAACGGGCCGCAGGGCGAGGGATGCTTCCTGCCTGAGCCCCAGCAACCTCCACCTGGAGGCCGGCTGACCTCGGCCGTTCCAGGTCTGAGTTTCCTCCTCGGGCTGCACTGCCCGGCAGCCCCACTCTCAACCCCGCACCTCACTGGAGCTGCCGAGCGCCCCTCGTTCTACAGAGGTGCTCTGCCAGCCAGAGGTCCCGCAGGGAGGAGGGGGCGAGCTGGGAGCCGGGAAGAGGGAAGACGAGGAGCTCATTCTACTAAGTGAAGTATCCCAAGAATGGAAAAACAAGCACCACATATAC
>VBSM01002356.1:235648-252731 GCA_008086735.1 Cheirogaleus medius | reverse complement strand
GCCCCCGCACAGGGCGGGTATCAGCCTGCAGGTGCGCTGGTGCCAGCCCCCGCACAGAGGAGGTCCCTGCCCCTCAGAAGCTGTGCAGTGATGCGTGTGCTGTTTTGAGCCCCTGCGTTTTGGGATGATTTGCCACACAGGGGTAAATAGCACAAACACTAAGAGTGGTGCTTTCGGTCCGTCTCCCATCGCTAGGACTTGTCTCTTCAATAGTCCTAACCCCTGAGGAACTCCCAGTTTCCAGTTCGAAAATGAATTTGAGAGAGTCCCAAAGGGCAGTGGGATCCAGCACTGCTGAACTCGTCAGTTCTCGGCACATGCCCGGGAGTCAGACGTCTCCCCAACCTACGTGATCGCCATTTGTCGATTTGGAAAAGTAAAGCCGGATGTTTCTGTGCGGGATGCGCACGTAGCTCTTGGTAAAGCGTTTACTCCTGGGAGAGTCCTGGCAAGTGACGCTTTCCTGGCCGGGGCACAAGATCAGTTGCCGCCCAGCCAGGTTCACTCGCCCTCCGCCCAAGAGGACGCCAGTGTGCGGGGACAACAGGGTCTGCCGCAGAGACAGAGTTTAATCCACGTAGCACTAAGACCGGGGACAGGAGAAATTTCTCAATCCACCTCCCTGAGAATGCGGGGACAGGGTTTTTATAGACAGTGTGGTGTAGGCTATCGAGTCTGCTAATTGGCTGGGCTCTGGGCGGAGCCATAGGGGTGTAGAAATTGTCTCCTTTGCTGACCAGGTTCTTGGGTGGCGTCACGAGGCCAGTTGAGTCAGTTCCTCAGTATGTGTCACTGGTCTGGGTGGGTCAGCCGCTCCACTGGGATGCCGGACCTGGAAGATACCTCAGAAGCTACCCCTAGGTTTCAAAAAGGTGGTGTTATCTATGGGGAAAGCTGAGAATCTAGGATCACCAGCTGTGTGGCTCCAGAGTGGCGATTATAGAGAAGCCAACAGGGGACGGTGGCTAATTATTATCATTATTTTTAGCTGGGCCTGTGCCTTATTTGTAGCTGGGCCCTTACACGGTTCTCACCTTGCACCCTCCATCAGTTTGCAGAAGCGGGTTCAAACAGATCCTAGAGCCCAAAGGAGGCTCCGGGGCCCTCACACCAGCTCGAGTCCAGCAAACACAGCCTACGAGTCCTTCCGGCCTGTCCCAGGTGTGCCGGGAGGAGGGGGAGAGGGAGGACGCCCAGGCCTGGCCCCTCTGCACGTGTCAGCCTCTGCAGGCTGAGGGGGTGGTGACCTTGGTCTCCAGAACCCGGGCATGGTCCTCCCGGCCTGAGACTCTCCTGGACACCTGGCCAGGCTGTCCCTGAGCCTCGTGCATCTGCGGGGACTGTGTCGGAGGAGAGCGTCCCCTCTCCCCCTGCAAGCAGGTCAGGATGGGTTTCCTGGGGCCCGTGGCGAAGAAGGACAATCTTGTCTTCCTGTCCCGCTGGCTGACTTCCCAGAGGAAACCCGACAAATGTCCACGACTCCCATGTCGGTGGTGCCTCGGTGGTCACCCAGGGCTGTGTCACCTTGCACTGGGCCCTGCTTTCCCCAAGTCCAGTGTCTCCGTGGTACAACTGGACACTCACCACTCAAATAGCCGTATCACATTCACTGGGCGTCCTTGTCACCCTTTTGGGTTGAACCCTTGGGTTGTCTTCTTGTCCTCTGTTGAGATTATCAGGAGGATAAAGTCGCCTTCGTGAGACGGTGGGATCAGCAAGAACGATTCCCGTCCGTGCTCCAGATGGGCTTGTTATTAGAAATATTTAAATCTGACCACGACATCTACATAATACGTCAGTTTTATTTTATATGTATGTAAAATATGCATATTAGGTATGTATGTAAAATATATGTAACGTTACGTAAACACACCTGCAACTTTATTCAGTGCGACGTACTGGATCCCTATTTGTCAGTTTTTAGCATTTGGACTCATCGCAGCTGTTGGTTCAGCCCACTCTGCTCTGAGGGGTGGCCTCAGCCTGCGGAGGTCTGGGCGGGTGGGGACGGACGTGGTGTTGTCTCTGTGTGAAAAAGAGAAGCGGGTTCCAAGCACAGCCGCTCACAGGGACCAGGGGTGGGGCGCAGGACTTACACACCCAGGTCCGACCCCCAGCCCCATGTGGCCTCTTGTGCACGCGTGCATGTGTGTGTGTGCATGTGTGTGCGCATGCGTGTGTGCATGTGTGTGTGCCTGTGTGTGTTAAGATGTGCATGGGGGGCGTGTGTGTGTGCATTGCATGTGGGTATGTATGTGTGTGTTCTTGTGCACATGTACATGTGTGCGCATGTGAGGGGGCATGTGTGCTTATGTGTGCATGCATGTGTGTGTTCATGTGCACATGTGCGTGCATGTGTGTGTGTGCATGTGCGTGTGCTCCTGCAGTGCTGCTAGGGAAATCTAGCCCATGGTCTAAGTGCCCCCCAGGTCCCCTCGACTCTGCTCCCCACAGGCCCCAGGATGAGCCTGACAAAATGCAGGGTGGGCCACATCACGGCTCTAACACCTGCTGGGGTCCCTTATCTCCTGCAGTGAAAGCTGGGAGCCACCCCGTGGCCACTCCCTGGTGGGGGGCTCCCCCACCCACACCTGAGGGGCACTCGTGGGGGGTGCAGCCCCTGGGTCTGAGCAGTTTTCTGGCCACGCGCTGCTCCTGACGGTTTGAGGGTCACTGTAGGTCTCGGTCACCGACTCCCCAGACCCGCTGGAGGCTCTCTTTGCAGGACACCTCTCGGGATGCCACCAGCTCCCGGCTGTGCGCTTCCAGGCGCTCCACGCGTGACCCCCGTGCGACGGCACCGCCGGACTCTGCTGCAGGGACCTCGGGCCCATCCGGCTTTGATGGCCATCAGGGTCCGTCTCCCGAGCCGCTGTCTCCAGCTCAGACGGCTCTATCGCCGACACCTTCATCCAGTCCGAGACGCCGAGACACGGCGAACGTGCTGCTCAGATTTACGACGAGTTTTAACTGGCATTCGTTCCTCAAAGCATTTCTCAGTTTGGTCTTTAAAAAGTTGATGTGGAGAAACAGTTGCTTCCTCCAGCCCTGCAAATGCTTGATGTGTGGACCGTTTCCTGTGGTTCTTTCCAGAGCTTGTCTCTGTCGCTAAGGCCTTGCCAAGTGCAGTCAGGAGCCGCCCGTGTTACTGCCATCGTGTTGCCCGGCCTCTCCCCCTAAGGCTATGGGTGACTGGTCCGTAATCGTCCTGCAAGCTGTCACGTCACCCAACGGCAGTTTCAGGGGATGCTCTGCCCCTGCAGCCGGGCTCAGCAGCCCTCTGTCCACCCGTGCTCCGTCCTCGGACGGCAGGCCCCACGCCCCTCCTCCCCCTGACCTAGGCAACACTGCAGGGCTCTCTCCTGCTGTGGTTGTATGGCAGCTCCTCACCCCCCAGTGGCAATTCTTACCCGATTCGGGACCACCACAGTCAGTGGCTCTTAAGCTTGGACGTGCGTCAGTCACCCGGTGGCCGTGTTAAGATGCAGCGTACCAGGCTGCTCCCAAAGAGCCTGACTCAGCTCAGGAAGCTGCACGTCCAACAAGGCGATGCCCCCGCTCCCCACCCGTGGAGCCTGGTCTAGGTGAGGCCGCAATGGCAAACAGTCCCCAACTGCAGGGGGTCAAGACAACGGCGTCTGTGCCGCTCGAGCTGCTGCAAGTCCAGGCAGCCCAGCCCGTGGCTCACTCAGGGACCCTGCTAGTGGTGCAGGCTCCGTCCGTGGAACGCGGCAGGTGACATGCAGGAGTGACTGCTCCTTTAGGCTGGAAGTCACATGTGTGTGCTCAAGGTCATTGGCTGAGACGAGGCCCCTGTATTCTGTCCCCAGCCGCAGGGGCCAGGGCGTCTACCCCTACGTACGTACGGCTGGGCGTCCACCCAGCCACACCGTGGCCTGGATGCCCACACCCCCGGCAGGCCTCGTGGCTGGTGCCCCAGGGGAGTCGGCTGTCCACGGCCAGCCTCTGCCACTCCTGAGCGAAGAGCTTCCCCCGAAGGTGGCCAGGGCAGCCCCTTTCCCCCTCGTTCCGTGCCCACCGCCATTGTTTTGGGAGCTCCTGTCATCCTGGGGCTGTGTGCGGTGAGCATGGGTTTGATGCCAGGGAGGGGCCTGGCCCCACTGAAGAAGACAGCCAATCACATCTGTTCACGGTGGAAACAGGAAACTCGATTTATTGAAAAAACTATTACAATTATTCGTTCGTTACACAGGTTTGAGACACCTGTGTCTCAAAATAGTTTGAAACACCCTTTCCCGGGCATTACAGTTAAAACTTATGACATGTCTCTTGGATTTTTAGATGTACAATGTGTCACTGGACATTATATTTTAAAGGGCCTGCCGTCCTGGAACCGTCACCGTTAAGTTTTCTGCTTACCGTTTTTCCTTCTCACCAACATCGGTCCGATTATATTTATTGGGAGGAAAAAATAAAATTACGCCAGAAGAATTTCTGCAAATATAAGAAGTAACTTTATTGCAATATACCGTAGCTAAAGTGGTCTGGGGAGAACGGGACACATTTTGAACTTCCGTACGAATTACAAAGACCATGAAGGGACCGACAGAGGAAGAAAATGACGAAATGAAAAGAACAAATCCGGTGGGGTGAGAAATCAAAACAGAATCACATGACCTAGACAAAATCCACAGGGCATCACATGACAATCCTCAGGTATGGCATTTCTTTTGAAGAGAGGAAGGTGACAGTCACTACCGACGCTGGCATCCGGGGCTCCAGAGACTCTCCAAGCCAGACTTTTCTTTGGCAAGAGCAAGGCTTGTTTTTCCAGGGACACTCAGAAATCTGTGTGGGTGACGTTTGGTTCGTCCTGGGTCGCTTTGCCACGGTTTCCGGAGCGGGAGCCAGTTCCGAGGCGGCGGGGCGTGGAAAGCACCTGGGCCGGGCAGCCCCGAGGGGCCCGGACTCCTCTTCCCACGGTGGAAGGAAAGGGCGTGGCTCGGGGCCACTTTTCACAGTAAAGGGCTCACCTTTCCCGGCTGCCCCCGCGGGTCCTCCTGCCCGCGGATGGCGGTCCCCTGGCCTCCATGGCCGGCCGGGAGGAGGTTCCCAGAGAGCACCTTCCCAGCCCGGGCTCCCGAGCGGCAGAAACCCGTGTCCAGGACGTTTGCAGATGGCCATCGAATTGCTTACGTGGCAAAGAAGAGCTGCTGCAGCCCTGCAGAGACGCACAGGGTCAATTGCACATTTCTCTGTCTGCCAAGGCCGCGTTGCGGGCGGGCGGCCGGCGGAGACAGCGCGTGGGACGACCGAACGGCTTCCATTCAGTGCTTGGAACAGACACAGAAATTAGCACCACAAACATTCGGCACCCGAGTACAGTCTGCTATGGTTACACCGTGCACAACGCAGGAAGAGGCTTTTTGCTTTGGGTGTGTGTTTCCAGATCTAGGTAGGCACAACCCCGGACCCGTGACGGGCCTCGCGGGGACTCACCGCCGTCGCGCACGAGCGCCCGTGCCCGGCGGGAAGGAGGGTGACCTGCGTTTATCTTGCAGAGTCCCCAGCAAGAACTCAGACTGTGGAGGCAGAACCAGGAAGAAGGAAGCAGAGAGAAGGAGGCCCGGCCAGGTACCCCAGCGTTGCCTTCAAGGAGATCTTAAACAGCACCACAAAAGAGAAGTGTAAAAAATCAGCACCAGTTTCTTTTAATTATCATCTACAGAAAATGTGGTTTCCCTGCCCTGGACACTCTCCCGTCAGGCTGTGCAGGAAGGAAAATGGAAGGAGGAAGCAGTTGAAATTAACTGAAGCCTGGAGTTCCATCTAAGCGCATGAAGAAAAGGCAAACGTATCAAATTCTTTTTTCCTCCCCATAAAAAAAAAACCAAACTCTAGAGCTAATAGGACCATGGTCTGAAAGGGGCACTGGTACCTGCTCTTCTGCTGCGGCGAGGCCTGGCTGCCAGCACCTTCCGATCGACGGCACATTCCCTGCGGGGCGGGGGGGGGGGGCCCTGCCCACTTCTGACCGGAACTGGGCTGCACCCCCAGTGCCCCCTCCCCCCACGTTCTTTCCTGGGGGGCTGAGGCTGGGTTCCGTGCGTGATTGAAAGCCAGGCACACTTAACATTTATAACAATACAATACAAATATTTACTTAAAACTCACAAAAACATAAGCACCTTTAATCCATCGGAAAGGCACATGTAGAATGACATTTGGCCTCGGAATGGATTGTGTTGAGGGTTGTTAAAAACAGAGGCTTTGGTGACGGAGGGTGACCTTTACCAGGCTCGCCTCAGAACACTTTTGAAGGTCAGGGGAAATACACATCTTCAAGTTGAATTTAAAAACAAAAAAGTGACATCCCAACACTGCAGCCCCTCCCCCACCCCTGCGAATCATTGGTGATCGGGACATCCGGGCGAGTGGGGGGCGGGAGGCGTGGCCCCGCCCCTCCCTGTGGCATGTGGCGTGGACCAGCGTGGGCGCAGCCCCAGGCTGTGGTGCAGCTAGGTCATGTGATTCGGCTCCGGGGTGGGACGCGGCTCTCCCCTCTGTTCTCCCTCTGGGCTTGGGGTCCGGCGCCGCGGGGTCCGAGGCGCGGATGAAGTCGGGTGGGAGGGGAGCGAGAAACCTTCACTGTCCAGGATCGGAGTGTGCAAGGGACACTCTCGAACGGCGTGCTGAGGTCACGAGGTTGCGCTGGGAAGACCCGGGCTCGGCGGCTCCTAGCCCATGAAGCAAGCCGGCCCCACCTCAAATCCGAATTTCTGTGACGCTTCGCCGAAGTCATTGAACATGATGTCCACGATGGGCACTTGCTCCACTTTGGGGGTGTCGATCTCCAGAACCGTCTTCTGATAGCCTTTCTTGGTCTAGGGAAGGGGACACAGGCAAGCGGAAGTTAAGCATAGTGGGGTCCCCCTGGGGTTTGCCCATCACCGACCACCCCTGCATGGCTCCGAAACCCAGGAGGGTGTCCTGCCCCCACCTGCCCCTGCACCCCGACCCCCGCACAGGCAGCGATTCACCCTGTTCCTTTGGGCAGTGCTGGAGGAAACATGCCTCCCAGGGCATGTGCTAACCCACAACTGCCCCACGAAGTGACGGGACTCCCCTGAGACTTCCCGCACAGCCGGGAGGCACGAGGCAGGTCGAGGCCCAACCACCCCCACGGCCCGGCCCACCATGGCAGGTTCTGCTTCCCGGCAGCACCCCCAGGACCCAGGATGGGCTACGGACAGGCGGGGCCCCCCGCAAAATCAAAATCGGGGCTTGTGCTCAAAAGTGAAGGATTCCCAAATGGCACCAGCCGAGTGTTGGGCCAAGCGATGGCCCTTGTCACACTCATGAGGCTGGCCCTGCCCTAGGCACTCAGCGGGCTGGGTCACTCAGAAATGAGACCATGTTTCCTGTTCACAAGTGTGGGAAGGGGAGGGGACCTCACACACCATGTGGTGCAGGGGAGCACTGGGTAAACTGAGGCACAGAGTGACAGGGACAATGCCCCAAATGTGAGGCCTGCAGGACGACTCAGCTCCCACCCCTTTCTCAGACCCGTACCACCCTGTCGGGCAGGAGGTGAGCCCAGGAGGCCATGTCTCCCAGAACACAGGGAGCAGGGGCGCAGGAGTATCCAGTCCCAAAAGCCACCCAAACTCAACTGAGCCTTCAGGACACTTACAAATGAGGCCGAATTGGCCCCGTCACCCCACAACTTCCCTTACGTCTGGGTCTTTCCCGTGAACCACACGGGATTCTGCCTGCCCACCGGTCTTGGACAAGTGGCTTTCACTACCTCCACCCGAGGCGAGACTTGAGATCTCAGCTGGATCTGGGCCCAGGAAGACTCTCCCTCCGCTGCCCGACCTCCAGAAAAAGCCACCGGAGGGCAGAGCAAGCCGGAGCCAGCGAGGACTACGTCCGGGGGGCAGCGTCTCCGGGATGCACCCAGCAGAGGGTGCTGGCATGGACCTCGAGGCCAGAGACCCCAACATCAGCCCTGCCTCTGCCGTTGTTCACCTTCCTGACGGGGGAGGAAGGCAGGGCCTGGCAGGCCGCACCCCCCACTGCCACGTCTCCTGTTTTCGTCCCCCAGGTGACGGTGTTAGGAGGTGGGGCGTCTGGGAGGCGCTTAGGTGGAGGGTGGCGCCCTGGCACCTTGTACAAGAGGCCCCTGCTCTGCCTCTGCAGCCCTGGAGACCCTGACCAGAACCCGACCCTGCTGGCACCCGACCGCAGACTTCCAGCCTCCAGAACTGTGAGAAACAAACGCCTGCTGTTTGCAAGCCACCGGGTCCATGGCGATTTGCTAGGCAGCCCAGACGCCCGAGACCCTGAGCAAGACACTCCGCATTTCTGACTCTCGGGACGAGTGAGATAACAAGTGCCTGTTGTTTTGAGCTGATACATGTGGACGGCTAATGTGTTACATGCAACAAATGATCAGTGCGCCCTCCATGACTCAGTTTCCTCAGCGTGCACAGGGGGACGCCACCCTCACAGAGGAAGTGGGAGAATGGAACGCGCCTCGTCCTCGCTGCCTGCGAGCCTGGCTCCAGCTCTCTGAGCGTCTCTGACGTCACCTTCGCATGTCACTCTCCCCCAGCCCTTGTCCTCCCCTCGCCCCTGCCTTGGCGAGAGCCTCTCTCCTCTCCGCGGAGGGCTCAGGCTGGGATCGTTTGAGAGCCGGGATTGGAATGGCCGCGGGAACACGGGCTCTCAGGGGAGCTTGTCGGCGCAGGCAGCGCCGACCCCACGCCAGGGCTGTGGAGTCTGTGGGTCCAGGGCGAGGTCCAGAACCCGCGTTTTGTTCAGTAGGCGGCTCAGACCATTCTGACACACGCGGTGCCCAGCCAGCCTTTGGGGGACACTGTCCCGAAGGATGTCACCATACGGCGGCCCGGGAACGTGACAGCAAAAACGCTGACGGATCCAAACCACTCGGGCTTCAGGGCAGCCCTGCTCTGTGGCCTTGAGCCTGCCTGGAGGCCGCGGGAGGAGGCCAGGGCCAGGTGCAGCCTGCAGCTGCTGGGAAGGAGAGGCGGGCAGCAGCGGCTGGACACATCATCCGAGACACGTGGCCACCACGTCCTCCAGGTGTGAAGCCTGGGGAGGCCGCTGACCTCCCCGCCCTGCCTCCAGCTGGCAAGGAGGTGCCGGAGACCCCTCTGCCTGTCCCAGCCCATGTCTTCCAGCCTCTGCTCCCTGGCCCAGTCCGCCCCAGGGAACCAATGAGATGGCCCGGCCTGGCCTTCACTGGGCCAGTGCTGTCACGAGGAGCCATGTGACCTCAGAGACGGGGCAGGGAGCCAGCGAGCTGCCTGGCAGGGCAGGGCCCAGCCCCCACCATCCCCCCCACCCTGGGAAGGCAAGCAAACAGGCCTCCACGGGACAGCACCAGCCTCTCCCACCGGGGACAGCGGCGTTTGCTGAGCGGACGGGTGATCTCACCCGGATTTACGGGGCCCCCTGCTCCAATTACCAGAGCGCTGAGACTGGGCGCGTTTAGAGCCGGCCGCCGAGCGCGCTGTTACCCCGTTATTCCAGAGGCGTAAATAACCATTACGGGTGGCAACGGCCCCCCGAGGGCACACAAAGCCGCGCAAACAGCGGGATTTATGGGGCGCGGCTCCCAGCCCTCTTGCCAGGTGATTTGTGCCTCTCTGCGGGGCCTGCGCAGCAGCCCCGTCAATCAGGCGCCCCGGCCGAATGGCGCCCGCGGTGCAATGCCCATTTCTCGGCCGTTATTAAAATATGAATCAAGCAGGCCTCGGGGGGCTGAGGCAGGCCTTCCCGCACCGGCCCAAGTTTGGGGCGTCGGGGCCTCCTGCAGGCGCCCCATAATTAAATGGGAGGGCTGCGACTTTTCACTACAGCTGAACTTGCAGGGGTCTGGGGTGGGCAGAGCACCCAGGGGTCCAGCCGGCTTCCCCGCAAGCCGCTCCCCACGGGCGCCCCGCACCCACCGCAGCACCCTCCCTCCCGCCAGCATCTCCCTCCACCCACTGCAGGGCCAGGGCCCCGCCTGCCACATTGGGGTCCCTGGGGGGACGCAGGAGCCAGGTCCTCCAGGCAGGTGAAGCCCTTCAAGACCCCTTCAAACCTTGACAGTTCTTTGTGCAGAACCGCAGTTCTCCACGGGGGCAGATTTTGACCCCAAGAGACAAGAGGGAACATCTGGAGACATTTTTGGCTGTCATAATTGGGTAGGGGCTGCTGCTGGTGTCTAGTGGGTAGAGGCTGGGGGTGCCGCTAAACATGCTCCATCCCACGCCCAGGACAGCCCCCACGTGGAAGAATTACTCGGCCTCGAATGTCAGATCTGCTGAGGCTGGGAAACCGCTCCAGAAGCAGGTTCCTCTGCGTGACTTAAGGGACCGGAACTAGGAAACGATGGCTGGGTGTTAAGGACAAGCCAACTGTATCTCAGTTCTCGGAAGAGCTTCCTAATACTGAGACTTTGCAACCAAGGCCTGGGCTGTCTCAGGAGGTAGTGAGATCCCTGTCAATGGAGGCATTCAAGGGGGAGCTATGTCAGGAAGGGGCTATGATGGGAAAAATGCTAAAGTGGGAATCGGGAGACTCAGCTCTCCATACCCGAGGGACCTGGGGCAAGTCGCTGCCCCTCTGTGGGGCTCAGGTTTTGCACCTGTAAACTACAGTGAAGATCCGGACCAGTGGTTCCCACTCAGAGGGAGGAGGAGTTTCTAAGGGAGTTTGGCACATGGAGGCTGGTGATGCTGAGCGCCCTGTAAACCGGTGGCCACGCCATCCCAGATGCTGACAGCACCCCACAGTGGCTGCAGCTGCCGGGTTTCGCTCGTGAAGTCAGAAAGACATGAGCCTGACCCAGGCCCAGGAGGCAGGCAGGGCCAGAAGGTCGGGTTCCGGGCCCAACAGCATTGCTAGAAACTTCTGGGGCCTCCCAGTTTTGCAGGTGGAATGAGTAGGAGTGAGAGTTTCCAGAGAAACTGGGATGGAATGAAACTTCCAGGAAGCTCTTGAGAGCAGCGGGAACCCGTCCGAGCCAGGGCAGGGAGCCAGGGGCCGGCCTGCCCTCTAACTTCGAGGTCCTAAAAGGATGTGTCTTTCCATTGCCTTCCAGGGAATGTTCTCCTCTCCTGGAAATCTGTTCTGTTCCTTTCATCAGATGACACATACTGGGCCAACCGGAGTGTTTCCCTTTTTGCGAAGGAAGCCAGGAAGCTCAAAGCCTAATGCAGGGCTCTATCTGCTCAGGTCCTGCCCCTCTTCTATAGGTTCCTGATTTCTCTTTACTTCCATGTTTACTGCCTTGCACTTGGGGGCCCATGTTGTCTAAAAATAGTCACAGGGGCTGGGGGTACATCCGGGGCGTGTGGTGGGTTGGACGCAATTCTGAGCTCCTTTCTCTGTGAGGCAGGTGCTGTGCTGCCTCGTTTGGGGAAGGCAGAGGTGGACTCAGGACGCAACCTGGGGCACGTGTCAGAACAGGTGCACGTGCCAGAGGTGGGACGCCCTGGTGTTCTGGGACTGCCTTCCCCAGAACCGGGCTCCCCGACCTCACACAGGGAAGGGTCTGCACATTTTACAGTCAGCCCCGGAGCACCGGCTCAGACCAACCCCGGAGGGCGGCGGCGTGGGGAGGGAGGCTGCGCCTGGGTGAAGACACCCCTGCCACGCGTGGCCTGCCACGCCCCGTCCCAGCACAGCTTTAAACTCAAAGCAGTCCCGTCGGTCAGAGCGGATCCTCTTGGAGGGCAAAGGAGCTGGACTCGTCAGGCCTCAGGGCCCGGCGCTCCTCGGGGACGGGCCAGGAGGAGGCAGGACCGGAACCCGGGTCCGCCTGGCGCCGAGTCCTGCCATCAGGGGCTCTGGGCGGGCCCCGAGTCGGCACCGCCGTCTCGCACTGCCCCGGCCCCGCCCCTGCTCAGAGCCCCAGCCAGGGGAGCCCGGCTCACTGGGGACGGCGTGCAAGCGGGAGGTGCCGCGAGGGGCGGCGGGGTCGGGTGTGAACACCAGCTCCAGCCCCGACCGGCCGCGGGGCTCAGCAAGCCTCTCCCCACAGGGCCCCGGCCCCCCGCCTGGGCCTAGCATGTGCCAGGCACCGGGAGGGCTGGTGACCACGGCCACGGTGGTGCTGCTGCCACTATGGGAGTCTTCCCAGAGTGGCCGCGTTCTCACGAGCGAGCCCAGAGGTGGTCCTGGGCCTCCCACCCCGCAGAAAACATCTGCCGGGGAGAGGGAGGCCCCGAGTTCTGAGTGGGAACCCACAACAGGTCTTCGACTCTTTGCCCCGTGTCACTCCCAGGGACAGTGAGGAACCCAGGACCCTGGCTTTTCCTGCCAGGCCTCCGAGTTCCTTCTTGACTCACAGGACTATGGAAGGTTCCAGAAGCTCTGGCTACGTATGCTCAGGATTCCAAATCTTCTGGCAACTGCGGGGCTGCCTGGGGGCCCTCCCTGCCCCTCCAGCAGGCAGCTCGGGGCCCGGCACACAGCAGGCGCCCCATGTTGGGGTGCTGAGCGGGGACTGAGCCCCACGGAGACACAGGGACACGTTGTCACCCGGGGTGGGGGCCCGGGACACTCACAGCGCAACCGTCCACCAGGGCGCGGATGTAAGGGCTGTTGTCGTAGGACATCTCCTCGTCATTGGAGCCCAGGAAGCGGATGGCCTTGTCGTAGCTACCCGTGGCTGCGTCCTGCCAGGCCACCGACTGGTAGCAGTTGTAGGTGACGTTCTGGTGGGCGGAGGCGCTGAGCAGCCGCAGGAAGGTCATCTGCACCACGCCCACGGGGTTGCCCTCGGCGTCCACGTAGGAGAGCTGGGGGAGAGGAAGGGTCGGGGGTCAGCGGGGCAGGGACACAGGTGGCAGCAAAGCCCCAGTGCACACCACGCCGGGTGTCACCTGCGTCCTGTCTCCTGGAGGGCACCGCCTGGAAACACGCTGCACCCACAGACCCCGGAGGCCAGTGCCCTCCGGCTCTCCTGGGGGCTCCCAGGAGCACAGTGAACCAGGCCTTGTTCCTTCAGGGACGTAAATGACCCACCCACTCCTCTCGGCCACTCTTCCCTTAAGGGACGGCCTCCCAGGGCAGCGAGCAGGCCTGCCTGGGGCCCGGGCTCCGGCAGCTGCCTTGCTGTGCAGAAGGCACAGCCCAGGACTCTGGTGACGTGACTGCCACTGACAGCCCCCACCCTACGGCAAGTCCAGGGAGGCACCAGGGGAAGACAACGTGCCACGTCTTAAGTGGCTTCTCGGGCGTCACCAGCTGGGTACCCAAAGCTGGGCTGTCAGCTCAGCCAGCCCCGGGGCTGGTACAGCGAGTCCCGAGAGACGTGTCTCAACTTCAGCATCTCTTTTGCAAACTCAAGCTGCCTGAAACGCTCGTCGGTGCCGGGGACGAGGACACTTCCCAGCCCCCGAAACGGGGCCCGTGCCTCTCCCCTGGCTGAGCAGGGCTGGGCCCGTCCCGTCTGCGGTGTTGGGTACTGGAGAAGACAAGCACCAGCGTCTGAGACCAGCTGTCCCCAGCCCTGGGCAGCTGCCGTCCCAGCACCATTCTGCTCCAGACTCTGTCCCCAGCCTGCTCGAGAGACCCACACGGAACATGTGAGGAATTTAAATCCGTATGCCAGGAGTGCGTGGGGTGTGGGGAGAAGTGGGGGGCACACTTCATAACACGCTTTTTGAGCAGCTCCAGCTAGAGAGAAACAAAGAGGGAGGCCGCCCCTTCCCGCCAGGGCTGCGGGACACACCGGGTCCCCAAGCCATCGGCAAACTCCACACGCCTGGTTAGGGCGACGGCAGCCTCGGGCGGCCGTTGAGGAGGAGAGCGAGATACCAACCGCGGTCTGCACGTCCGGAGCTCGTCTGGGCGGCAAGTGACTGACTGGAGGAGGAGGCATGCGCGGGGAGGTGAGGCAGCGCCGCCAGGAAGGACCCGAAGCCCCCGCGCCCACCCGGCCTGCGTGGAGCCCAGACCCCCGGAGCGAAATGACACCCTCCTGCGGGGAGGGGTCGCCACAGCGTGACCTCAGCGTGGCACGGGCAGGGCAGCCCCCGCAGGGGGAGCCCGAGTCCTTCGAGGGGAGACCCCCGCCGGTCTCCTGTGCACTTGGGATGCTCCCGGAGCGAGAGGCGAGGGCGTGGGAAGAGCCAGAGGTCAGCGGGAGTCTCCCCTGCATGGGCCGGGCACGCCCCGCCCCCGTCAGTGTCTGACACAGGCCACAGTCGGAGGAGGCCACGTGGGCTGGCAGCCACGGTGGCTATTTTATAACTGTTTCCTCTGAGTGAGGAAGGTGGACGTTTTCCATTTTTTGCATTTTAGAGGGTGGGGAGAGCGCCGTCACGGGAGCGCGAGGCAGGGCTGTGCGCAGGTGGTAACCAGCGGGACCGCAGGACGGACCCTGCTTTCATCGCCCACGGCCCCTTCCCTGCCTGCTCCCTTCTGCCGTGGCCCCACCCTCTGTCCACCCAGGCCGAGCGGCCCTGGCCACTGGCCTCCTCCGAGTGCTGACCACGCAGGCCCTTGCGTGTGCCGGCAGCTCACCGGGAGGGCGAACAAGGCGGGAAAGAGACAACACGGGGGAGAAAGGAGGACAGGGCGCCGGGGCCGCAGCGCCGCACACAGAGGAAGCCCCGCACACGCGGGCCAGTGCACGCAAACCGTCAGCGTCGGGCAGTAGTTGGAATGGCTTGAATGTCAACAAGGGTGCGAGATGTTAATGACTAGCCAGGAAGTGTCCAGGTTAAGGGATAACAGGTTTCAGAGGCCTGGACAGAGCAAAAGTGTCCAGAGGCCACTGCCCTCTAAGTCCTTGGGGGTGGGGGACATGGCCTCTGCACCCTCCCAGAGAGGCTGGGGCAGGTGCGGTCAGGGTGCAGTGACAGGGGCTGACGGTCAGACCGGAAGCCACATGACCCAGGCTGGCTGCTAGGTGAGAGAGGACGTCCTTCCGGGGCCCCCTGGGCGTGGGGCCACCAGATCCCAGGCAGGGAATGAAGGGAAATCTGGGCTCTGAGGGCACTGGGACCCTGTCTGCATTCTGGAAGCTTCCCACCAGATCCCAGGCAGGGAATGAAGGGAAATCTGGGCTCTGATGGCACTGGGACCCTGTCTGCATTCTGGAAGCTTCCCACCAGATCCCAGGAAGGGAACGAAGGGAAATTTGGGCTCTGATGGCACCGGGAGCCTGTCTGCATTCTGGAAGCTTGGTCCCCTAACTTGCTGGGAGACCAGCACAGAACTTGCCCTTTATTCCAGAAAAGGGTCCAAATCAAACCCGCGACATGCAGGGAACATGCTCCCTGGTGCGGAGGCAGCCCTGGGCCCACACGTTAGTCCAGACTGGCTCTTGGTGTCTATGCTGGCCACAAAACACCCGGTGTGGGTCTTTCAAGGAATGCCTAGCTGTCTTCCTTTCGGGGGTGGGTTACGTAAGCGTGGCCCCCCAGGAGTTAGAACACAGCAACACAGTCGTGTAGGGTGCAGCTGAGCGCTGCACGGCCGGGTGGGCCGTCAGGGGTCCCTGGGCCGCAGGAAGAGGGGCCGGCCGGCCTGGGTGCCGGCAAGAACTCGGAATAGCTGGGAGGTCCGGGATCTCATTAGCCCCCCTGCCGCTGGAGTCTCTGAGCTCAGCTCCCAGGCAGCGGGGCCGTGCCGTCATAGGCGATGGCCCGGCCTGGCGTGGGGCTGACCCCCAGCTCTGGGCACCCTAAGTCTAAACTGAAAACCAGCCGCCCACTCCAGGCTGCAGTGAAGGCTCCCGGGGATGGGGAGGCTGGGAGGAGGGGACTCCACACCCAGCCGAATCTCGTGGTCACGTGACGCAGAGCGTTTGGCCAAAGGGCGAGAGCAGGTGTGGCTCGCGTGTCCCATGCAGAGCTGTGAGCCAGCCCGAGCCGCCGTGAGCCAGCCGTGTCGCAAGCGCGCAGCGCCCGGCGGCGGGCCGGGGTAGCCACTTACCAGGGACCCGCGCTTGTACTGACTATACCAGGTGGAAGGCTGCTCTTTGGGCCAGCGGGCCATTTTACTCTGCAAGATACGAGACGGGCGCGTTTAAAGCGACAACCGCGCGGGAGCGAGCGGGGCCTTACCAGTTTCCCGCGCTTGAATTCACTGAACCAGGAACCCGGGTTCTCTTTGGGCCAAGAAGTGATTCTGGCCTGAACGTCGGCAGGGGAGGCGGAGAGGGAGAGAAACAGAAAAGGAAAGGGTTACTCTCCCCGCCGCCACACGAGCCCCATCCCGCGGCCCGCGCCCGCCATCTCGCTGCACTGGCTGAGGGGCCCTGGGGACAGACTGGGACGATGAAGATGAGGGTGACGACAGCCCAGGGTGATCACAGGGGCCGGCGCCGGCCAGGGCGCTCCGTGGGCAGGCCGCGCCCTGCGCTGAGCGGGCCTGTACGAACGGCCTCCAGCACGAGCTCGGCACTTGGCAACTGCTGCGAGTGCTCGTTGGGTGAATGAATGAATGAATGAATGAAAGAACAATGGATCCTCAGACAGCGCTGAAGGTAACAAAAGCCAAAATTTCCTGATGGGCGAGGGACGTGAGGGCATTGTCTCCTATCCTCGCTGCCTGGGGCCGCGCCAACTGTGAGTGGTGTGGGGGGTGTGTGTGTGTGTGTGTGTGTGGTTTGTGCATTTGTATTGTGTGTGTGTGCGTAGTGTGGTTTGTGGTGTGGTATGGGGTGTGTGTGTGATGCGTGCGTGATATACGCATTTGTATCATGTTTGTGTGTATGTGGTGTGTAACATGTGTGGTGTGGTTTGTGATGTGTATACTATGGTTTGTGGAACATGCATGCATGTGCCACATGTATGTATATGTGTGATGTGTGTGGTATGTGCATCTATATTGTGTTTGCGTGTAAGTGGTGTTGTTTGTGGTGTGGTGTGGTTTGCGGTGTGGTTTGTGGTGTGGTGTGTGTGTGTGTGGTGTGTGTGTGTGTGGTGTGGTTTGTGGTGTGTGTGCGTGTGTGTGGGGTATGAGCATTTGTATTGTGTGTGTGTGGTGTGGTTTGTGGCATGGTGTATGTGTGCGTGTGATGTGTGTGTGGTGTGGTTTGTGGTGTGTGTGGTGTGTGTGGTGTGGTTTGTGGTGTGGTTTGTGGTGTGAG
>VBSM01002356.1:224566-235548 GCA_008086735.1 Cheirogaleus medius | reverse complement strand
TTGTGGTGTGGTTTGTGGTGTGGGGGGTGTGTGTGGTGTGTGTGTGTGGTGTGGTGTGTGGTGTGGTGTGTGGTGTGGGAGGTGTGTGCGGTGTGGTGTGTGGCGTGGTGTGTGTGTGTGTGTGTGATGTGTGTGGGGGGTCTTCTCCAGGACTGGGGACTGTGGGTCCTCCTCCAAGCCACCCGCGGTCCCCTGCTGGCGGGAGACCAGGCCCGCTCCCCCAGCGCCTTCCTGGAACTGCAGCACCAGCCCACAGCTTCAGCACAAGGGACAGTCCTGCCCCTCCTGGGAGGGTCCCACTGGGGTTGCTGAGCCCGCAGACACGCGGGACGCTGTGGGATGGACGGATGGACGATTGAGCCCTTCCTCTGGGAGGGAGACCTGCTCCCTGTCAGCAGGAACAAGGCACCGGGGATTTACTTGCTGCAGATGTGGAGAGAAGGAGCCCAGGGGATGGCCTGTCCCCAGCCTGGGGGACGCGGGTCCCACAGGGCCCCAGGCCCCAGTCACTCGTGGTGGGGAAGCACAGGTCCGATTCCTTACTGACTCCCCAGCTTTCTCCTCTGAGGGGGCCTTGTGCCAAGAGAGCCAGGAAAGGGACCCCCTGGAGGAAAAGGGGTGTCCAACCTGCCTCTTGCCCCACCCGGACTCTGCCGCCCCTCCCTTGTTTCCAAGTCTGCTCTCGTAAGTGCCAAGCTCGGTGACTCGGGGGTAACTTCCTCCCGGGACAGTCCAGAGATGGGGCAAGCTCGAGCTTCGCCCCGGCCTCCTGCTGTGGACCTGCAGCTCCAAGGAGGCCCGCGGCCCAGGGCCACCCAGGGAGGGTCTCTGCTTGCCCTTGCCGTGGACACCTGGCGGGAAGAGCAAGTTGCAGTGGGGTCACCGGGAGGCCTCACGCTGCTATGAACGCCAGCCACGGCTGCCCAGGGAGCCTCTGCGCATCGGGGAGTCTGTCCCGAGCTCTCCGGCAGCGAGGCCGTTTGCAGAGGACAGACGGAGGAGGAGGGATGAGAAGCAGCGTCTTTCTAACTGAGCTCCTTCCTGGGCCTCCGCCGGACGGGAGGAAGCAAGAACCGAGGCGGAAGGTCCTGATGTGCGAATCCTCTTTCTGCAGCGCAGGTTGGCTGCCAGGAAAGCAGGTTCTCGAGGATTTACAACATCAAGGTGGGGGAGGGGACACGCGCCCCGAGAGCCCCACAAATCTCCCGGCCAGTGTGCCGTGTGCCGCCAGCAGGCTCCGACCCCAGGGGGTGCTGGCGCTTACCGCGTTTAGGCGTGATTTAGGGAGCCCTGGGGTGGCGGCCCCTGGGGAGAACTTAGCGGCTCTCCCTGCAGCAGGAACTGCTCCGGCGGGGCCCTGCGGCCATTAGGAAGCTGCAGCTGTGGAGCACGGCACACGCGTGTGCTGGGCCCACGCGGCAAACACGCCGGGGCCTCCGGAACACGGCTGCCTCCATTGGGGGTCACGTGACAACAGTGAGCCTCCGAGGGGGACCTTATGGAGGAACTGTCTGTTCAGGCTCATGTCGGCTTGAAGGCTGGAGTGCCAGTCACCTTCCCGGTTAGAGAAGTGACCTCGTCCTCCTCTCTGTCCTGGGCCAACGTGGTCCCTGCCTCAGGCGCACACTTGAGGGACAACACAGGCTCGTGCACACGCATGCCTGCCTCACCCACACATCCGTGTGCGCACACACCCGGCCACACAAACTCCTGCTGCAGAGCTGAGGCCCCTGGAGGGCTATTTAAGTGGCAGCCCACAAAATGTCACTGACTCCGAACTGCGCTATTCACCCCTAATTCCTCACTATTATAGACAGACTTTAAAATAAAGCACTTGGTAGGGACTGGAGCTCACCCCATGGAAAGAAGCTGGCACTGAGAATTTAGGCAAGGGGTAGCTTCTAGAAGTCTTTGGGTCACTTTATTATACTTGTCCCCAGATTCCCTCACCGGGGTTTAGCAGGGTCTCACTGGGTCACCTGAGAAAGGCTTTCACACCCAGCGGTTGAAGTCCCCACACTAGGTGGCAGGTGGAAAACCCTCAGCCTTTCAGAACCCCAGGCTGCACAAATTCTTCCTAAAACAACTTCAGGCCTACTTCTAGAACACTCTCACTTACGAAACTGCTTGATTTCTGGTTCTCAGACTTCAGGCTGTGTACATGAGAAACATCTGGAGCCCTGAGCCTGCCCTGTCATGGGATGAAGCCCCACAAGAACGAGCAGGGGACACAGGTACTCACCCCCTCCGACTTCTTGTCCGGGAAGACGCACGTCGACCCTCCGGCCGTGAAGTTGCAGTAAACTTTGAAGGAGTCCCTGGAGCACCCTTGGTTGGGATCTACCCAGTATTCACCTGGATTTCAGGGACAGGGTAGGAAGTACAGTCATGAGAACTGCTCCCCGGGTGGTTCCGGAAGCCGCTGGGACATTCCAGTCCTGCAGGTAAAATGCCAGCCAGCGCCACAATGCCACTGACACGGGACCTTTCTGGGGCTTGTTTCACTGCTGGGCCCGTAAAGAGACACGTGGCCACTCCTTCTCCAAGCACACAGCTGGAGCGTGGAGCAGGTTGTGCACATGTTCTGGTGACGAGGGAAGTGGGGTGTGGGGCCCGGCCCAATCTCTGGGTGGACAGAAATGCAGAGAATGTTTCGGAATGAACTCTGGCAGCTCATGCAGGTGGAATCAGAGTCCACTGGAACTATAGACTCCTTCAAACCCCATAGGAGAAGCATCCGTGCTCCCCGGAGGGAAGACGGCAGCAGGTGCCGGATGCACTGACAGTGGTGGGGAGTTTGGGACTTGGTGGCAAACAGAGTGTAAAGCCTGCTCGCTCATGCCCAAGGTCAGACACTGGCCCCGATGCCCACCCTCACTCGGGCCTTGCTAGGTGCCAGCCAAAAGCTTGTCGTGGGTGGTCTCAGGTCACTGTCCTCTCACAGGGAGTTTTCACACCCATGTGACAGATCAGAACACGAGGCCGGGGCACACAGGCTACCCGCCCGAAACTAGTAAGATGAGACTGGAACCCAGCTGTCCGGCCTCACCGCCTTGGCCTCTTTTCCCTGCCTCCTGGGACCGCACTGCCTCACCACTGCAATGCCCCTGTGAGGTCAATCAGGGGGAGCCCCCTGCTCTGCACCCCAAGACGGGAGGCGGTGCCTGGCCGCGGTCCTCGCCACAGCCTGCCCGTCTGGGGGTCCCCGTGGGGCCGGCCCGCTGCCCCCGCGCTCACCGTCGGGGAAGTCGGGGTGGCAGAGCTGCAGGTCCTTGCAGGTGCGGGCGGGGTTCTGCTGCGTGCCCAGCGGCCGCTTCATCTGCTCGATCTCCAGCTTCAGCGAGTTGAGCGAGCCGAAGATCTCCTCCATGCCGTCCGCGTAGTCCGCGTAGCTCTCGCCGGTGCCGTCCCCCAGCAGCTGGCTGGCGTCGATGTTGCGCCGCGTCCTGGACGCCTGGATCGGCAGGGGCTGGATGACCTCGCCCGGGGGGCCCTGGGGTGCAGGACAGGGGAGTGGTGGGCGCCAGGGGACCACAGGGGTACCAGAGTGGCAGGGGCCACCCGGGCACCTGGGCTGCACAGACATCTGTCTGTCCCGGCACCGCTTTCTTCCTTCTTCCCTGGCTCTGGAACATTCCACGCCCATCCCCTCTGCTGGGTTCCTGCGTGCACTGAGCGCCTCTCCCTGAGCCTTGTCCTGGGTGCCCCGAGGCCCAGCCCCTCCTGCCTCTGTGGCCTCGCAGCCTGTCTGCCATTCTGTCCTGGCTGGACCAAGCCTTGCAGAAAGCGACAGGATCTCCCCTCTCCTGTCCCTGCAGCCTGCTGGCGCTGGGCACAGCGGGGCCAGTGAGGGCTGCTGACCCAAGAGCCCCTCACTTCCAGGCGGCCCCAGCGGGCAGACACTGCACAGCCAAAGGGGGCGTCCCTGGTGCACTCGCAACGGCTGCTTTACACAAGCTTCCACCTGCACCTGGGGGCCTGGCCTGGTGCACCCCATATGCACGCACACGCACGTACCATATACACACGTATGTACACACACGTGTGTGTTCTCTCGCTCTCTCACCTGGCCCACTGTTCTTCTCAGGGCTAGTTGGCCTGTGAGCCCCCTGGACAGGCCTGTGTGACTCATTTTCCCTTGTTGCACCCCCAGGGACGAGCCCCCCAGGCACGCAGCACAGGTTCCATCAAGTCTCAGGAGGGAGCCCCACAAACAGACGCAGAACCCCCATCAGCTTCCCCCTCTCCAAGGGCTACGTACCGGTGGGCCGGGGGGTCCGGGGTGGCCTGCCTCACCCTTTGGGCCAGTTGGACCCTGGGAAAGGAGAAGAGAACCAACACTTGGTCACAGAGGCACAAGATGACTTTGAATCCACCCTCGGTTCTAGAATGGTCCCTGGAAACCCATGTGGGGGCAGGATGAGGACGGCAGAGACCCCTCCACGCTCCTGCACGCCCTGAGATGGAAACTCGGGGGACAGGGTCCTTCCTACGCAGGGGCAAGTGGCCTGAGCGCCTGGTCTGAGATGTGCCCGGGCACTTTGGAAAGGGAGGAGGAGCCCAAGAGCAGGGCCACCCCGAGCGCAGATGGGCATCCAGGGTGGTTCTCTCGCAAGGGGACCACGCCCTGCCCCACCACCCTGGTCAGGGCAGCAAAGTACTTACCGAGGAGCCCTTAGCACCTTTTGGACCCGGAGGACCCTGCAGGAGCAGAGGACAGAGGGTTAGAGTGCGGGCCCCGCATGTTTGGGCCCTACACTAACAGCCCTGCCCAGCCTGGGCTTCACCCCCTGGCGCCTGAGCCCCAACCCACTAGTCTGCGTCTGCACTTGCCTGGCGGGGGCAGGGCAAGGCCAGGGCTTGGCTGGCGCTCACCCCACAGAGAGGCACAGGCTGCCCTGCCTCCCTGCCGAGCTGGAAGTCACAGCTCAGGCGGCCACCGAAGGACAGGGCAAGAGAGCACGCCCTGGCCTTGGCAGGGCTGGACAGACGCGCTCTGCCTCCTCTCGCCCCCATACAGCAGGGGTGGAGCCGGCCTCGGGGCAGCCAGGAGCCCCCTGGGGACACACGTTCCCCCTGGGGACTTACGTCCCCGAGGCCCAGCCCGCACAGAATGGGTAGGGGCTAGTAGAGACGCGGGCCTCTAGGATGCCCTTGGAGTACTGTCTCCCGGCAATGTGGGGGCCCCAGGCTGGGGAGCCAGAGGAGGGGATCCCAACTTCTCAGGTCTGGGTCAGGCTGGCCTGCTCCTGTAGACTGGGGGGCGTGGAGAGCCAGACATTGCTCCCCAACCTCCACAAACGCCCACAGACTGCAGACAGGTGTCCTCATTCCCTGAAGAGCCCAGAGGCAGAGGCTCCTCCCCCAGCGCCCCAACCAGAACCCAGGGCCATTGACCCCACTTCCTTGCTCCTGTCACTTAAAACCCCAGTTGGGGGCTAATGGGCAAAGGTACCCTGGTGTCCCCGTTCTGCTGTCTAGGGGACTGTACGTAACCCTCCAGCCCCACACCGAGGCCCAGACCCGCGCCCCCACCCCTCCCAGATACACACCGGCAAGCCAGGGGGGCCGGGGGGCCCGAGCGGGCCGGAAGGACCAGTGATACCCTGGAAAGGAGCAGAGAACGCAGGTTGTCACCCTCAGAAGAGAACTGTGGCACGGTGCAGTGCCAGGTCCCCCAAGGCAACCCCCTCTGCCCCGCCACAGCCTGCGCCTGGCTGCTCTCCAGTCCTAGGGCCGGAGCACTGTCCGGGGAGCTGTCCCCCCGGGCTGGCCTGAGCATCCACCCGAGGCTGACAGCCCCCAGCGCTGCTCCCCCGTCTGGGCTGGAAGGACTCTCTTGCACCCGCAGGGCCACGGGGAGGTGACTTTGGGTCGAGACACCCCTTTTCACAATCTGTGTGAAACACAGAAACGATCGCTCCGACGCCCCGGCCCTGACTTGAACCCCGTCTCTGTCTCTGTTCATGGCGTTGGCTCCCCACTAAAAGAAGCCCGGGTGGGCGGTGAGTGTCCTGCAGTCTTTTCCTTTCTGTCTGTCCTGCCCAGCCCCTGCACCTGAGCCCCAGATTCCACACAGACTGTCCCGGGGCTTAAGCCGCGAGCAAGGGTGGCGGAAGGCTGGTAGCCTAATGTCACCGGGGAGGCATGCCTTCCTCCCCATCCTTGGGTGTCCAGGGATGACTCGGCTGTGGGCCACGTTGAGCAGCGCACAGACCCTCCGGCCTGCACCTCTGGGTCAGCACCTGCCACCAGCAGCACTGCCAGGGCCACGGTGTGGGGCAGGGCGCGTGCCCTGTGGCTGTGGGGACCTGGATTCCTCCCTGATACTCAGGGTGGCTGGGCCACCAAGCCCTGGGCAACACTGCTCTGAGGGTGCTGCTGTGGCTTGGGGACACTGGACGGTGGGAAACGGTCGGTGGCCCAGGAGGACGATGGCCCATGGCAGGGTTTCCAGCAAGGTCCGCCTCCCAACACCACCCTGCAGCCACCTGGGGCCCAGTGAGGGGCCACTCTGCTCCCAGCCGAGGGGACTCTGTTGCTCCTGCTCTGTCCCCTGTGTCCTGACACCTGCCAGGCCCGGCACGGGTGGAGGTGGGCACGGCTTACTGGGCACGTGTGTGCCCTGCACAGCTTCCTGGGACGTGGCGATTCCCAGGCTAGATGAGGACACGTGGCCTTCATGGGGGAAGGGCAGAGACACAGCATGTCCCCTCGTCCCCTCTCCTGCCTCCAGGGCACACGCCACCCCTCCTAGGCCAGCCATGTCCACGTGAGTCCCAGTCGCAGGGCAGGGGAAACTCTCTGGCCAGGGTTTCCTGGGCCGTGGTCTGCGGAGGCTCCAAACTCCAGTAGCTACAGTGGCTTCCAGGAAAGTCTGGGGCCTGCTGCGTGCATGTGGGGCAAGGCAGGAGAGGCACGGACACCCAGGCGCTGCCCCACGATGCTGGCAGATGCCACCAACAACCACTGTGTCCTCCTGGGCACTGGTCGGGTCAGAGGCTCTTGCCCACTCAGAGGTAGGAGATACGTGATCTGACTTGAGTCCCTCCGGCTCTGAGGCCACCGCGACAACGCGGAGGGAGCACTGGCTACCGGTCAGCGCAGCTCCCCATCCCCTGGGGGAGCCTGACCCTGCAATGGTCCCCGTCTGCAAAGTAGGACACTTGGGTCTGCAGACACGAGGACGCCCTTCCAGGCTCCAACCTGCCTCAGGTCCTCTGGGGACGAGAGCCCGGGGTTTTCAGCTGTTTCTTGCCAGCCCAGGGCAAGAGGACGTCTCACGCACCTGTTCTCCCTTAGGACCAGGCGAGCCCTGGGGGCCGGGGAGGCCACGGTCGCCCTTCTCACCCTGTTCACCCGGAGGTCCGATGAGCCCGATCAGGCCGGGATGACCCTGTTGGAAAGCAAAGACACGGAGGGGTGTTCGCCTCACACCTGGCTATGACGGGCCAGTGGGCGCCACGGCACAGCCCTGCCACGGAAGCCACGGAGCCACCGGCGAGCCACCACAAGCATCTCCTGGAAGGAACAAACTCAACAGACAGGTTGGGGACAAACCGCAGGCACAAGTCACACCTGAAAACAGACAGAGACACAGACCCAGCCCAGAGGGACGAAAGGGCTGTTCCGGCAAGGCGGTATTTATGTCTGTTTTTCTACTCGGGTCCTCTCTCTTTTGTGGATGGTGAGTACGTACACCTGTTCTTACAAGGAACCGAAACGAACTTTGTGGACTGACACAGAAGGAAAGCCGCGGAGAATCACAGAGACTGTAATCATTTGTTATTTCCTTTGAAAAGAAAAGTCCACAGCATGTGCTTTATACGGTTGTTTATGTGCTTTTTCTACATGCTCATGAGCCCATAGAAAGCTCTGGAAGGATTCCCCAGCTTTCCCTGCTTTGGGGTGGGTGGGGTAGACATTAGATGGAGAAGAGACCTCGTCGCCTTCTTTACGTACAACTGTTTGGCCAGTGAGTATATTTTACATTTGTAAATAAGTCAATGTACGTAGCAAAAAATCACCACCCGTCAAAAATGAATTAAAAAGCGAACGGGCTCTGTCCTGCTGCGGAACCCACACGACCCCTGCGGGGAGGGCTGAGACCACCGTGCCCAGGGCCAGCCGCTGCTCCTGGGGTGCCCAACGCCCTCCAGCTGGGGCCTCGGCGCCAGCCAGAAGGTTCTCTGCCAGCTCTCGGAGCCATGGGGACCTCCCGGGCTCCCTGCAGGTGGGGACGAGCCCCCAGAGCAGAGGTCTATGTCCCTTACCTTTTCACCTTTGGGACCAGAGTCTCCTTTAAGGCCGGGGAGTCCTGGGGGACCCTGTGGGAGGAGGCAGAGGGGTCAGAGTCTTCATCCCAGAAGGTTTAGGTGGTAAACCCGCCCCCACTGCCCTGGGGGATGTCACTCACCAGGGGGCCGGGGGGACCGTCAGGGCCTGGGGACCCCGGGAGACCTTGTTCACCCTGAAACACAGAGACTCCCGTGTGAGTGCCCGGACCCCACACCTCCGCCCTCGGCAGCCCCTGCGCCCGCCCAGGCCCGCGCAGCCCACTCACCACGGGGCCTGGGATCCCACGCAGGCCGTCGGGCCCCGGCTTCCCAGGGGCGCCCTGCGGGCCAATGGGGCCAGTCTTCCCAGGGGGGCCTTCCAGGCCGGCTTCTCCCTGCAGGGCAGCGAGCACAGAGGGGCATCCAAGGCTGCTCCAGTTCCCCACACTGCTACGGAGGCTGCCCGGGCCCACGTTCCGTCCCGCTGACTTCCTCAGCCAATGGCTGCCCAGCCTCCCCCCACCCCCACGCCAACCACGGCCACAGTGGCCACAGCTGCCATTTCCCATGGAGGGGTGGAGCCTGGAGACCCCCACTGCTCTGTCATTTAATGACAGGCATCCCCAGAAGGGAGGTGACAGTACCATCCTGGGCCCACCAGTCACCTCACTTCGAGGACAGCCTCTTGCGTGCTCCGGGGGCCAGGCCCTGTGCTACCTGCATGGGCCCCCCGACTTTCCCTCGGCCCCTGTGGCGGGCACTATCATTATCCCCGTTGTAGCGGTGGGCAGCTCCAGTGTGGCCGGCTCTCTGTCCCAGTGGGACTCAGCCCTGGGATCCCCAACCTCCCCACCCGCTCGCCTCCCCTCCCACAGGCTGCTGGGAGGACAGACTGGGGTGCCAGGACCAGACGCCCGTGCCCCGAGCCACCGCCTGCTGCTTCCTGCAGAGAGAGCTGGCTCCCCTCCACACGCTGCCCGGGAGCCAGGTCCCCAGAGGCCACCCCAGGCTGTGTCACCTCCTCTGTCCACGCGTTGCCCCTCCCACCCACCGCTCCCCTCTGGAAGGCCTATGCACGGCCCGGCCCGGCCACAACGTTACCTTGGCTCCTTTCTCTCCCTGTCTGCCTTCGGGGCCCGCGGGGCCCGGGGGACCCTGGAACAAGCGAGGGAACAACAGTGGCTTGTGTGGCCCGCAGCAGCGGAGTGAAGAGATCAGCGTGTGGACGCAGACAGGCCCGGGCCCGGGGAGGGGTGCGGGGTGTGGGTCTGCCCCTGGCTGCCACCAACATGAGTCCCGAGGACCCCATCCCAGAGAAAGGCCCCGCGGGCCGTCTGCAAGGCGAGTGCTGGGTGGCCTCCGCACCTGGGCGCACACCAGGCAGCTCCGTTCACCGCAGCACCGGGAAATGACTAGATCATCCCCCGTGCAAAGAATGCCTCGTCATCTGTCCCGAGTTTTACATAAAATCTGAGCCGGGGAGAGGGAGTCTCTCAGCTCTGTGGCTGCTATTCCCCCAGGATGGATATTTCGGATGGTGTCAGCACTGGCCTGTCCTGCAAGGCGCGGCCACATGGCCCCGCGGCTCTGCAGCCAGACGACGCGGCAGGCGGCTGAGAGGAGGGCACATTCGGAACGCAAGCACCTTCCCCGACGGGGCTGCTCAGAGCACCACGGCCCCAGACAAGACGTGAGCCAAGACGGTGACGGAGGCGGGGTGGGGGGGGGGGACACCCGTCATGCAGGGCTTTGACAGCAAGGACGCACTTGCAGAAATATTTACCCTTTTTCCTGGAGGCCCGGACGGACCTGGCTCGCCAGTAGGGCCCGGGGATCCCTGGTGTTGGAGAAAGAACACACGGAGTGTTAGCAGCAGGGCCTCTTAGACGAAACCGTGGCAAACCACCCAGAGTTTCAATCTAATCTCTCCTCGGCCAGCACGAGAGGTCCCAAGAGAGGGTCGCCCGGGACTTCTCTGCTGCAGCCTCCACGCTGAGCACACGGCCCCGGCTCGCAGTTCGGCTGCATGTTGGAGGAGAGCTCTCCCCCGATGGGCGTGATCCTCACCGCAACCAGGCGGGGGACGTCCATAGCATCACCTCACACAGAAGTGGGGACATGTACTGTCCCCAGTGCACAGGCCAAGATGTGGAGAAATGGGGACATTTGTTGGAGAATCTGGCACCAAAGCTGTGTCCCTAACCTTTCGTTCTTTGCACAGCTGCCCACGGCAAACCAGTGACACAGGCCTTTTGCCCCTGGGTCCATAATTGTGGCAGCAGTTTGCCCTGCTGGGTGCAGGAGGGGGCGAGGGAGACCTGAGAGGCCTCAGGGGTCCCCTCCAAGCTGCATCCTGCCCAGGGGCCTGTTAGGGTCGATCCATCCCAGAGAAATAGTCTTGCTCGAGGTGGTGTTTACACCACTCTGCAATGTCTCGTGTGAGCTCAGTCAGGCAGGAAGGGCCCCATGGGTAGGATACTCGGCCCGCAAGGATAGGCGTTCAGGAACGGGGAAACACCGCCGCTACTGCCGGGCGTGGGGCAGGTCCTGCGAGCCCTGGCGCTGTGTGCAAAATCACTGCCAGGACCGAACGTGCCAGGACCGAGCATGCACTTTCCCATTCTGAAAAGAGGGTCCGCGGCGTTTAACCGACCCTCAGATAGAGGCCGCAAGCTGCTGCCACAGCTGAGAATCACACGGGGGGGG
>VBSM01002356.1:209373-224556 GCA_008086735.1 Cheirogaleus medius | reverse complement strand
GGCTTTTCTCAGAAATGAACTGAGCAAGCTGCAAGGTGCGGGGAGCACACCGGCACCCTCCACCAGGAAGCCGGGTCGGGCTGCGGACTCACCGTCTGCCCAGGTTCACCGTCGTCTCCTTTGTCACCAGGGGGACCGTCTTGACCCTGCGGGGATGGAAGCAGGCTCCTTGCTGACTTCTAGACAGCACCCTGAGCTCACCCACTAGTGCCCAACGTATCCTCAGCCCCTTGCCCAGATCACAGCCACCCTGGCGCCAGCACATGGCTGCTCAAGGGGGTGACATGGTTTCTCCACCTGATCATCGGGATGTGACGCCCGCCCCAGTGAGGACTCAGCGAAAGGAAACCACCAGAAGGAAGGGGAGAGGGGCTGTCAGGGGCCACCACGGCTGCAGGGATGGAGGGGCTTTGCCCTCGTGGGTACCTACCGCAGGGCCAGGTTCTCCGGGAGGGCCGGGATCTCCAGGAAAACCCACTGGGCCCTAAAAAGGAGAGAGAGAGAGAGAGACAGCCACGGCCATCAGCCACCTGCCGAGACCACGCTCAGCCACACAGTCACTGCCCCAGAAAACCACCTGCCACCGTCCGGCTCCTAGGGCAGTCCAACAAGTCTGGCACCTCAGGGGACGTCATGACTCGGAAGCCCTGTCACGTGCAGTGACGCCAACAAGCCTGGCCGGCGGGCAGAGCAGGGCTCAGCCGGTCTCTTGCTTTCCAGAGACACAAGAGGGGCAGGCGTCCTGCCCACACGTCCACTCCCGGGAGCTCCAGGCAGAGACCAAAACCTGGACCTTCAGGTTTCTAGAATATGCCTCTCCGAAGCCAATCCTGATGCCAAATCAGGGCCGGTCAGGGGCGGGGCATCCCCTGGGGGTGACTGTCATGTGCGCACCCATGTTGGCAGCTGCTAGTCTGTGCGGGTGACCCTCCGGAGGCTTTCTCCTCTCCCCATGCCTGCTCTTTCTCACCTCCGCCATGTCGCTCAGCAGCTGGCGTGCAAACCTCTAGACTTGGGAGAAACTGCCCCAAGACATGCAACCATCCCGAAGCCATTCCCAGACCAAAGCACGCCCTGCCGACGAGTCCCAATGCTCTGGGGTACGGGGATCCCCGGCCCCGTTCCGTGGGTCCCCCAACATCACAGTAGTACTCACGGGGCTGCCTTTGGGACCGTCGTCTCCGGGAGGGCCTTTGGGTCCAGGGGGTCCAGCAGCACCAGAAGGGCCGGACTCGCCCTTCTCTCCCCTTTCTCCTTTGGGTCCCTGGAGGGCAGAGCCAGGGTCCAGCTTTCAGGGCTGGCATGGCAGGCGCTGGCCTGGGGGCACCTCCCGGGTCCTCGGCACGCCCCATAGCCCTCTCCAAGTGTCTGCTGTGTCAGCCCAGGGGCCAGCCGCTGCTCCTGTGTGTACCCGAGATGGGCAGAGGAGCCCTGGCTTTCCGGGGCTCTCTAAGGCCAAGGCGCAGCTTGCGGGGAGGGATCGATTTCCGGGTCAGATGGCGGGCAGGACCGCGGTGCTCAGGTGGGGGCGGCAACTAAACACCCGGGAGGCCTTGGCCACCTGCTGCCCCCGGCTGCCACCTGGGCCCGACACCGCCCTCGGGCTGGCCGCACAGTGAACGTTCATCCGGACTTAAAGGCCTGGTGTGATGGGGTGACAACAGTCGCCCCCACGTTTATGGCAGCCTGAGAAAGGGCCTGGGACATCACAGACAACAGTCACTGCCGGCCACTGGTCACGGGTGGTCACTAAAGTCTGTGCATGTGCAAACACACATGCACACACGTGCTCACTCCCCAACTACATGCCCTCTTGTTTACGGTAACTCTGAGGTGGGCACATGAGGGCTTATGACTCTCATTTTATGAATGGGGAAACTGAGGCAGGGCTGGAGCTTCTGATCCAGCACTCGTCCACACGGCCACTCGGGCGCGTCCCACCCCCCACGCCGACTCACTCACCGGGGGGCCTCCTTCTCCCGGAAGGCCAGGCTCGCCAGCTTCGCCAGGCTCACCCTAGGGAGACACGCGGCACCATTAGGCGCTGATGGGAACGGTGGCCCTAGCGTCGAGCACCTGCCAAATCCCACCTGTGGGCCGCTGGGTACCGGGGACCCAGGGTTAGTGGGACAGCAGCCAGTCCCCAGATGGCTCCCCGGATTGGAGGAGGCACATGAGGAGTGTGATGGACACAGGGAGGGCATCGGCCTGCAGGGGACACGGTCTAAGAAGGCTTTCCCGAGAACCATGCCCCGGCTTTGTGGGGTGATGATGAGAAGCGAGGTGGGTGGACGGGACGGTATTCCAGGCGGGGACAGCGGGGCAGAGGCAGCGAGAAAGCCCCACCCACACTTCAGGGCCACGGCCACCAGGACAGACACAGGGAAGGGGCATGGGCAGGGGCAGCCAAGGGACAGTGGGAGAGAGATGCTGCCATCCCCCGTGGGCACGCAGGGAGTATTTCTTTTTAATTTCTGTATCATAAAAAATGAGCAGTGATTGAAAGTTTCTTTCAATTTCATGGCCGATGTCAGAAAGAAAACTCTGGAAACAGCCCACAGGGAGCTCGAGTATGTGGGTGCAGGTTCCTTCTTCCCTCTTGTCCAGAGGAGCAAGGATAAAGACCTACAGTCGGGCGGACTCAGCAGCACTGGCAGGGAGTCCCACCCACCACACGTGCACACATGCATAAGCATGCACACATATGTACTCAGGTGTGCACATATGAACATATGCATTGCCATACACAAACACATATGGACACACAGGTCCATCGTGTTCCTTGAGTCATCCCGAAGGCTTAGGCCCTAAAATCCGCCAGATCGAATGGAGAGGCCCCAGACTATGAGAAAAGAATTCGGCGGAAGTGGAAACTGCAGGCACGGCCACTCCACTCTCGCAGGACTGGATGAAACTTCCACCCTTGCTAAATCTGGGGAAGGTGGCGGGGGCTCTGCTGGTGGAGGCACCACGTGGAAATTCTGCAGAAGGCTGCCACCAGTGAACACGGCGGAGCTGTGAGTTCCATTTCACGAATCTTCTTCTAAGTTGCAAAATGTGTTTGCTAGCAACGACTCAGCCATGCCCTTGCACACTTCTGCATGGACACACACGTGGACACACCCACACACGCCTCAGTCACAGATCTGCTACTGCAACCGGCACAAGGCCTTACCTTCTCCCCGACAGCACCAGGGTTTCCTATTCCACCTGGAGGGCCTTGTGGCCCGTCAGCACCTGGAGCTCCAGAGGGTCCTCGGGGGCCAGGGGGACCTGGAGGGCCCTAGGGACAGGGAGAGGCCATTGAGCCCAGAGGAAACGCAGATTTCCCCAAATGTCAGCTGGCTGCTTACACGGCAAGGTCCCGGCGTCTGGACACACTCACCATTTGGCCCACGTCTCCGGTCTCACCCTTCTCACCCGGGGGTCCTGGCAAGCCCTGGAACAGGAAGCGTGCGGTCAGGCCCTCTCCACTGTCAAACACACACAGCTCTCACCATCTCCGCGACCCGAGGTGCTGAGCCTCCAAAGGCCCTGCAACGTGCCGCTACGAGCACAGACACCTTCGAAGACGACCCGGTTCCAAGCCTCAGAGTCAGCCCGAGGACACCATCAGGGAGGAATGCAAAGATTTATGACAAAGGTGCTTACGGCCGGTCCCAGAAAGCAGTAAAGCCTAATGAGCCAACAGCAGGGAGACGCCTGGATAAATTATGTCACCGCCAGATGCCGGGTTACTGCGTAGTGACTAAAAATCATGTTTCCCAAATAAATAAAAAGCCGTCTGCTCAAAGCGCATTTAACGACATTCAACACACCTCGAAACGTAAAATGGGGAAAGCAGCGTACAGACTTCCTACGTAACATATGACACGATCCGGATTTTGCAAAAACCAAACAAAATTACGTGTGTGCCTACACATACGTGAATGCACGAGTTTAAAAGGCATGGGAATGAAATGTCCCACATGTTTACAGTTTATTTCTAGGCGGCATTTAGAAATCATTTTTTTCTTACGAATTATCGGTTTCTACAATGAGCATGGACACACATGCGATCGTTTGAATAAGAGCAGTAAACTGGGGATGCCTGGAATTCTGGGAATTTGCAGCATTCTGGGGGGCCCAGGAGGCCCCTGCCGCCCAGCCGGCGTCCCCATTCTTAAAAAGCCAGGCGCAGGAGGCATCTGAAGTGGACCCCACATGGCGAAACCCCGGCACTCACCTGCAGCCCCACTGGCCCGGGGGGCCCAGGAAAACCTCGGGGACCCTCATCACCTTTCTGCCCGAACAGGCCCTGCTGGCCACGAGGACCTGGCTCGCCATCCGCTCCCTGCAGGGAAACCATTGAGCCGCGGTGAGGACTCATCACGGGCAACAAGACGGCCCAGGGGGTGCGGGTCTTTCTGAAGGTTGCCGGCCGCAGATACTCACGGAGGGGCCTGGCTGTCCGATGGGGCCCTGGGGACCCGTCGGCCCGGGAGGACCCTGCGGGGAGCAAGACAGAAGCCGAAGTTGTTCTCAAATCTCAGATGAGGCCGAGGGAGAGGGCGGACCGTGTCCCGAACTGGGGATAGTCAGCGCGGGGGGGAGGGGGGCTGATGCACCTGAGGTCATCAGTTCAGACCCCAAATGTGTCATTCACCAGAGGAAACATCAACACGACGGTGCGGGCTCTGGGAAGTTGGCCAAGATCTTGGTTCGACCCTGAGCACATCGTTATGGTGACAGAGGCAGCTGCTCCCAGCGTCTCCCAAGAGCCCACCGTGCATCACCCCAGGGCCACCGCCCACCCGCGGCATGAGCACGGGAGACTCCACTCGACGAGGATACGGCAGCACGTGGCTCATCCAAGGCCCTGGAGCCCCACCCTGCACAAGCCACTGCCGTGTGCTGCCCTCCAGAAGCCGCCGGCCCAGGGGACGCGGGAGGGAGGAAAGCAAGCAGGAGCCGGAGCCCACGTGGTGGGCGGGACACAGCCCAGGGGCCGGCCTCCCAGGAGCAAGGCTCTTTCCTGCCCGGAATCTACATACTGGGGGGGGGGGGAGGCCCGACTGTGCAGAGAGCAGGAGACCCTTCCCACCATCGGAAAGGAGCTGCTAGGAGAGGGACGGGCTTTTGTAAGAACACGCTAGTATTTCTGAACAGGTGAAAGAACAAAAACAGGGGAAATTAGCAGGTGGTCAATGGCGCTGCCCCTGCCAGGATATTCTGGTTTCTTTAGCCTCCAGGGCCACGGGCAGGTTATAGAACCGAAAACCTCAGGCACAGAAATGCCCAGTTGGCTTCACGCCACCATACCTGGGAATGCCTCCTGCATTTTAGCACCGGGGGTTCACTCGCAGACATGCACACACGGACGCACACAGATGTCCCCCAAACACACACACTCGAGATCTCAGCCGCGTGTCCTATCGGTCATCAGCCACGTCAGTCGGGACCACGCATGGCCCTGAGCACGTGGCTGGTGGCGTGGCGCTGCCACTTACCTGTTCGCCTTTGTCTCCCTTGCTGCCCTTCTGCCCCGGCTCCCCGATCTCGCCCTGGGGGGAGACGTGGAAGGTTCCATTAGACGGCCCAGTGCCCTCCAGACCATTCCCGTGCCCCGGGATTAATTCGTCTGGGAAGGACAGCGTCCTCTGCAGGCAGCCCTGGAAGCTTCCTAAGAGGAAATGCTCCCACGCATTAATTTGATTTCCTTTCCAAGACAAGGGCTAACAGGGACGAGGTCTGATCTGATCTGATGCTATTTTGACTTGAAAATATGGGAAAGGCCAAATTGAAATCATTTGTTTTTTCAGATCGGACCATGACACCATGACAACAGGCAATGCAGTCACTGTGTTTCCACAGAAGTTATTAAAATCTTCTCTGGGGTTTCTGCCGGGGCAAGGCTGTCTTCCACCAAGATGCAAGGCGTCACCTATGCAGAGGTGACAAAGTCAGAAATGTCACCAGAGAGCTATCATAAATGGAAAGTTAACCGAAGAGGTAAATTTCGCTGTCTTCATTAAACGAAGTCTAAAGACAAGGTCCTGCGATAATAGCGTGGGGACTATAAAGCACATTCCTAATGACAGGGAGCCCTGATAATGCAAGCAAAGACATTTAAAAATAGATGTCGAGTAAAACCTCATTACAGCGGCTCCGCGGGCTCAGAATTGAAATGACTCGGTGGGGGCAGGGAGCACCTGCGTGCTCTGGACACAGCCGCGCGTGTGCGGCAACTCCGAGAGGACACAGAGGAAAGCGGTTTCCGAGGGTGCCCGGGCAGGCCAGGGAGTTCATTTATTGCCTTCACCTGTGTGCTGCTCTAAATCGCTCTCCCACGCCGCGCCTGCAGGGGCGTCGTGGGGCCTGCCAGCTGCCTGGACCCACGGGCGTCCCGCCATTCCTTCTCCCCGCCGGCCTGGCCGGGTGAGACCGAGCGCTACTCTGCACTCTTACCTTGTCCCCGTCTTCTCCGGGAGGGCCCACGGGGCCAGCTGGACCTGGGAGCCCCACGGGACCCTGGAGACCATCTCGGCCAGCGGGGCCTTGTGGGCCCTTCTCGCCCTAGAGGACAGAAGACACCCGGTCAAACGTGGCTCCGGCGTGGGACCCTCCCACCAGTAGCTCATCACCCCAGGGGGACCCGCGGGCAGGAAGGTGGGTGCTCCTGGGGGGTACCCGTCACCACAACCCGAGGGGTTCCAGCCAGAACTTCTACTGCCTCACTTCACTTAGTTCACATTCATCCTATGAAGGGGGAAACTGAGGCATGGTTAGAGCCAGGATTCAAACCCGGCCAACCAAATTCCTGAGCCTGTGCCTGGATTATCTAAGCCAGTGACCAGGACGGCCTGAGCGCCAGCCTCCGCCAACTTTCTGGCTCTTTATATTCTCTGCAGACACCCTCCCTGCACACACACACACGGATATGCATGTACACACATACAGACATGCACATGTGCACACACAGACATGCATGCACACATGTACACATGTGTGTACATATGCACAAACAAGCACACTGCCATGAATGTTCACACGCCCACATGAATATACATGCACTGGTACACACATAGGCACATGGCATGCACGCACACACGGATGTGCATAGACACCCCTCCATTATTTCGCATCCTTATAACTCTGATTCATTTTCCTCCTAACCGCCCGCGTGGCAGTCTCCAGAGACCCTTACTAAGTTCCTGCTTTGCTCAGTTTTAGCGGCCATCACATCACCCTGTGAGCGGCTTGAGTTTTCTCTCTCCAGCAGACACACAGAAAGAGGGTGTACCCACTGGGGAGGGGGCACAGGAAAGAAAATGTTTGTTCGGTGTTTGGACCTAAACGCGACTGGCATTTGGTCCTGCGTCACCATCCCATCGTATCATCTCTTCCCTGCACGACTCACTTCCAACTCCCCAAATTCAGTCTCATTCACGCACACTTCCACCCTGCCGAGGCCGGAAAGTGCCTTGGCGAGGGGTAGGGCTTTCGTGGAACCATCTGTCCCACGAGGCTGGCCAGGTCGGGAGTTCCTGGAGACACCCCGACCTTTTCTTGACCTTTTGTTCTCTCTGCATCTGTTCCGGGAGAGTAGCAAGCTTCTCCCTGGACAGAGCTACTCTGGCAAGGTTTCTGCTTAAATATTTACTCTTGAAACAACGAACTACACCGTGTCCCCTGACGCCACGCGCACTCTGCCCACGTGTTCTGAATGACACCCAACAGGCTCTGGTTTTCCAGCTCGGAATACAGCCGGATCCTGGGTCACCGCTGGAACGGTGATGCCCTCAAAACGGCTGGTGGCATACTGGATTCTCAACGGTGCAGATGTTCCCAGCATGGCTTTAGGGGGAGTTCTCGCCCGGAGGACACAGGCTGCTCTCTCCACTCACCAGCCTCTGCGAGCGAAACGCACACGGCGGATCGCACCTTTCTAACACAAATCACTCAATCATGTGCCTGACTCGATTGGACATGCCTATGCTGACATCTGCGGAACTCCCTAGAACTCAGGCTCCCCGGGCCTCCCAAGTTGGGAAGGAGATGGGGCTGAGCTGGAATTGGCCTCCGTGGCTCTTGGAACGCAGGGGCAGGTGGGAGGTCGCGGCACTGCG
Organism: Cheirogaleus medius; assembly: GCA_008086735.1. Taxonomy (NCBI): domain Eukaryota; kingdom Metazoa; phylum Chordata; class Mammalia; order Primates; family Cheirogaleidae; genus Cheirogaleus; species Cheirogaleus medius. Next base: position 216,448 of record VBSM01002356.1, on the reverse strand, counting down.
GGGCGGGAGTCAAATGCCGGCTGGGGAGAGCCTGGCCTTGAGGCTGTTCCGGGGGCTCTCTAGGGAGGGGCTGGCGGGAGGCGCCTCGGCAGGAAGGGGGCTCATCCGCGATGTGGGCAGCTCTCAGAACACTCCTCCCTATTCCCGAGGCTTCACAGAGCTGGCAGGATTCGGGGTTCACCGAGAGGTCGGCTTGTTGTGGGCATGGAGGATGAAGTCCTATCTTCCCTTTGTCCACCTCCCACCCTTCCTTGCTGGACACCTTCGCTCCACGCCCACCCCAGACCAACAGAGCGGAGTGCCCAGCTCCAAATGTCCTTCTTTCTCATAAAAAGACCAGCCACGGATTCAGGCCAGCAGGGAGGAGCGTTTGCACAGAGCACAGCTGTGGCCCATCCACACTCGTGACACTCAGAGGGGGACCAAGTCCAAGTCCACAGGGGACAGACTGCCTCCGGCCCCTCCCTCCATCGGCTTGTGCAGGTGTGGACAGGCTGAGCCCTGCCAGCATCACGCCCCCCAGACGCCCCCAAGCTCGGACCCCTGGCTGCAAGAATGCGGCCACCACTGGGACTCCTCCCCACAGACCTCAGTCAAGACACCTCAGAACACACACGTCCCAGATGATCCCAAAATCCCCCGGGAAATACTCATGGGGACGTCACAGGGGCAAGGACAAGGCTGGCCGGGGGGTCAACCCCAACACCTCCCAGGGGAGGGCTCCCCCAAGCCAACGCCATACTTACGGGAGCCCCTTTCTCTCCAGCTGGCCCTGGAGGTCCCTGGGGCCCAGGTCTCCCTGGAATTCCGATGGGCCCGGCAGCACCAGCTGGACCTCTCTCCCCCGGAGAGCCCTGGGAGGGGCAAGAAAATGGTCTGTTTCAAAAGCTCTCATACTTCCTGGATATGACCTCCCGAAGCACCATGTCACTTCCTCACTCCAGAGCCCACAGTGGCTCCCCATGGCCCTCTGCACCCACAATCTCCTGGTCCAGCAGTGGAGGCTGCGAGCCTTCAGGGCCCTCTTAACTCCTCTCTCGTGTTCCAAGCTCACACGACCCCCGCCCTGACAGGTGACAAGTCTTCCTCGAGAGATTGCCTTCAGCGAGCCCCCTCCTCTAGGAGCCTGGCGCCCCTCCCGCCTTCAGGGCCTGCGGGCGCAGAGCTCACCTGCCCAGAGGCAGCATTGCCCACAGGTGGGCGGGCACCTGGCCTGACCCAGGGGTCACATGGAGAGGCCATTGCTGCCCAGAAGGCCGGCCCTGCACTCACCTTTATCAGAGGAAAGGTGAGAGTCTGTGGTCGTGCCACCTGGGAGGCAGGGGCAGCCCCCACATGGCCCCCAAGTCCTCCAGACCACAGTTAATGGCTGGGGAACGTGGAATCCTTAGGCCTCTCATAGCCGGCATCATAAAGTGGGGAGGGGTCCCCTAGTTTGACGGACAGCAAGCAAGAATCCCTCCACCAATAGGTCTGGGGGACGGGCCTCAAGCCCACACAGGGTGGCTCCCACCAGGCAGCCTGGCTCTAGAACGTACCCTCGGGCCCAGCCCTGCTGGCCAGCCCAGACCCACACGCCCACACGAGGCTCGGGGCTCCACCTTGCTCCACCTGGGAGAGCGCCCGACGGGCCACCTAGGCATCCCGTTTCCCATGTGATGTGCCCCTGGGCCCCTTCCTCGTCCTGGCTGCCAGCTGGGACACGTTGTCCACACCCTCCCGAAGGGCACCTTCTCCACCAGCTCCCCTGCAGGACCCACGGTGGCCTGGGCAGCTGCACGTTCTCCCGACTCCCAGGACCCCACCATCCGGCTGTGGGTGGGTTTCAAGGAAGAGGATGGGACAAAAGGCTTCGACTCACCGCAGGGCCGGGTGGGCCGGGAGGGCCTTCGCTGCCTTTCAGTCCCAGAGCTCCCTGCAAAGCACAATGACGTGGGTCAAAGGCAAGAGGGGCGAGACCCCCCCACCCAGGGCTGCACACTGCCCAGGTTTACCCCCCCGCCTGCCCCTCACTCACCACTGGGCCAGGAAGCCCCCGATCCCCAGGGAAGCCACGCAGTCCCGGAGGGCCGTCTTTCCCGGGGATGCCGGCAGGGCCTGGGTCACCCTGAAAACAGAGATTAGCTTTTATGGGAGCCGGTGACGCAGACCCCCCGTCAGCCTCCTCGTGATGCCCGGATCAGGGCCTGCTGGGAGCGAGGGCAGGACCTGCCTGCCAAGGTCCGCCTGGGACATGGGCTGGATTGGGTCCTCCCCGGCCACTTGGCATTGAACGAATTCCTGAGTCTCGAATGGACTCACTGGCAGCCCACGCGCTGGAACCCACGTGCCGGAGCCCACGGCTGGGAGCCACGCTCGCCCGGCCGGCTCTGTGTGTGGATCCGGCCACCCACTGGACTCATCTGCCACTTGCCACCTGAGCTCCCTGGAGCGCTAGAGCCCTTGCCCCGAAGTCCCACGGGGCCACGGTGGGCTGAGTGGCAGCTGAGGGTGACCTCTGCCTCCCCCGTACATCTGGTGCTCCTCTGGAGACTGGACCCAGATAAAGGAATCCGCGGCTAAGAGCGCTAAAAGCACTGCCCTAAATGGCCCTCATCACACGAGGCACTCGCTTCCAGCCTGAAAGCACATCCGAGAGGAGGCACCGCCGGGCCTGTGCCTTCCCTGAGGCGCATTAAGCTTTGATATCTTCCAGCACTTTCTCTAGGGTCCAGTGTGGGAGCACAGGGGTCGTCCCCAATCAGCAGGTCAAACGCCACTGCCCTCTTCCCACGCACAGAGCTTTCCTTGCGTCTAAGGCACACGCACACGAGTGCGCACGCAGACATCCAAGTGTGCGCACTTATTCGGGTATATGCACGCACGCGTGTGTGTGCAATGTTTCGTATATTTCTTTATTTGCTTTACTGTTTTCACGTTTATTCTTTTATGTGGTCACAGGAAAGGCCGGAGAGCCTGCATTTTCTGCGTCTCCTACTGAGGAGCTGAAAAAGGAAGGGCTGTTTATATCCACGGGGACACGTAGGAAGCTCCAACCACCCACCTGGGGCCCCCGCACCAGAGTGGGGACAAAAAGGGGACAGCTAACTGACACTAAGAGGGGGACAGAAGCATGTTAGCTTTTCACTTTTAGAATTTATTTTTCAGCCTCTCATGGTGAGGGATTTTTTTAAAGGATCATTTTCTACTGGATTTGCTGTGGACACACAGAGTGCAGGAGCTTGTCACTGTTGCTGGGAGCAGGGCCGGTGGCTGGGGAGAGCGGCTGGCAGAGGGTGAGGGTGGTTTTGACCCCTCATGACCCCTGAGCCCCGTCTCACGCCCAGTGCTATGCAGGCGGCTCAAATGCTTGTGCAAATCAAGAAATGGTGAGCTGGACGTAGGGCTTTAGAGCAAACTGGCGCAAAGAGCATCTGTTTGAGGAATTTACCCATTTATCAGAAAAGAACACGAGAAAACAGAGATAAAGTCCCCAACGTGAGTCCTCAGGAAAAGCCCAGCCTTGACACAGAAGGTTCCAGAAACTCACCTTCGTCCCTTCTTTTCCAGCAAGGCCTGGGAGCCCCTGTTCACCCGGGGGGCCGGGGGGCCCAGGGTGGCCACGCTCCCCCATGGGGCCCGTTTCTCCTGTGGGACCCTAGGGGGAAATCAACGTCAGCCACAAATGGTTTCAAGTGACTTGCAAGAGGGTGGGTGACCTTCTCTTCCCAAATCTCAGGACAGAGGGGAGGCAAAGGGCCCCTTGCAGGCCACCAAACCAGCACGGTGCTCCGGCAAAACCCAGAAGACCAAAGCAAATCCTGGCCGGGCCCTCTCTCCCCACTCCCTCCTCCTGCCCGGCACCTTCCGGGAGGCACGGCAGGGCCTGCACTCTGGGGGTGCAGTGAGGGACGGTTGAATCGGCCACAGGAGAGGCTGGGGGTGGGAGCTGTACTGCGGTGAGAGCCACGTGCCCTTCAGTGCTGGGGCCGCAGTAGGTCCGCATCTTATTTACCGCTGCATCAGGGTTGACTTTTGCAGGAAGCAAGCCGATGCCTTCCCCACTGTGTGGCCTAGGCCACCAGTCCTGCGCTAAGCCACTCCTCCCAGTGACCTGCCAGCGGTCAGAGCCCCAGGCCCGGGGCCCTAGCAGGATGCAGTGGCAGGAGAGTCCGGCTGCCCTGGACGGACGCCCACAGCAAGGACAAGTGGACACGGCTGGGTCTGGCCTGGGGCGAAGGCCCCGCCCCTGAGCCTGGCCCCGGCCTGGCCTCAATAGGACCACGAGCCGCAGGCAGGTGTCTGTGGTCCGCCTGCTGAGTCCTCGGCGCGTGTTGGATGCGTCACTCACTCACTCTCTCCCCCCAGGACGGTTTCTGCACAGGGCGAACCTCCTCGTGTTAATGAGTATTACGGGACTTAACGCTCTGTCTCAGCACCTGCACCCCCAGAATCGTGGGGGGGCTGACGCCTGAGCCATAACCCTCCTGTGCGGGTGGGGGACGCAGACGAGCCAGGGTCCAGGGATGAGGCAGCTCACCTGAGGGCCGACCACACCTGGGGGGCCTGGAGGGCCGGTCTTGCCTTGGAAGCCCTGTGGACAAAGAGTCGCACGCTGAGACTGCGGGAGGGGCCCACGCCGCCCCCCCAACCCCCACCCCGTCCCCCACATAGCGGATGTCCCAGATTTCTTTGAGACGACCCAGTTTTGTGCTCATTTCATGGAGCTAATGAAGCCAGGCAGTTGGTCTCACCAGCAGCTTCTCCGCCGCCATTTCTGTGCTACAATCACTCATCTTTGCGTGTCACTAAGCGCTCGTTTTCTGAGCACACGTGGTGCCGTTCCTAGACTCGGGAGCTACCTCTGGGCTGTTTCTCATTAGTGGCTTTGCGGGACGTGCCTACTTTTGTCATTAAATGCCTCTGACGCACGACAGGTGATTTTACCAGCATGTTCCTCCGCGTCTACTTGGAACGGGCAGGGGCAAGGACTGGCTGCCTCACACCCGGCAGCCTGGCTGCAATATTTTTAGCTCGATTCAACAGGAACGTCTCATCTCTGCATGTTCACGTGTGTGCAGCAATCCTGGCTTGGTTTTGGGCGTCTGCTATGCTTTCTACGCTCTCCTTTCAAAGGAGAAAGAGCAAGAACCTTAGGCAATGTGAGAGTAACTTCTAGGCTCCTCTGTAGAGCACGGCAGGTGTCAAATGAGATGCCATCTGCAGGTGCCACCTGACACTTGCGGGGACATGCAGATGTTCTGCCTGGAGGCCTTAGAGGGAAGCTCTAGACTCTGGAGAGGGAAGTGGCTGGCTAGTGAGGACTGGAATGTGAGCGAAGCCAGCCTCGGGGCTCGCGGCCGCCCTGTGCTGACGGCTGGCGTGCAAGGGCTTGAGAGTCCACGCTCGGCTGCTGAGTGCCCGTGAGCCAATGGTAGATCCAGCTTCTCTGCAGATTCTAGGAGGGCTGTTCCCTTTAAGCCCAGCTCAGCTGTGTACGGCGGGTTAGAATGATCATTTTTGATGCGGTATTCTCCGTAGCTTGCACTTACAGGGTCAGAAAGAAGGGGTGGTGGACAGGTTGGACCCCCTGCTCAGCGGACCAGGGGAGGAGTGCCCTCGGGGAGACAGGAGGCCCAGTGAAGTCTTGCTACTGTCAGGGTTAACCACAGAAACGAGAAAGGCCTCCCTCTGGCCCACAGCCATCCACAGCTGCTGAGGATCTGTCCTCAGCCGTTCTCTGAGAATAGACTTTTGGTTCGCATTCAAAACGAGCAAGGGGCATTCGTGTTTCCATTTCCAGAAGAAAGAAAACATTCAACGCCCCAGGGAAGACCTTTCTGGAAGTCTTGCCTGGATTAGCCCATGGAGGAAACTTTATGTCCCAGGTCAGTCTCAGAGATGGGGGTGTCCACCGACATCGTCCCAGTACCCCTGTGCCTAAGGAGGCAGCCGGAGGTAGCAGAAGGCGGCTGGAAAGTACACATCTAACTTGCTGAGCAAAAACAAGCAGCTTAATTATTTTACCAGCCTCTTTCCAGAGTAAGTCAGAGGGAGAAAACCATATAATATGCAAGACCTTCTATCTTGTCTCCTTGGAAAGGCATTAGAAAAAAATATGCAAAGCTCAGAAGAAATGTTTTAATTTTTCTCTATAAACAAAAGAGCACAGTAATCCCCATTTATCAGCCAGCACCGCTACGCAGAACACCGGTGAAGGTATAATTAAAAGAGGTTTCATCACAATGAACCAAAGGCAGGCAAAAGGGATTTTTTTAAAAGGCAGGTACCAAGAATATACTAAATATGGCATTCCAGAGCCCGTTTCACGAGAAGGCTGACTTCTGCTGGGAGAGTATTTTGTAGACTTTTGGCCACCAAGAAACTGGCTGCAGAGACAAAAGGGTGACCCTGACACCCTGCTGTGCCTCCAGCTCTCCTCGAGGGACATGCGTGCATCTGTGCAATGCATCCTTTAAACTGGATGAAGCAGGTGCAAACACAGGGGTGGAACCCAGCATGGTGACAGAACGTCACCCAGCACCACAAATCCCCAGGTATTCAAAGCCTGGTGCCCCGAGGCTGCAAGTGTGCCCAAGGGCACAGGTGTGCCAAAACCCTTTCCCAGGGCGTGCTCTCAGGGAGCTGAGCCGGATGCCAAACGGTGGACAGGGCCAGGAAAGGATCACGTTTCTGCTAAATGCCTTTTCTCCCAGCTGAAAGTGTTGGGGTTGTTCAGCGTCTAGAGGATACAGCCCATAACATGCATTTCTAAAGGCTAGGGCAGGTCGAAGGTGAGCCTGTGATCGCAAAGGCGCTGATCATGCACACCAGCCATCCCCAACTCTTTTGGAAGACAGTTTTTCCATAAACGGGGGTAGAGGTGGTTTCAGGATGATTCCAGTGCATTACATTTATTGTGCAGTCAAGCCTCTCTGCTAATGATCATCTGTATCTACAGCCGCTCTCCAGCACTAGCATCACCGCCTCAGCTCCACCTCAGGTGGGATGCCACTTAGATTCCACGCGTGCGCCGTTTACGGTAGGGTTCCTGCTCCTATGAGAATCTAATGCTGCCCCTGACCTGACAGGAGGC
>VBSM01002356.1:163829-206563 GCA_008086735.1 Cheirogaleus medius | reverse complement strand
GCCCACCCGCCACACCACCCGCCCACTCATTCACTTGCCCATCCATCTAACGGCCCACCCGCCACCCACTCGACATCCATCCCCCACCCACTCATCTACTCAGTAAGTGATAACCTCCCGAGCGTTTCACAGACTTCGCATCTAAAATCCCAAACTGAGTCTTTCTCACCACCCTCCCCCACACGCCGTGTCTGTGAAACGCTGGCAGGTGTTTCGGGGGAAAAGGGGACACACACTACTAAGATTAACTGGAGCGAGGACGTGCGTCTCACATTGTGACACTCTGTTTGCTGTGCCTTGCTGCCACGTTTTGTTGTCTTCCCACAATACTGCTAAATACGGCATGGCAGCTTGCAGAGCCAGAGATGGATGCAAATTTATGCCTCGATTATAGCATCTAACAGCTATGTAATTCTAGAAATTTAGGTGCATACAGACAAAAGGTGAACTTAAGGACTTTGATCTGGCAAATACCCAAACACCTCCCACGTGGAGGAAGAGGCGCAGAGCGCCACCATGGTGGACCCTGGACCTCATCTGAGGCCCGCCTGCCTGCCCACAATGCAGATTACAGCCCTTGGCAGACCTCTGCCCTCTGTGGGGCTTCAGATCCTCAAATCTGACCTGAACTCGTGCCTGTGTCCATGAAGAGCTCACAGATTTGCAAACCTCGTGCTTCTCAGGGGGACTGAGCTCAGCCCACCACACGCACGCTCACCCGCCAAGCCGGGCAGGAAACTGGACCCAGAAAGGCCCCACACAGGGAACACAGAGCTCAGCTCAGGACCTGGGTCGCATGCGCACCAGCCCTCCGCTGCCTCTGCTGCCCGAGGACACACCTGCAACTTCCAAGTCCTGCCCACCCGTTTCCAAAAAGCTGCCTGAACTTGACCGGTACCCTCCCATCTCTCTCAAACCTCTCCTCTTCTCTCCTCTCCTCTCCCAAAGGGACATGTATTTAAAGAGCCAAAAAACGTGCCCATCAGCTCCTCTTCACCCACATTAGGGTGACAATGCCGTGGTCGACAGCCACGTGGCAGCCACGCTCAACGCGCAGCTGTGGAACACTGAACAAAACCCCTGGTTTGCAGCACGCGGCCTCTCCGGCACGTGGGTGCGTGGCCACAGGGAGCGTGGACATCAGCATTCCACGGGAATTGCGGGAGGAGCGTTTCCCCAACCGGAGTGGAAATGCCGGGAGGCGCCCCCACCCCTCGGCCACCCGCCCATGTGCGCACAAGGCCTCGGGTGAGACCGAAGGGCTCAGGCTAACAGGAGGCGTCCGAGGGCGCCCACGCAGATCCGAGCGACGGGACCGCGCTTCTGCTGTTAATTATGTCTCCAGTGCAGGCTGCTGGTTATTTTTTAAGGAAGAACCATGAATAATAAAATGCGGGATTTGAACAAAAACGTTTTCAATGATTTCCAAAGCCTTGAGGAGCTGTTTCACTTAAACCTGAACACGATTGCACACAAGAAAGGTCTCCTTTCCCTTTCATGCTCTATTATGAGCAAACAGCCCTCAAACGGCCCCAGTGCGCAGAGCCGAGAGGGGCCCAGTGCAGGAGTCTGGGGTGTGGACCAAGGCCCCCAGCTGGGCAGCAGGTGCAGAGGAGACTCCAGGAGGACTGCAGGGCTGTGCCACCCGGCGCAGGCAGGCCCTGACCCCGTCTCAGAAAGGCCCCCAAGCACCTCCCTGCACCTCGGCAAATTAACCCGCAGGCACTTGAGAGGCACCGCGTGTCACCCCACTCCCTGCCCCCACATCACACGAGCCACGCGGGGAGCAGGATGGACGAGCAGGTGCAGGGTGGGGAGGGCCGGCGGAGCATCCCCGCAAGTTACCTTGGGCCCTTGTCGTCCTGGGTAGCCGGGCAACCCCGGGACGCCGAGTTTTCCCTGGGGAGGAGGAAGAGCGGCATTAATGGAGGGCGCAGTGTTCCCCGGATCGTTTGCTCTGCGCACGGGAAAAGCCCCCGTGTCCTGGCAGGGGCTGGCGGTCCCCAAGGCCGGAGGATGCGCATCACAGAGAGGCCCTGCCTGTCCTCTGGGACAGGGTCACCAAGCCCCCAGGGAGTAAGGGGCACCGATCGGGGACTGAGAAGCACAGAGCCAGAGGAGGCCGACGCCACTGTGGACGCAGACGTGCCGGAGACAAACGCCCTGGAGAAGAGTGTCTCTCTCTGGGGATGTGTCTTCGTCCTTCTGCACGAGTCCCGGCCGTGGCACAGGCCGGGCGGGCAGTGTGTGCCACCCCACGCGCTCGTTCCTGCCGGGACTGAGGGTGGCAAGACGAGAGTGGGCAGCTGCTGGCCCCGGGCAGCCTCGGGCAGCTGGACATGGCAGGTTTCTGTGCCTTCAGGCCATGGTTGGGGACACTATTATTGTCCCCAAAGTGGAGGTGGGAACTCAACAAGGACAGGAGTCCAAGTGTGGGCAGCGGGGCATGGACCCCCAAGCTTTGCGACCACCTGGAGGAAGGAACTCCTCCAACAGAGGGCTCAGAGGCCCCAGCTCAGGATCAGAAAGGTGTGGTCCATCTACCCACATTCCCTGGAGAGAGGGCTGGGGGGCCCTGGGGTGAACAGGCAAGAACCTGTCCAGGATCACCCCCACCCCTGCGGAAGGAGGGGCCCGGCTAAAGCATTTAGGGAGCAAAGAACCCTCCTCCGGGCAAGGTCCAGCGTCCGGCATCACGAACCTTCTCCCCGGGGGGCCCCAGAGGACCAGGGTCGCCATTAGGACCTCCGCGACCTTTTGGGCCTTCAGGGCCATCTTCTCCTCTGGGACCAGGTGGGCCGATCTCCCCCTGCAAGTCAGAAAAGAGGAGGTGAGGGAGACCCCCACAGCAACCCCCAGCACCATTCTGAGAGCGAGGGGACAGGTCACAGGTGCCGTGGTCAGAGCCACCGGGCCATCGCAGTCTCACAGTGAGGCCGCTCCTCACGACCCCAGAAAACGAGCCCGTTGTGCAGCAGATTGCAGGCTCTGCCCACACGGCTGACACGAGGTTTCCTGCTATTTATTTTCTCAAGGCTGCACACACTCCTACTTCCCAATTACCTTCTCTAAATTGAGTGCCTCTTGGCTAAAATAACTTTGGTTAACAATAGCGGCTCTGAATTGCTACTTCCCCAAATATAGCAGAATGACTGCAAGCCCGGGAGGTATGGAAATGGACCACAGCCCCGCTTCCGCTGTGGCCTGGGCGTGACAGGCACTCAGAGACAGAAGGGCTGAAATTCTGCCTGGTCCAACTTCCCCAAGTTACAGGTGGGGGGTCTGGACCTGGACAAGGAATGGGGGCTCCGGGGCCGGCCAAGGCCGCCAGCACGCCAGGGCCCAGTCTCTAAACGCCTGGCCCGGCGCTGTGTCTCCTGAGTCCTGCTCTGATCATCTGCTTCCGAGAGCAGCCGTAGAACCATCGGGCAACCCCACAGCAAGAACGTGTATTACGTCGATAAAGCAAAAGAAAATAGTAACTTCCTAATTCTTAGGCTCCAATCTGTCTGCAGGTGGAGAACTCTCTGTCCCTAAGGAGTGTTCCTCTTGTTCAACGAAATAACCTTTCACTTATTTATAGAGCACCCACAAAGCGCCAGGCGCTGGGCTCTGTTCTCTGGGAGAACGTGAGGTTGGCGGCCCTGTGTCCGGGGCCCGGGAAGGGCCGCTCCTGGTCCCACCTCGGCCTACTGTGACAAGAGCTCTGTTCATGGAGCCTGGGCACAGCGGCTGCAGGATGTCTCCGGTGTCATTTCTCTCGAAGCTTTTGACTCCCTTGCAACACGGACCCCGAACGGGCACCGAGTGGCTGAGAGGAGGGACAAAGGGACTTTGGCCGGCCCAGCCGAGGGAGGCCCCTCGCACGCAGGGACTGTAGCATCCTTCCGCCGCGAAGCGGCAGCACAGCTGGGACAAAACTGTGGAACGAACCCCCCTCTCGCATTCTCCCTCCTGCCGACAAGCAGCAGGTCTCTCCTGCCTTTCGCCTGCCCGGTTGGGACACAGTGTGAGTGTGGGGCTCTCCTGTCCCGGCGTGTTCTGGAAAGGTGCCTGCAGGCCCTGCTTTGGGGGGGGGTAACTGTGGCAGCCAGATGACAGCCCTGCTTCAGCCGACACGTCCATCCAGCTGTGTGCATGGCTGCTGCCACGGCTGCGCCCACCCGGCTGGCAGAGCCACCCGATTCCTTCTGCCTGGGCGCCTGCTTCCCCTGAGGTTGTCAGGGAAACCTCCGAGCGTCCACACCAGCAGCCGGCCTGCCCCAGCAGCCCTGCCCGGAAACTCGCTCCCGTGCCACTTGTGCCGCCTTCTCTCTGTCTTATGCGCACGCAGCCGTGGCGCTCCGCAGGCGCCAGCCCCGTGAGCAAAGCCTGGCCCCTGCGAGCCCCCCGCCATGGGGTCTGTCTGGAGCGGAGATAAATTATTCACTAAAAACAAGCCAGGGTGCTGCGGCTTCTCCTGGTAGCCAGGATGGGATCACGCACGGAACACGGGGGCCCTAATGAGCCCACAGAGCACTGTCTGGGGACCAGGATGCTGGCCAGGCCGCCGCGGCCCTGGGCGCACTGGGTCGTCTCCATAACCTCGCTCCTTTCTCTCCCAGGCACCTCTCCTCACTGCTCCCGAATCAGGCGAATTGCTCCGCAACCCCCAGTGTCAGCCGGAAGAAAACTGAGTCCCTCCCGACCCGCCTGTGCAGGACACAGGGCAGAGGAGCCGGCTGGCCACAGTTGCCCCAGGGCCCGAGCACGGAGGAGGTGAGAGCCAGGCCCCCAGGCTCCAGGCCACCTGCTTTCCATCCCATAATCGCTGCAGACGTGTCGCCCCCATTCTGAGAAGCTGCCCTGTGGCCCCCAAAGCCCTCAGCCCCTCCGGCAGGGCCCCGAGCCCACCCGCTTGTCCCCAGCCCGAGTCCCGAACCCGGAGTCCTCACCCGGTCTCCCTTGATGCCCATGTCTCCTTTAAATCCAGGAAAGCCATCTTCACCCTGCGCAGGGACGAGAGAAGGCCCCAGTCTAGACACGAGAACCCACCTCCCGGCAGTCCCCTCGCCGAGCCGCACTCGGCACCAGACCCCCAGTGTCGTCAGCGTCGTCCACCGGGCAGGGTGGATTGGGGTGCCCGTCCCTTGAGAATGGCTTTCCCCTTAACCCTTTGCACTCCCAGACATAAGCTCTGCAGGTGTGGCTGGCTCAGTGCCACACCTGCAATGGTCTTGGGGGGCCCAGCCTGACGCTGAACCTCCTGCATGTTGTGGCCTCAGCACCCGGCTGCCCGAGCGCCAGGCATCATTTCTCAGAGCAGCTCTGTCCTGTCCCCCGAGTGCTGCAGGCCCCAAAAGATGAGTGGGGTGACGCTGGAGGAGGCAGCTGGGCGGAAATGCCTCCCAGACAAGCCTGCTGGTCCTGCTGGTGCGGCCGATACGCGCAGGGACAGGCTCTGTCAGGGGAAAGCGCCTCGCAGGACACGCCCGGGCAGCGGGCGGCCTGCCTTTCACCGGGAGCTGGGGCCATCGATGCTGTGTGTGAATTCGGGGATTTGCAAGCGAGGCTGTCAAAGGTCAGCAGCCTGTCGTGCACTCGGTCCCAGGTCTGGACCTTCCCCGCCCAGGACACCAGAGTGAAACCCCCGGGCTGTCCTGCAGGGCACGGCTGGCACCCGGGGGTGCGACCTTGCTCAGGCCTCTCTCTCGGGATTCAGGGACCACATCTTGGGCCAGGAAGAGCGAAAGGACAGGCTCTGGGGACCCAGCCAGGTCACAAGCATCCAAGGCCTGGCTGGGAGCTCATGCACAGAGGGAGGAGCTTTCCACAGAACAGTCCCGTCCTCCCTGGCCACAGTGCTCACAAAGTGCTGGCAACTTATCGGCAGTGGCCACAAACGATGCAAAAAGTCACAAAGATGTTTCCTCACCACTGCCCCTCCCTCCCCCAGCTGGTCTCTGGCTGCCTGCGTGGCCCTTGGGGACAGCAGCGCGGTGGCCCTCCTGGGGAGAAGGCATGCCCGGCACAGCCCAGTGACTGTGACCTCAAGCAGCCCTATCTATGGCTAGGGACAAATGTGACCAGACAGAGCGGCAAGGCTGGGATGCTGGGAAGTCACCTTCAAAAGGAAAAAAGGTCCCCTGTGCGGGAGCCACCCCAGCGACCAGCAGGACAGGAGTCCTGGGACTTGGGGGGCCTGCAAACAGCCCCGCCGGGGCACCAGCTGATCTGTGCGGTACATGTGCGTCCCTAAACCCGGTGAGCCCCGCTTAGAAAGAAGCGCCCCTGGGGTGGCCGAGTCGCTCAGTGGCTCCCCTGGATCGCAGGCTCGGAGCGTGCCCGTGGCAGACACGCTCTGGACAGCGCCGGGCAGATTCCATGGGAAAGGGCCCAAGTGGCATCTTCCATGGGTGCCAAGCCAAGCCGCGGCACGTGCACTGTCCCAGCACGGGTAAGCAGACGCCAGGCACCCGCACGCCAGCCCCGCCGGCCGCGCATCGCTGGGAAACCCCGCAGTCTGCCCAGCCAGGGGGCCTGAGCGCCGTAGGGAAAACACGTCCCGTGGCTATGCAGAGTGGTAGGAAGCCCCGCGGTAAGGCCGAGACGTGGAGTGGGGTACAGAGTGATGCAGCCCCAGGAACCCAAATCTGTGCCTTGAGTGACCACTGAGCTTGGCTCTGAACTTTCTCCCACCAACATGAAAAGGTGACAGTGGCCAGCCACGTAGTTCCCCACTGTTCAGAATGCCATGCCACGGGGCATGTCGAGCATTTCAACTGGCAGCCCATGGTGGCACTTTTTAGCTTTTTTTAACCAGAATGATCCAGCCAGGCCTGACCTCCCCCGGCCATGGTCTGAGCCACGCCGTATGTTAATCAGCGTCGCCCATCACAAAGCCAGGCTGGCCACGCCTGACGCTGGTGGCACGGGGCACGTTCTGCCCTCCGAGCCGTGTGGAGCCGGGGGCCGGCCCGTCTCCCGCCCTGCCCGCCTCCACGGCACCGTGTGGATTCCTGCAGCTCACGGGGCCGCCCAGGGAAGCTCAGACAGCGAAATGGACCTTGTGCCAGCTGCCTCCTTTCCGCTGGGGAGGGGAACGTGGGGCAGAAGGTGTCTGCTGGCCCCCGGGGCACAGTGGGGCCATGCATCGCTGCCAGAGCAGGGGCCGGGGCCTTCTCCTTGGGCAGAGGCACCAGGCCCAGACCTACTCGGGCCTGCCATGGGACGTGCCCCACGGTACCCAGGGTCCGTCCCCTGCAACTTGTTGTGTGTCCCTTTGCAAACAGACACGTCGCCACTTCCCCGCCGCGCACACAGGCGGTGTCCAGCCCGGCTGGCTCTAGGTGGCACCGTCTCGTGAGGAGTCAGCTCGGGCCAGGCTGGGGGACACTCACCTTCTCACCCTTCGTGCCCTTCAGGCCACGGATGCCGTCCGCCCCCTGCGGCAAGGGAAGGAAGAAGAGAGCAGTTACGAGCCAGAGCCTGCACCGGGCGCCCACGGGAGCAGCTCTGAGCCCCGAGCACTGAGAACGGCTCAGCTCTCCACGGCGGAAGGACGAGCCCACCGCCTACCCCTTGGACAAGCATCCTGACACACGTCCCCGTTGAAGGAGGAAGGTCCCCGTTGAAGGAGGAAGGTCCCCGTCCTCACACGGACCGCACCAAGGCCCGGGGGAGGCCCAGAGCGTCCGTGATCCCTGGGCTAACCTCCACGGACCTCTCCCCGCTACACGAGAGGACCAACCCGCCCCGGCCCTGCCAAGGGCCCACGGCCCGCAGCCAACATCCCCGTCTCGGGCTCTCGAGTTCCCCACGCCAACGTCTCGGAGGTTTGGGGAGCAAGTGGGACGTGGCATCCAGGTCAGGCCAACTTGTCCACGTCCCAGCCCCTGCTCTGTGGCCTCTGACAATGTCCCAGATGTCTCCGTGCCTCCGTTTCCTCATTTGGGAAGTGGCAATGATGACCGTCCTTACCTGGTTACTGCTGCTGGGAGGGGCACACCTGTGAGGCCTACAGGACAGCGCCAGGCTCGCGGCAGGTGTGCGACAAACATACCTAGTAGCTGTGCGCCATCTGGCTACTGTGACTCAGTGTTATCATTAATGTGTGACACGTTGTAACATCATCAGTTAATGACAACAACACTCCTTGTGGCTGTAATCGGTGGAGGACACACCGTCTCATCTCCCTGCTGAACAGGGATCTTCAGGGCAGGCCCAGGCCACTTCCCCGACATTCTCACTGTGCCGAGAGCCTCGGCCGGTGGAGATAAAATCCGTGGAAGGGAAAATTACGCAGCCACGTCCTCACTATTAACGCCTTTCGACCTCAGACCTCCCAGCAGGGCAACAGAGACTAAGCGCTGAGTCCAGTGGCTGCCTCGGCCACCTGCCCACGGGGCGCCACGGAGAGACCAGGCTGCAGGACCCGGGGCCGCCAGCTGCCCTCCCGTGGCCAGTGCTTCCCACGGACTTTGCCGTTCCGGCCTTTGCCCGGGTCCCGGGCAGGGCAGGATCTGGGAAGAGCCTGACAGGGAGGGCTGCACACTGAGGTGCTCCGCAGAGCTGTGGCCGGGCAGGAGCCGCACGGCCTCGCCACCCCGGGGACAGGAAATGTGACTCTGGGAGCCCCACGAGCCCCGCAGTTGCCTTGAAACCTGACCCCCCGAGGGCCTGGCGCATCAGGAGACGTGGGAGGGCTCCGCCAGACACCCGCACACTCCGCTGTTGACAATGACGCCGGCCCCGCACCCCGGCCATCACGGCTGATGGAGAGGCACCTGGCGCAGGGGTCCAGGCCGCAGAGTGGAGGTGGCGGGAGGGCGGGGGCTGGAGGAAGCTGGGCAGCTCAGAGTGGCTCTCACTCGTTCCTCCTGACACTAACACTAACGTGGATGGACGCCTCGGTGCCGGGCTCGGCCCTCGGGACGGCGGGAACAGCTACAGGCTGCAGAAACAGCACGGCCCGGGCAGGGAGGCCGGCGTCAAGCAAGCGAGCTCCTCCATGCTTGCGTCCCCGAGCCTCTGACGGGACGCGGAGTTTAAAACGCAGAGGAAGCAACGCAGACACGGAGGATGCGTTGTGGGTGTGCGTGTCGGGCAGGGGCAGCCCACTGCAGGCTGGCCACCCGCACAGCCCCTGCACACGGCAGGCTCTAAAAACATCGGTGGCCTCAAAGCACCACGGTGGCAAGCAGGGACTCAGTTTAGCCCGCTGCCTCCAGGCCCCCAGTCTCCAGGCGCTTTCTGTTTTGATTCCTAGCAGGTGCCTCCTTCCAAAGTCGCCCCGGCTGAAGCCCCCAAGGGCACAGAGAACAGGCGGGGCTGGTGGGCAGACAGGGGCGGGGGGCACGCAGGGCCCACCTGCAGCCCCACTGCAGACAGGCTTCCCCAGAGCAGGGTTTCAGAGCAGCGCTAGAGCCCCACGCAGGAAGACGCGTTAGGAGAGGAGGGATTTTCTTTTTCAGGGCAGTTTTGAATTCTCTCCACACTTGTTAAGTAAGATAGCAATTTCAGATTCCACTTGCTTCCTCTGAAGCTCATATAAAAATCGCAGGTGTGGCTGAGAATACAGAGAGGCTTCGACCAACACAGGGACCCAGGTTTAACCTGTTTGGTGACGTTTGCTCCTATCGTCGGGCACTGTCTGGCTCTAGCTCCCCTCCCTCGTGCGAGTCCGGGGATGGGTCTGTGTGGTTGGCGTTTCTTTCTAGTAGCGCTAAACACCCGGGCACGGCCGGCGTGGGGGAATCTAGCACCCACTCGCCTCCCTCTGGCTGAGAGGGCTGAGGGACACCACCCCCTGCCCTGCCCGTCCTTGCGAAAACAAGACCAGAGAAGTACTAAGATGCCTCCCGGGCCTGAGTGCTACCATTGTACGATCCACATCAGAGGAACAGGACCAACCAGACAGGGTATCTCAGCTGCAGAACCGCCGACATTTGGGCCAGAGAGTTCCTTGTCATGAGGGGCTGCTGCATGCATTATAGGGGTTCAGCAGCACCCTGACTTTTGCCCATTAGATGACCGTGGCCCTCCCCAGTCACACAGGAACCGGCTCCCGTTGAGACCGGCTGGGCTGGGGCATCCCTTACCGCGCTGGTGGGCTGCCGTGGGGACGGGGGCAAGGCAGTCACAGAATGGCGGGGGCAGATGAGGAGACAGCCCAGAGAGGGCAGGGCTTTGCCCAAGGCCTGGGTGTGAATTCATAATTGGGGTCTTCTGGCAACCCACCCAGTGGCTGCGGGCTACCCGGCGTGGGTGTGACTTTGCTGATGGCTAAGCTCACACACATGGCCCTTTGGACGGACAAGGACAGAAGGAAACCCAGGGAAGGTTAAAGGTCAGTGAAATCAAAGGAACTCAAAGCTGCTATGGTCTGAGGGTCTGTGTCCCCCAAAATCCATATGGTGAACCCTAATAACCAGCGCAGCAGGATTAAGAGGTGGGGCCTTTGGGAGGTACCTGGGTCATGCGGGTTGAGCCTTGTGAACAGAATTGGAGCCCTTAGGTGAGGCCAGGTGCCTGCCCCTCCCGCCACGAGAACATTGGCACGGCCTAGGGACCACAGAGCAGCCACGCCAGACACCGAGTCTGCGGTGCCCTGGTCTTGGACTTCCCGGCCTCTAGAACGGTACGAGATAATTTTCTGTTGTCTATCAGCTACCCAGTTTATGGTATTTTTGTGATAGCAGCCTGAACAAAGACAAAATCCTTTCTCAGGAGAAAGGAGAGGCTTTGGTGGAAAGTAACTAGATCTCTCTCGCCAGGGACTGTCTCTAATGGTGACCGCGCAGCCAGCCCACCGCCGCCACTGCCGCCATTCGGGCTGAGGCTCATTAGGTGGCTGGCGCCACCCACATTGTCTAGCGCCCGGGAGTACAGGACTCTAGTTCCCCAGTGAAAACTGTTTTAAACCTGGGTTTTCCTTCCGCCCTCTGCTTCCAAGTCTCACTGATTGCTCATGTCATGAGTGAATTTTAATCAGACAGACACGATAAGAGCATTCCTCATAAACATTTCACAGAAAACACCTTTCTAGCTCGCAGCAGCGGCATTGTGCCATTAGCCACGTATGGGAGCTGGCAAGGGCTTTCGCTACGCGAGAAGAATTTGTAAAATACCCGTGCGTGGAACTCACATAATCAGCATTTCTGCTAAATTGTCACCCTTACAAAATTCGCTAGGCACTTTGCCGGTAAAAACGTGCTTTAGGGAGAAACCTGACCGGCCCAAGGCTCCCAGCCATTGGGAGGTCTCTCTTCAGCGGCTCTTGAACTCGGAACATCCCGATTCCTGGCAAATGGGAGCCAAGGCCCCCAGGGACAAGGATGAGGTACTTAATTAGGAATCAGCAAGTCTGGGCTGAGTCCTTCCTGACTGCAACGCCGACTTTAGTGCAATTTGGGACAAATCACTGAAGACTGAGGTCTTGGGATCCGCATCCTCCAGGCCCCAGGGCTGCCGCACGCTTCCCACGTGCAGCAATGGATGTGCGGCACGCGTGGAACCGTGCAGGGGCGGACAGGGGAGCTCGGCGGTGTGTTTGTACAGATCCCTCCAGCTGTGAACTGGCTCTTTAATACACACGCACGCACATGCATGTATCCTCCTTCACAGCACGCTAAAATCACTTTGAAGGAAAGAATCACCGTGAGCGTTTCTGTGCGGCTTTAAGACGCTGCAACATCTCAGAGAGAGGAGTGAGCTCGTCCGCGCACGTCCACAGGGGACGTCCCTCTGCACGCAGACACGCCGACGTGTCCAGAGAGCAGTGCGGCTCCAGAGTGACACAGCCCCACGCAGACTCCGCGAGTTTGCTGCCGCAGCGGGGACCCATGTTCCGGATGCCGCCTGGAGCTCTGCGGCCCGTGTGACAAGGTTCCGGGAGGAGCCCCTCGTGGCGGAAACCCAACCGTGAGTAAATGGGCGTCTCCCGCGAACCCCGTCTCGCAACAACGCCGGCCCGCCCAGGTGTATCCCCGGGGCAGACTCTCTCTCTCACTCTTCAACTGTGCAACGGCTCGGAAGGAAGGTTTCCGAGCTGCCCCAGGAAAGAGGCCGAGCTCTGCTGTCCACGAGGAGGGCCACAGAAGCCCGACAATGGAGACGCTAGCAGAGGCATGCGCTCTTGTCCTGACAGATGGCCACCAGCGTGCTGGCAACTTTGTCACGGCTGGCTGGAGACTGTCCCCACGCCCAGTCGGCCTTCCCAACGCAGGCTGGCCACACACCCCAGCTCAGGTCCACTGCCCTGGGGCCCAGCGTCCCCACGTGGGACTGGGAGGGCCAGGCCACTCCAGTCTGGGCTGGAGGGAGGTTTAACCACAGAGGAACCCCTGAAAACCAGGCAAGCCACGCCCCGCAGGAAGACACGCAACTGCGTGAATCTCTCTCACCTTGACTCCTCGAGGACCTGGGTAGCCGACAGGACCCTGGGGGCCAGGCGGACCCTGAAACGAAGGAAAAGACCATTGGCCTCACGTCGGGTGGGGGTGCCTGGTCCACTCCAGTTAGCTCCTGGGTCCTTCCAGCACAAGGTGGAGCTGAGCTTCCCCAGCCGAATCCCTCCTGCTGTGAACAGTGTGGACGCCCGGGCAGGGCCGTCAACAGAGGCCCCCGTGGGAGACAGTGGAGGCACCTTTGTACAGGTATGGCCCGACGCTGAAGGCGGAGCAGCAGGTTGTGTCTGCCGATAAGCAAGGACACCTCTGCGCCAGGCCAGGTGCAGCCAGGTCAGCAGCCCAGGAATTAAGGGGTGGGCTGGGCACGGAGCCCGTGAGAGGTCGGCTCTGCCCCACTGGAAGCACACGGTTCTCCCTGAAGAAACACATCCCAAGCCCAGGGACTCCGGAAAGAAACAGGAGAGCCTCCGGCTGGGAGAAGGGACAAGGACTGGCTGTCCGGGAAGGGACATCCTCCCACAGTGGGAGGGCCTTGGCCAGGACCCTCCGCAGCTCCCCAGGCCAGGGCGCCCTTGGTCCCGGTAGGGGCAGCAACTGCGCCTCCCACCGGCCAGGGGGCCTGTGCAGGGAAGGGTCCCCTCGCTCCCTCTCCGGCCCTTTCCTCACAGCATCTACGACGACAAAAGCCCTCAGTCCCCCCAGAGGTCCGGCGCGGAGGGCCCCTGTGCAAGGCTGCAGCTCCTGCCCCCTTCGCTAACAGGATGCCCAGCACGCGGCAGAACCCAGCCCGGCCGGTGCCGGGGAACGAGGCAACGCCTCCTGTTCAGGCTGAGAAGCCAGTTCTCGGAATGGCCGGCGTGTGCGGCGGGCTCTAGGCGCAGACTGCTCAGCGCAGCCCCGGGCGCGGAGGGGAGGGCGGGCGCGGCGAGTACCCACCTGACCTCCTTTCTCTCCTGGAGGGCCTTCTTTGCCGGGGTGCCCCTGCCACAAAAGAAAAGGCCCCGGTCAGTCACCCGTCACCTAAGCAAGCAGCCGTCTCAGGCCTCACCTCCCTCCGCGGCAGCACAGAACGAGGCTGTGATGGCCCACGTGCCCCCACTTCCTTCCCTCGCCAGGGACAGGGCGGCCAGAGGGCAGCTAAGCAGAGCCCTGAGCCTCAGCTCTCTCATCTGCACAATGGGCACGGCAGGCCCCCGGCCAGAGCCTGTGGTGGCGGGAATGGGCATGGATGGCGGGCACGGTGGCTCCCGGCTCAGCCCCGCCCTCTCGTGCAGACGCCTGGCTGGGGATGAGGACGAGGACATCTGCTCGAGGTCACCGGGCAACAGGAACGTGGGAGGAAGGCGCTGGGCGCGGACGCTGGGCTCCCACACTCCGGGACTGGCGGCCACTGCGCGGTCTGCAAACCTGGAGTCTCTGACTGCCAGGGAACCCAGAGGACAGGCAAGGCTGCCACCCGCCTGGGGGGCCCCGGCGCATCCCCAGGTCCCCCCTTGTCACCACCCCGTCTACCTGGGCCGGACCAATCCCGTTCCCAGGGATGCGGGTTTCTCTGACTTTCTGACCCCGGCTGGTCACTAGGTTTAACGCCTTGGAGCTCACGGTCGGGTAGCCAAGCGTACACGACAAAAGCAGAAAGACCAGCGTTTGCCGTGTGGAAAGACAGTTCCACGAACAAGGATTTCAGGAAAGAGACTGTGCAGTGTGGCGAGGTGGCTGGCAGGGCAGGGTCTGACTCTACTGGATATACCCAACCTGCTGTGTGACGTTGGGCAAGTCACTTGCCCTCTCTGGGCCTCCACTTCCTCACATGTAAAATGAGAGTGTGGATTAGGTGCTCTTTTACCTTGAGCATCCTACAGATCCGGGACTCTGTTTCTAGATACGGCAGTGCTAAGGAGATCCAAGTCTCTTCAATAAAGGATCTGTGTGTGGCTTTTTTTTTTTTTTTTTTTTTTAGAGGCAGAGTCTGTCACTCTGTCACCTGGGCTGGAGTGCAGTGGCACTATCATAGTTCAGCCCTACAGCCTCGAATTCCTGGGCTCAAGTGATCCTCCCACTTCAGCCTCTAGAGCAGCTAGCACTATAAGTGTGTGCCACCACACCCAGCTAAAGTTTTTATTTTTATAGATATGGGGTCTCACTGTGCTGCCCAGTCTGATCTGGAACTACTGGGCTCAAGAAATCTCCCACCTCGGCCTCCCAAAGTGCCGGGATTACAGGCGTGAGCCACTGCGCCCAGCTTCGAGCGTGGTTTCTAAATTCGTATTCGTTGTACAGTTGGATTTGAAGGCTTTGCAAAAATAGCCTATCTGGATGGCAAAGCAAGTTGGGGTGCAAAAGCTCCCTTTTGGGGAGCCTGTGGCATGGGGCATCTTTGAGAAAACTCAGGCACCGGTAGGACTACGTCTGCTGCTCTGGTCCGGAGGGGCACCCTTGGCCGCCATGAGGTCGTTGTCAAACGAGGCTGACAGCGCCAGCACCTCACGGTGGCAGGGCTGGACCCAGGGATTGGAGAGGGGTCCTGTTTCGGGGGCTCTTTCTGGGCCTTACTGCATTTTCATCAAACACAGACATTTTTCTGTTAAGGGACTTGGGGGTGGGGGCATCTGTGGGTGGCTGAGTGCTGGCTGCAGAGGGTGGCACCCGGTCACTGCGGGAGGCCAGCGCCCTCGTCACGTGATACTTCCCTAGCCATGGCTGGAGACGGTACAGTGCCTGTACCAGAGCCACCGCACAGACTGGCGAGCGACCGGAAAGCGCCGACACCTCCCGCGACCGTGACGGCCAGTGAACATTGGCGGGCGGCATCATCATGACAAACATTCGGGGTAAGGACTGATTGTTTCGGATATATTCTAAGTTGCGCTTACAGGACGAGAGTGACCGGGAGGCGGGAACGCAGAGCGTGCTCATTGAAAATGTCCGAACAGAAAGAGACTGAAAGGAACGAGCACGAGATGATGAGAGTGATGGATCTTTCTGCAGCGAGGGGCCGGAACCTTTTCCTCTTTCTCTCCACTTGTTTGCATTTTCCAGTACTCTCTGACGAGCACCACTTTTATAATGGAAAAATAATAAAGCTTAAATTATTTGTATTAGATATTTTTCTGATTAAAAAAGTAACATACGTTCATTGCAGGCAATTAGGCGGGTGGAGAGGAAATTAAAACCCTTCATAACCTCAGCAGGCGGAGCGACTGTGGCTAATTGCATGATGTAGACCTTCTTCTCTACTTTCTCTGCATATATATATGCACGCGGAATTGCCACCGTGTGATATATTTTTAATTTAACATTATATTGTGAGCATTTTCTCATGTCACGGAATATTTGTTGAAATTCAATTTTTACTGGCTCCGTAATATTCCGTGGAGCCGTAATTCATTTAGCCGTTTCCCCGTTGTGTGCCATCAGGAATTATTTAACAATATATTTCAGCGTATTGAGTCTGCTTTGCTGCTTTGAAACACCTTATACTTCTTGATGGGTTTTAAATTAATGTTCCTTTTTTCAAAACCAAAACCAAACCAATACAAGGGAAAAAAAAATCCCTATAGTGCTACCTCTCTAAAGAAGAATTTTTTAAATCATTTTTTTTTTCTTGCAAATTCTCATAAGGCAACCGGATCCGTGTCTTCGGGCTGACCCACGGTTTCCCTTCTGTCTGAAGCACCTTCGGGCGTGAGTTGGCACAGCCAGACTCCAACACAGTCACGTTTTAAAGGTTTAAATGTAGGTCGGGGAAGAGAAACGGGGAGTCTACGAGGGGCAGGCTGCGGGCTGCACGGGCAGGGGGCACCTCAAAGGTTCTTCTCTCCCCGCAGAATACGAAAGGAAACCGGGGACCCTCACTCACTCACTGGTGGCTCCAATGTGGGGAGGGGGTTCCAGAGCAGAACCAGGCAGGTTAGCCGAGGGCCCAGGAGAACAGTCGGTCAGGGAAGAGGGGGTGCAGCCACCCCACCCCAGCACAGCGCCTCCCTGAGGGCCCGGGGCCTGGCCACTCGCATCACGCGCTGGGCCGCAGGAGCAGGAAGCATGGCAGGAAGGACATCCACCAACCTGTCGTCGGTGGTGTCGCCCATGGAGACGCGATCACAGGTGGCTTCCCATTGGTTGCCATTTTATTTATTTTCCTAATTTTCTATAACAAGATGTGTTCTTTTTATAATTAGAAAATGCAATTAAATATAAATGTACGTTGAAGGACACAAATGACCCATTAGAAAGGATTAATCACTTGGTGATTAGCGCACTGAGCAAACTCCCACGTGGCCAGGCAACTGCGGGTCCCCGACGTGGCCTCCGTGGCGTGAGAACCATTGTGGTCCGCTCGCTCACATCTCGAAAGGGCGATTGTGATTTGTGACTCTCTGGACCAGATGATTATCAGCCGCGTGGGAAGCAGGCACCGGTTAATTGTCAACATATTTAACTTTCTTGTTTCGTTTTTAATGGCCTTATTAAAACCATAAAATACACTGCGTTTTAAATAATTAATTTAGCTAATCTCGTCTTCTGAAACAGGCTTTCGGCATCAACTGAATACTCACAAAACAAACACAAAAAAACCCCAGCAGCAACTCACAGAGGGCGGTGGGTAGAGGTTCACACTCACGCACACACATGTGTGCACACAGGCACGCTTGCACACACGTGTCCTGAGCATTTCCCACTTCCCCACGCCGCCCCTCCGCACAGCCTGGCTGCAGATTGGATTTGTCACTCACCCGCTATTTCCAGGCGGAATCTAATTTAGCTCCACAGCTGTGCGTTCGCACATTGCAGACGCGTTTGCTCGCCGCCCTCCCTTCGTGCGCAAACACTAAAAATACACTCGGCCTACCCTGCCTCTCCGCTCCCAACACGGGGGCCGCACGCGATGGCCCAGAGCCCGGCCCAGCCCTGCTCACTGTTTGGAACTCGAGAGCTGAGTTCCGGTAATTAAACAGCACACCCTGATAGGTAATCCACGTTCCGCTCCGGTTGAAACACGCCGTGCAAAGCCTGTCTAAAACCCCACGATCCCCGAGCAGTCAAGCTACAGACCAGATGGGTCTTCATTGACAGAACCCAGAAAGAGCAAATGAGGTCCAGTGTCCCCCGGGCGCCGGGGTCCTCGTCCCCATCGCTGGCGTGCAGACAGGGGCAGTGGGGGGCGATGCGGGGGGAGGGCTACTCACCGGGGGTCCGTCGGCACCGGGCATTCCTGGGAGGCCTGGTTTACCCAAGGGGCCCTAGAACAAACCAGAGACTGCGTGAGGGACACCTGGGCTTGCCCGACCCCTCTGCACATCCCCGAGGTCACTACTCAACACCCCGGCCTCACGAACACTTGTCCAGAGGCGTGGGCAGAGGCGCCGTGCCCCCTCCCGCCGGCCGGAAGCAGCACCCACGGGGGGGGCTGCCTCGCCTCTTGCTGACCCCCAGCACCTTTGGGCTTTGCCGTAGGAGCAAAACCACCCCTCCCAAGTGTTCCGCCCCCTCGTTCCCTCACATCTGCCTGCTCAGACGCCATGTCCCCAGGAGCCTTTCCCGCAGGCCCGGAAGGATCCTCCTGTCCTTCCTCGTGTGTCATGCAAATACTCCCTGGGCCTGGCGCAGTGGTCCAGCCAGGGCAGGTCACCGTCCCTTAGGCAGACGGGGGTCCCAAGCCCCGCAGCAGCCCCGTCCTCTGCATTCCCAGGGATCCTTGTGACCAGGGTCACCCCCTAGAAGTGCTGCCTGAGCTGCCCAGTGGCCTGGCTAAGACACAAGCCCTAAAAGAGCAAATGCTTCCAGCTCTCACTCCGGGGCCTAGGACCCAGTAGGTGCTGGAGATATAGGCAGGGTTGCCAAATTTAGCAAAACAAAGCAACTCAAACAACAACAGATAGACAACAAATAGTTCTAACGTAACTGGGTGTCCGGTATTATTTTTCTTATTAAATCTGGCGACCTCTATACATACTAGAGAATGAATCAACAGATTAATTTACGAATTAATGAGGAACAAAACTCCGAGGTCTTCCTCGTGCCTGTCGCTCAGTTCCTAGGACTCTGAGCTTCGGAGCCCCTGGGGGACACTGAGGCACGTGCTGTGAGCCAGCAACCCACCCACCTACCTTTTCTCCTGGAGGACCGATGGCACCCTGGGGGCCTGGAAGACCCTAGGAGGGGAAGAGAGGAAGGTGAGGGTCTGCCCGAGTCACCACCCTCTCTGCCATCTCCCCATCTCCCCACCGACCGGCTCCCTTATCTGGGCAGCTTTCCCTCCAGGCAAAGTGAGGGGCTTCGAGTTGGAGGGGGCAGAGTCCCCTGTGGTCGTCCCCAGGGAACTGGGCTGGAGACGCCCGCCCTCCGCCCCCACCTGATGCCAGAGCCACCTTTCCCAGGCTCACTTACCTGGGCACCTGGGTTACCCTGCTGTCCTGGGGGGCCAGGCTCTCCCTGGGGACCCTACGGGAGACAAAAGCAAAGGCACCGGAGTGGGCTCTGGGAACTGTACCCCCTTCCTTAGGACGTCGTCCCCACCCCCCAGTCCTGGCCTCTCCTCCTTTCAAACTGCTCCCGAGGGCCCGAGGCCCACGGCAGGGGACCTGCCCTGGGGCGGCCAGGAGGGAAACAGCAGGTGGGTCCCACCACAGGGAACGGAGCCAGGACTTGGCACCTCCAAGGCTGCTGGCGTTGACGTGGACACGGTGAGCACTGACCGTCCACGCAAACACACCTGGACATCTGTCCAGGAAGGGACGCGCAAAGGGAGCTGACCAGAAACATTTTATTCGGCAGAAAACTTCCAAATCGCCCTGCCATGCTCCCGTCTCCCGGTGCCCTTGAAGCAGATGTGGGTGTCCAGGAGACGGATCTCCCGTGTTGAAAGGTGACACGTTCATCACCAGCTGCTTGTGCGCAGTAGGAACGTGATCTCCCCCACACCTGCGCTGACCTGCCCCGACCGCGTGGAACCAGTGCCCGCTCCCGGCTTCGGGGTACCGCCACTCTGCGCTAGAGGCGGCACCAGGGCGGCGTGTCTGTGCCCCCTCTCGCCTTCCCAGCTGCGTGGACAGCAACAGTCCCGCCCGGCCGGGCAAGGAGCGTGCCAGGGGACGTCACCCGGGTCCCGGGGACTTACCACGTTTCCTTTGGGGCCTGTCTGGCCATCCATCCCTGTGACGCCCTGCAGCAGATTTAAGAAGAAAAAACATACACTGAATGCGGAAGAATTAA
Source organism: Cheirogaleus medius (assembly GCA_008086735.1). Lineage (NCBI taxonomy): Eukaryota > Metazoa > Chordata > Mammalia > Primates > Cheirogaleidae > Cheirogaleus > Cheirogaleus medius. The sequence continues at coordinate 186,962 of VBSM01002356.1, read as the reverse complement.
CAACGCCCAAAAGGAAAATCCCATCCAACCGGTGTGTCAGAGGAAGGTGCAGTCTGTGGGGAAGGGGAACAACTTGATCCCAAATCCCTTTCCTAGAGGGTCCATCGATTAGCCCAGTCGTCCTCCGCTAAGGACTAACGGAGCTGCCAGGCCCCCAGATCCCACGGGGCAGGCCCCGAGTCCCAGAAAAGCGGGGCAGAGGGCTGATAAGGTTCAGGGACAGACCCTGGCCTGGGGGAGCTGCCCACTGGGGCAGAGCCCCCCTGGAACCATGGGCTTCTCCACCCAGAATTGTCACAGGAGCTGCCGGGAGTTCTTTCAAGCAGGGAGGAAACGTGGAACCCCGGGCTTCTGCTCACAACCCAGACGGCACTCGCCGTGTGCCGGAGAGGAATGCCGCCCGCGTGCGAGGGGGGCCGTGAGGCCGGCCAGCCTCGGGCCCCCGCTGCAAGCCCGCACCCATGGGAGCTGGGTTTTTTTTACGTGTGAGCATTGAAGACCTGCTCACACCTCACACCAGCTGCAGGCAGGTGTGCAGAGTGGTCAGCGCAGATTCACTGCCCCAGTGCCCCAGTGGGCTACCAGCCGAGTAGCGGGGTCTGGAGGGCCGTGATGGGGACAGACATGCAGAGAGGTGACAGGACTTACGGGAGGTCCAGGAGGGCCGGGGGGCCCCTTGGGCCCAAGCAGACCACGTGGCCCCTGCAAGAGGAAAAAGCAAAGGACGTTTCAACGCAGCCAGGAATCCCAGCCCTGCTCCCCGTCCCAGGCAGACCCTGGGCCCTGTCGGCCCCGACGCCTCCCGGAGCCTCGGCTGACGACTCGGGTCTCCATGTGTCCCAGGAGCGTGACCGAGACGCCCTCTCAACCTGCTTCATCTCCTCACTCCACCCCCATCAGCACTGGGAACCAGGGCGGTGCCTGCAGTTGAGGGGGGGCTCAGAGAGAGCGTCAGGCAGCACCCCCAGGGAAAGGGCCTTTCAAATCCTCTGGCGCTTCTGACACCTGCTCAGGGCGGGCGGGCACAAAAGCTCTCCCGGAGAAGCGCCACACAGTGACACCCCGCCGCATGGAGCGCTTTTGTCCAGCTCTTGCTCCCAGCTCCCTCTCCCGTCCCTTTCTGCAGTGAAACTGAAATCAGACGGCCGAGGCTGCAGGGAGGGAAGGCGGGAGAAAGTAGGTCTCCGATGGGAGCCTCCCGCCGGGATGCGTGCAGGGGAAACGTGGAGCTTAGATCTTTTCCGGGACGGCCAGGGTGGCCGAGAGCTGACCCCCTCCCCTAGCAGGGAGGGGCACGGGAGAAGAGACCCTCACCCGGCAGCCCGCACAGCCCAAGGCCCCGCTGTGCCTAGGATGGTTATGAGACTCTCGAGCCGAGCGGAGGTCCCTGTCTGCCACGGGGTGCTCCCCACGGTAACCCCACCCGCAGAGAGGAGTTAACCAGCCTGTACCCTACGCACACGGACTGCAAGTGCCCTTAATTTTGATAGCACCTTTTCACATTCAGTAGAGGAGAATCCTTGTCATGTTCATTGCCCCTTAAATGTTTCCTTCGTTATTTTAATACCCAGTCCCATAAATGTTTTCTAGAAGCTAATAGCCCAGAAGGTATTATCGCTCAGTCGTGTGTTAAGGAGAGAGCGCCGTGGAACTCTCCTCCGCGGCTAACCAGACAGCGAGGGGGTGATTTAGTCCCCCATGAATCACAAACGCCGACCCCTGCCCTCCACCGTGCCGCGTGCGTGATATTTCCCATCCATTAGCACCGCCGGATGCTCACAGCTGTGCCGACTCGGGTAATGACAAAAGAGACAATTGAAAGCAACAGTAAATGAAAAGTAATTAATGTCCTTTTTGCATGGAGGAAATTTGCTTTGAGCCTAAATCCGAGCCAGCTTAGGGAAAAGAGCTTCACACAGCTGCAGCGTGGACCCTACCACGGGCCCCGGACCCCACCACGTCGTCCCTCGAGGGCCCGCACTTCCTCCCGCAGGAAAGGCTGAGACCGGGTCCTTGGCGCCGCCGGGCCAGCCGGCCATTCACTGCCTCTCTTCTTCCCCAGGGAAATGCCCCGATTTGCCTGTTCTGGGGTCCGAACCCCCTAATCTGAACTCGAGTGGTTCCAGGCGAGCCTGTCGCCACGCCGACCACCCACAGTCCAGCTGGGTGGTGCACTTACGGGCTCCCCAGGCAGCCCCCTAGGTCCGACTTCTCCATCGTCACCCTGTGGGAGAGAAAAAGGCAGGATTTTAGGGACAAGCTGTAAAGACTGGTCCCCAGAAAGACCATGTTCCTGCAGCCGTGGAGAAGGAGTCTCTGGCCTGGGGCTGCTTCAGCGTGTGCTAGATTTGCCCGTCCCCACACCAGCCGGGAAGGCCTGCGAGGTGTGCGGACGCTGCAGGCGACAGGCACGGCCTGGGTGCTGAGACACCTGCTTGGGAGCTCACAGGCCACAGCTCCAGCGGGAAGCTGGGCAGAAAGACCACGTAACTCAAAGGGTTGGTTCCCTCATGGACAGCATGTACTCGAGTAGGGGACCAGGGCAGAACCATAGGATCCCCGGGCCACCTCCTGGGGAGGCAAAGGACTCAGCCTGACACGCACACCAAGAAGAGCCTTTTCCTTCCGGCTCCAGAAAGGTGTGCTCCCCTAGATCCGCCGGCTCACACCCAGGGCTGCACACGTGCCTGGTTAATGCACCGCCTCTCCCTCCTGCCCTCCCTGCACGAGCAAGCATGCATGCTCACACATAGCCTGCTCGAGTGCAGGTGCACACACACCCACACATACGCCCTGGGCATGCACAGTCATACACACAGCCATGCACGCACACAGCCATGTACATATATGTGTGTATACACACATATACCCACATGCATACACACAAGTACATACATACATCCCATGCACTGACATGCATACACAGTCATGCTTACATGCATGCACACAGGTACACACATACACCCCATGCATCCACATGCATATACAGTCATGCCTACGTGCATGCACACAGGTACACACATATGCCCTGTGTATGTACATGCACACGGTCATGCACAGTCACACACATGCGTGCACACACATGTCTCCTCTGAATCAAGAAGCACAGACATCTAGAAGGATCCCTCTCTCTGCCCTCATCTTGCAGTGGACGGTGCTGATGCCCAGACAGGAGAGGTGCCCTGACCGCGCCAGCCTGCAAGCTGGTGAACAGAAACGCCACTGCAGCCTGCTCCTCTTCCCCAATTCCCAGGGCTTCTCAAACCGTCTCCCCAAAACACCCCTAACACCCGAAGCCATTGTCCCAGTGACCGGGGTGCATGGGGGAGGAGTCCATCTGCGCAGTGACCCAGACATGGCGCTCAGCCTCCAGCCCCACGAGGATGCGCCAGATTCCCAGAGCTCCAGGTACGCATGCCCCGGGCCGCGAAGCCCCGCCCCAGTCCCTGCGTCCACACGGAGAACAGCTCCCCTCCCGTGTCATCCAAACGGTCAGTCACCTGCCCCCTCCACCTGTAGGGCCACGGAGGGTTACTTCCTATCCCCCACCCTGCTCTGCTCCCCCAAATCCCTGCGCTGGCCCCTGCGTGCCTCCACTTGACTCCCCACCCAGAGGAGGTGAGCAGAGACGCTCACCGTGAAATCTCTGGCATCTTCCCTCCCAGGGGCGGGGCACCCATCTCTCGCAGTTAGAGGTTCCCTTTTTGAGACTGTGAGAGGTGACCCCCAGCTCCACCCGTTAGCAGGAAGGAGAGAGTCAGTGGGAAGGCCTACAATCGGCGCTATCACCATCTCCAACGCACCGTAGCCGCCCGGCAGCACATGACCACTCCACGCAATCGGGAGCCCCGCCCTGCTCCCAGCCGCCCTCACCACGAGCCAGCCGGGCCCCTACCACGCGCCTGTCTCCCGTGGCTGTTCTGCCAGCTCACGGAGGAGCAGTGCAGACAGATGCAGCTGGAGCGACGGGATACCTACCCTTTCTCCATCCTCTCCCGGAGGCCCTGGCGGACCAGAAGGACCAGGGTCACCCTAGGAAGCAAACGGGGCCAGCGTTAGCCACGAGCAGGTCCCCCAAGTCCCCCACTTTGTTTGTCTCCAATTCTGATAGTGAGACTCCCAAGTGCTCAGAAGAACCCTCCAGCGTAGGGTCGGATCTTTCAGAGATGGTGTCTGCTGAGCCGAGGGCTGGGCTATGAGACTCTCACCTCGGTCTCACCCGGTGGCCCCATGCCAGGAGGGTTGCCAGACTGGGCATCCCGTGGGCTGGGCGGGGGCCATAGACACACGTGCATCCTGGGGACACTGATCCGGGCTAGCCTCGATCGGGATCTCTGGGGGAGCAGGGCACGCCGGCAGCCCCACCCTCGCACCCACGGGAAGAGCCACCAGCTCGCGGCTGCAGAACTCGCGTGCAGCCGGTGCTCACTATGTGCGCATCCGTCAGTCAAAATGACCGGCAGTGAGTCGGGGACTGTCCTCGTGGCTGTGCAGTTCCCACGTGGTTGTTGGAGAACGTGGACACAGCAACTTTGGATACACGGCAACAGCCTCATTCCAGTGCATTACGGCACGGAGATAATCCTTACTGGCCAATCAATGAACTGTGTATGGGGGTGCGAGTGTGTGTCTCTGTGTGTGGGGGTGTGTGTGCCGCTGTGTATACACATATACACATGTGCCTGTGTGTCTTCAATGTGCTAAAATATAAAAGAGGCATCAAAGAAGTCTACATTGAAAGAAAATGGGTGAGAGAGAAAGTGTCTGACAGCCACAGAGCGCCGCCACATTGAGTACACCCCAAATGGGACGAGAAAGCTGGGCGGGCGGCCAGGTGTGGCCCTCGCCCTCCCACTGCTCCTCATCGGGAATGGCTGCTGGAGATCGGCCGCAAGCCCCTGGGGCCACCACTTTCATGGTGCAAAGCGTCCTCAGCCGTTCCCGAAACGGTAGTTGCTCGGATCTCTCGAGATGCAAACGGTCCCGGGAAACGCAAGTGGATTTCTGAAAGGAGGACCCACCCCTCACCCCCTGCTACGCCCCTGCAGGGACTGGGCCCGTCTGGCTCGCTCACCACAAGCTGCAGACAGGAAATCCAATTTCTCTGGGCTACCCAAGACATCACCACCTTGGGGCTCATTTGCATGTGCTGACCCTCGTGAGATTAGTTTAGTGACTATCTTGTAACGGAGGGGACCGGCCCTGTGTAGGAAACCCGAGGCTGTCTGGAAGGGCCCCTCCAGAAACCCCTCCACTGCACAGTCGTGCCAATCGCTCGCTGAGAACACACTTACCCTGTGGCCCTTCTCACCCGGCAGCCCAGCCAGGCCATCGAAACCGCGGTCGCCCTGCAAGGAACACAGAAAGGCCGCTTCAGACACCACCGCGCAGACACAGACGTGGACGCAGACGCAGTGGCGGCCGCCCTTCCTTGGGCCGTGTGTCACGCAGCAGCATCCAGGAACCCCGGACCCCGGGTCCTTGGTGGCCACCGGCCAGCCCTCCCGCCACAGCCAACCTCTTCTCCCCCAGACACCATCACGGGCTGCAAAGGGAGAGGTGGCTTTTGTCCCTGAGTCTCAGGCCGAGGGCCTCGATGGGTCCTTCTCGCAGCGTTCCGGAAGCTGCCGCGGCGTCAATGTGCACGTGAGAGCCCCACAGGCACGAGGACCCCGTCTGTCTACTCCCCGTGGCACCCTCCGTGCCAGAGGCCAGCCTGGCACAGAAGGGGCTCACGCTCTTTGGCAGGTGGACGGCGCTGCTGGCCCTTGGCACCCTGGCTCCCTGGCCGGCAGGAACAGTGCCCCATCTCATGGGTGCGGCAAACCACGGGGGTGATGACAGGGGTAGGATACTTTAGGTTTTCCGTAATTTTGTTGTTGAAAGAAGACCGCAGCCTACTGAGACAGAGCCAGTAACACCGTACTCTCCCGGGTCACGCCTTAGCTCAGGACCCACGGGAAGCACCATGGACTTCAGCCAAGACCGTTCACAGGGGAACAGGGGTGGTGGACACCTGGCATTTGGTGGTGACCCAGTCTCCGTTCCTCATCTGCATAAGAGCTACCGTCCCCATTGCTGGCCCCTCATTGGAGAAGGTCCGTTATTCCTCCGGCACCTCCCATGGCCTTGGGCAAACGCTTCCGGAAGCTGAGAAGGGGCGGGGGCGGGCCAGCAACGGGGCAGGCGCCGCACACCCAAGTCTGGGCAGAGGGTGGACAGGCTGACGCCCACAGCGGGATGGGGAGGGCGGGTGTCGGCGGCCCCAGCGGATGAGCTCCTGCCGCGGGCTTGCTCCTGCTCCTGCGCTCGCCACGGCGACCCCAGGAGCCCAGATGCCCCCCGCCGGGACAAGACAACTCCTGCCCCTGGACCTGGGCTTGCCCCTGCCTGTGTGGCCTCATCCCCCGCGCCTTCAGGAACGGTGTCTCGGCTGGGCTGCCTCCCCGACCCAGGCTCACCCGCTTGACAGGAGCAAACTTCTCGCTAAGAAAAGTAATTGCGACGGCCACATGTGCTTGTGAAACGCAACAGCCCCCCACCCCGGTGTTCATGTCAATTCGACAGCGACGGACCCAAGCGAGTCATCACTTGTCATCATAAGCACAGTCGTCACATAACCAGCATCTTGGTCGTGTCACCAGCGTGACCACAGGGACGATGGGGACCAAGGCACCGGGGCACCAGAGGGTGAGTGGCAGCCTACCTTGGGGCCGGTTTGTCCCGGCATTCCTCTGGCTCCGTCACTCCCAGCCCGACCCTGGAACAGAGGAAAACTGTCAACACAAAAGAGCCCAACGTCACCAAGGCCCCTGGGCAGTGCATGCACCCCGGGACACAGAGCGCTGGCTCGGACGCGGCCTCAGGGATGGACGTGCCCTTCGAATGGAGGGGAGCAGCCTGCCTCCACCGAGGGGCAGCCCCACCCCAGACCTGGGCTCTGTCAGCCCGAACTGCTGCCACCGGCCACCTGTCCACAGCACCGAACACTCACCCGTCTTCCAGGCTTCCCCGTCGGACCAGGCGGGCCCTGCACGCCTCGGGGACCCTGCCAGGAATCAGAGGACAGAGGGTCAGCGGCGTGTCTGTCTTTTCAGAGGAAGGAGCAAAGCCTTGTCCCTGGGTGTGCCAGCCCAGCCTGTGGCTCGTGGTCCCAGCTGCCAGCACGTGGGCGTCCCGGGGACGGCGCATGGATCTGCCCCGAGTCAGGCAAGGGACAGAAGACACAGCCAGCTCCTTCCTGCCGCGGCGTCAGCGACTTCTGCTCCACTCTCGGTGTTGCATGAAGGGACGGCAATTCCCACCCATTTCCCTGAAGACATGCAGCATCTGGGCACCGCCCCTCGCACGGTCGCGGTGCCCGAGAACGGGGACGCCCTCCGGGGCAAAGGCAAGGCTGCCACGTACCTGCGGCCCCATGTCTCCCGGCTCGCCCTTCAGTCCTCCGCTCCCAGGCGGGCCCTGGGGGGACAGTTGTGGGTTAACACCTGCTCAGAGGAGGGATAGGCCAGGTGAAGGCTGTTGGGGGAAGGGGACTGGGTGGGGGGTTTGGGGAGCTTCACGTGGATCCGCCCTGCAGGGCGGGGCCTCGCCCCAGAGCCCAAAGCCAGCACGCGGAACTCGGCACCCACAGCCCGACCCGCCTGCCTTGAACAGAACGAGCATGGGAATCCATCTGGATCGCTCCCCAATTTGGAATGAAATCCCAGACTGGGGAGCCCACAAGAACCACAAAGCCCGTGGAGGCATTTCTCTCTCCGGGACACACTTGACTGCGGTCCCTCAAAGTCCCCGGCTTCAGGCAATGTGTGCACAAGCTACGCCATCAGCGCAAGATCCCCCGGATGCGGGCGGCTGACGCTGACTCGGCCTCTGTGAGCTGGGACCGGGCCCAGCCCCAGGGCGGACAGCAAGAGAGGAGCCCCCACAGCACCGAAATCCCACGTGTCCTCAAAAACTCACACTGTGTGGAGGCCCCAAAACCCAGCGCCGGTGCCCGACACTGTGCCTGCGCCTGGGAGCCCTGGGCACAGGCCACGTGTCTCGTGCACCGAGGACCTGGGCGAGAGCTGAGCGGGGCTGCAGGGCCGGCGCGGGACTGGGCTGGACACGCTGTGGTTGGCCCCGGGTTGGGTTATACTGACCCTAAAGCAGGGCTGCAAAGACTATGGGGCCCCAGAAGAAAGAAGCTCAGGTCCCTGGTTCATGAGGCAACGTCATGGCCAGTGTAAGCGGGGACCTCTGGGACCTCCCCAGGCCCCTGGCTGCTGCAGCCCTGTCCCTCTGAGGGGCCACACCTGCCTGCTGAGGTGTCCCTGGTGGTAAGCGTGGGGATTGTCCCTCACGGTGTCTCCTCTGCAGGGCGAACTTGGAGCTCAAAGTGCAGGGGTGACGTGGGGCCTGTCTCCCCCCACCCCGCTCCTCCAGGCCCCTTCCCGTTTGGGACGGAGGTGGCGGCTGTTTCCAAGGGCTCGCTGATGTCCGCCCTCCCTGGGACTCCGCCGAGCATCCCTGAGGCACTGTTGTGCCCCCCACCCCCACAAGGCGCTGGAGCAGCACCAGGCCATCGCTGTCCCTGCTGGCCACGCTGCTGGGCACAGATGCTGGACAGGGGCCAGCCACCCTGTGTCCATGCAACTGCATGGCCACCCACCACCATCTGCTGTGGACACGGGCAGGGGCCACCCTGACGGGGCGCCTGGCTCCCAGATCTGCCGATGACTTACCACGGGGCCGGGTCTCCCCGTGAGACCCATCGGGCCAGCTGGTCCCCTCAATGCCAGCTGCAAAGGAAGACGGGACAAGCTGAGAAAGAGGCAAGGCCAGGAAGGAACGGGCAGAGCGGACAGGGAAGGGACAGAGGCTCTTCGGACAAAGGTCCCCTGACCTCCTGGGAGCCCCCCACCCCCCGACTCACTCCTGTGGGGCTCTCCACCTGGCCTCCCTTTGGGGACCCGGTGAGCTCCTTCCTCTCTGTCCCCTCAACACAGCGAGGGCCGCTCTCTGCCCTTTGCCCTTGGCTGAACTGGAACAGGCCTGTCTAGGTGGGGTGGGGGATGTTCCCCACGGAGCTCAGTACAGTCACGACACACTTTGTTTCCCAGGAGGCACTCTGAGCACATTCCAGCAACTGGGGAGGTGTCTGGGGGGGTGGGAAATCCGCACTGCCCCAGGCTGTCACCCACAACCCCATCTGGATGTGACCCCACCTGCCACCCCAAAGAACTGCTTCTGCTCCCGCTACGTGACTCTGTTTCCCCGGCAAGACGCCCTTTTTATTGTGGAAGATTATTTTGCATTATGAAACCTTACAATTCCCTCGCCACTCGGCTTCCATTAAAATACCCGCATATAAGCAGCCGGCCAGACGGGCCTAAGGCAATAAATCTGGCGCAGGTAATGGGGTTGGTTACGCACTGTGTTGCATCACTCGGGCAATTTGTTCGATACTTACCCTGCCCTGCAATTACCCTGCGCTCTGCTCATTAGCATCTATTCCAGTGCTCAGGAGCCACATAAATATTCCTCAAACAAGGGTTATTTAGCAGCTTCCTCCGCTGAAGGATCACCCACCCACCCAACCCGCGGGGCAGCGTCTATTCCTGCCCTGGGTGATCGGCAATGCGGTTCACTAATTAGCTGACTTGCAACAAGGAAGCAAAGGCTCCTCTGCAGACCCTACTCATTGGGGACCCCCCCAGGGCGAGAGCCAGGGGCTCTGGGGTCCAGGTGCCCAGCCCCAGCCCAGGAGCTCGAGTCAGTCCCGGGCATGGCTTCCAGGAGCCACCGGGGTTTCTCCGCATCCCGGGAGTCCTGCAGGGAGCCGGCGTACAGGGGAGGGCAGCCAGGGGCGGAGGTAGGCCCGTCAGGCCAGAGGTAACCGAGGGACACAGGGGCCCTCACAAAGTCAGAACCTGGACCCTCCTAGAGGACAAGGAGCCCTGAGAAACCTGCCCATCCCTCATGCTCATGGGACACGGAGGAGTGGATGCTCCCACACTCCAGACCCCACAGGCAGGCACACGGCGTCATGGAGTCACCTGCCCCCCAACAGGCCCTGAGCCGGGCCCCAGTCCCATCAGCCCTGGTGCTGGGCGCCGACCCCTCAGCCCCCGCGAGCCGCGCACACTCACCCTGGCCTGCTGCAGGATGGCCTGCGCCTGGGACTCCTGGGCTGAGACCATGGGGCCTTTGGAGCCTGCGTCGCCGCCACCACCAAATCGGAACTGCAGGTGCAAGATGTGGGTCACCCAGGCGCACCGATGTGGTGCCCAGGCCGGACCCAGGCCAAGGCCACGCCCACAGTCCTCTGGGTGACCACAGAGCCTTGGAGGGTCCGGCGTGGAACCCTCTGGCCCCATACCCCACTGCAAACACCGTCCACCCCAGGGGTGTGGAACTGCTCCGACCCCCATCAATCCCAGCGCCAGGGACACCTGGAGACCCCTCCCCGTGTCCAGGAAGCCCTTTCTGGTGTCCGGAGCGTCTCACCCTGCGACCACACAGCGCCCAGGTATTGCTGAGAAAACCCAAGGGCGGGATGAAGATGGCTGCATGGAGGAGGCCCGGGAGGAGGCCCGGGAAAGACGTCCCCACTCCACGATGGGACCCCCTGACTGTGCCCAGCCCCCGAGCGCCATATGGACGGGCTGCATGGGGTCTCGGCAGCAAACCTCAGTCACAAGACTGACGCACAGCACAAGACCAGCTGCCGCCCTGGGAGAGGTCCCCACCCTCCCCGTGAAGGAGATGGTCTCGTCCCCTCAGCAGCCCCTAAGCCCGGGGGAAGGTCAAGTTCAGGGAGGACCTGAGCGGTGGGTGGGACGCCCACACAACTGTCTTTCAAACAGAGGGACCCATTCCCTCCTAGAGCTGAACCCTCGTCAGCGCCCGGGGACAGGCGGGCACCTTGTCCTCCCAGCCCATCCGCCTCATCAGTGCGACACCCCGAGGACCCCAGCTGGCTGAGCCTGGGTGTTGGGTGGCTCATAGCTATCCCGGCACTCCCACCTGTAAAATGTACCTTGGGAGTAAAATGGAGCCGGTCCCTGTATCAGGGACCCCAAGAAAAATCCTGAGAACCAAATGTCACCATCTCCCACATCTGTCCTGGAAAGGGGAGTCCCTGTGAGCTCCTCCTCCTCCACCCTGCCACGGACACAGAACACAGGGGCCTGGGCCTCATTTGGACACGCTGCTTAGGTCCAAATCTAGAAAGTTCTGGAATAAAACCACTGGGTCTACAAAAGGCAACAGAGGACCAAAGAGGTGGCTTCCAAGGCCACACCTGGGCTGTCTTCCGCTGACAGGCACCACCTGGTCCCCCAGGAGCTGAGTGCTCGACCCCGCGTGGCAGGGAAGGAGAAAGGTCGTCCGCGCCAAGAGCCCAGTCTCACGAGCTCCCGACCCGGGCCCCCCCGCACGCTCCCAGCCACCCGCCCCACAGGCCAGGTACTCACCGGCAACATGAGCATGGTCCCGGGGGGGCCGGGCAGGCCATCGGCCCCAGGAAGGCCTGGGCGTCCAGGGGGACCCTGTGAATGGGGGCCAAGAAGCTGGGTCAGCAAGCCGCCAAGGCTGTGGTGAGAATGGGGGGGAGGAAGACGTGGCCCGCCCGGAAACACCCTGAAGGTGCACAGAGGGTGTGGGACCCCATGGCAGGGAATGTTCCAGAAACCCCAGCCCAGAGAAGGGAGGGACACGGCTGTGAGCTGAGAATCAGGAAAGGCAGAGGGCGAGGAGGGATGGAGGCCTGGCTGGATCTCGAGGAATTCAGGGAGAGGAGAGGCGGGAGGTCGCCTTCCACAGGCATGGGCAGGAGCCCCGCAGAGACCACCGGGGGTGGGCAGTGTCAGCCCCGTCATTCCGGGAACCCCTTCCTGGTTTTCACACCAACAGGAAGCGAGAACTCGCGGCTCAGAGGCCCAATTCTGCCTGTGCTGTCAGAAACGGGCTCAGCCTTCACCTGGCTCCACACCACGGCCCGCGGCTGCTCGGACGGAAGCCGGCGCCAGGTGTCCACTGGCTGGGACAGACGTGTGTGGCAATGCAAACGAAGCCAGCCCTCCCCAGACCCGGCTACTCTGGTCTCTAAGGCAGGACCCGACAGACATCCCAGGACTGGGTTCTCTAGAGAAATCTGCCCGGCTTCGGGACTGTGCAAATGCAAAACCAGCGAGGGGCTCATTTCATCTCCCGCCATTCTGCTGGTGCAGGCAGACCCCCGCGGGCCCCGGGTCGGCGAGGACTGTTCTGCGTAGAGACAGCAGCTCGACTGCGCCCGGTGGCAAGGACCCCAGGGCCACACTGCAGGGTAACTGTCCTATAACTGCGGCACTTGGGTGTGTGTTCACTCCACTGCAGCGAGACGCTCCCAGCGAGGAAACGTGAGATTTGTTCCCAATTCCCGGCCGGGAAGACAAAGAACCTGGGTGGTTCTTCGGGAACTCTCCAGAAGGCTGAAATCACCTGGGCCTGAGCCAAAACTCGCCTGCCTTTCCTTAGCAGTTACGTTTTTATAACATAAGAAGTAACCCATGTTCTCGTGAAACGCACAACAGAGATTCGTAGCGCGAAAGGGAAGCCCCCTTTGTGTGCATACGTAACCAGGGCTAACGCTCTGTCCTGCAGAGAGGAGGAGATGCAAACGCACGCACGAGCCAGACACGCACTGACGCACCCGCCACTCTGCAGGGTGCGGTTTGGGAGGAGGTTTCCCTCTACTTTCATGGCAACATCCCTCCACAGTGTCCTGCAATCTGCTCTTTCTCCTCACTGCAAATTATGGCCCTTTTCCATAGCCTCCTCCTTTTCCACGCGGCCGTGGTGTCTCCCTGGCATGACGGCCCCCGCCTCCGTCCCCAAGAGCCTGGCCTCGAACGACCACCTTAAGGCTCTGGAGAGAGTGACAGACTCCTGTGGCCTGTGGGCTCCCCACCCGCCTGCCACCACCACGAAGGGAAAAGGCTCAGGCTTCTCTTCTCCCTGCTTTGACCAACCCCAGCCTTGGAAGGTGCAGATAAGAAAATAAGAGCTGAGGGTGCCTGGACTTTGCTCTATGCCCGTTCACGTTTCTGTGTTACTTGGTGGGTTGGCCTCCAAATCAGGGCCCCACTGGGTCAAGCAAGACTGTCCTGAAAGCTGGCACCGAAGGGCTCTGTGCCACACCTGCGCCAGGTGAAGAAAGAAGGCCCCCACTTCCAAACTAAGAAATTGCTGGTGTCTAGCAGGGCTTTGCCCGGGGCTGTCCAGGCATCTGTCTCCTGCACACAGATGACACGGCACAGTGACCAGACGCCAGCAAAGCGGCCTCTGCTGCTGCTGCAGATCCGGCCCCCGACACTGAGCCTTTGACCCTCAGCTCAGCCTCAGCAGGAGGCGAGGGGCACCCTGCCAGGCTGGGGACGTGACACACAGTCCCTACAGGGCCGCCATGTTGGAGTGAACCTAGACCGTGTGTGAGTGTGGGCATGTGTGTGTATGCATGTGTGTGACTGTGTGAGTGTGAGCATGTGTGTGTGAGTGTGAGCATGTGTGTGTGAGTGTGAGCATGTGTGTATGCATGTGTGTGAGTGTGTGAGTGTGAGCATGTGTGTATGCATGTGTGTATGCATGTGTGTGTGAGTGTGAGCATGTGTGTGTGTGCATGTGTGTGTGAGTGTGAGCTTCTCTGAGAAGCTCTGTCAAGATGCCCGACCACTCTCCAGGTACAAGGACAGACTGGATCTAGTGTCCTATCCCCAGGTGGCCAGGAGACACGGGACAGGTGAATCCTATCCAGCTTGCCTGCCCCACCGCGGCCCTTCTCGAAGCTAATTCCTCCCGAGCTGGACAGCAGCCGCACGTCCCTCCGTGGACTCGCCCTCTCTGTCGCGCTGCCAGCAGCCTGGCCTGCGTCCCTCCCCCGACTCGCCCCTGGTGTGAATCCAGCAGTGGGCGGGGGAGGGACAGCGTGGCAGGCAGCGCCCCAAGGCTGGTCCAGGGGAGAACGCACAGCACCTACGAATCCCACTGTCCAGCCAGGGGTAGTAACTGCTACTCTGCAGGGCTTGGCTTGCGAACCTTCTCAAGGCACAGAAATGCATTCGAGCAAAATCCCAGCCTGACCTGGAAACGTAACAAAGATGGCCAGAGACAGGAGCCCTGCCAGATGGGGGGACTGCGATCCCCAGGGCGGGGCAGTGTCGTTCCTGCCAGGCTGCTCTGCACACAGGGGTCATGCCTGCGTGGCCTCCCCCCAGGGCGTGAAATGCGCCCCCATCACCCAGGGAGGGAGGGTCCCTATGCACAATGCTGAAGAACGACCCGGGAACGGCCTCTGTTCTGGCCCTGAGATGTCCAGGAAGGAAACCTGTGGGGCCTCCCAGGGGCAGACGGAGGCCTCCAGGAAGCCACTCAGAGACCCAGACGACAGGTCACTGCTTTAACCAAAATGATAAAATGTGCCACAAACAGGAATCTGCGCAAAGTCTACCCCGAGAGCAGCAGATTGCGAGCCAGCGGCACCAGCTGGAACTCCCAGAGGCAATTAGAAGGTAAGTGAGTTGATTTCCAAATAAAAACTCTAAACGGTCCGGAGGGCTGCTGAGATTCAGAAGTATTTTAGCCACAGCATCCCAAAAAGTGCCACCACTGGACTGCACTCACCGGGCTGCCCTAAACACCAGCGCCCCCGAGGGGTGTGCAGGGAAGGACAAGGCATCCCCTCGGAAGCGCTCTGAGCACATGACATTCCTTTGGCAGGAACACTGATGCGGGGTGCGGGCGGGCAGCGCCGAGCCTGTCCCCGACTTCCAGGAACGTCTGTCCAGGCCGCGGGTGAGGCGCCTGGGAGTCCACGGAAGGAAGGGCCCCTCCATCTCCCACGCCAGCCCCACCTGTCCGTCCTCCCCGACCCGCCCGAGGCGGCCAGGACAGGGATCTGCAGAACACACGCCGCGCAGCACCCGCAGGGACCCAGCGCTGCCGCCGCGGGGTTAGCGGGAACGTTCCCAAATGCAATTTGAAAACGCACAGCTCCGGTATTGCAGACCTGACCTGCCGAGGTCTGTCAACAACCCTCCAGGAATCCCGAAAGAGCAGGACACGTACGGAAATGCACCGGCAAGCGGCACGGATGACGGCCAGCCGGCCCAGCAGCCCCCTCGGGGACACCCAGCTCTGTCTGTGGTTCTCTTCTGAGTCTGAGAATGAGAGTGGGTGCCTCCCCGTGTGGGCGCCAGGAGGTCTGGGCTCAACCCCAGCGGCACCTCCATCTCCCCGTGGGGCCCCGGCAACCCCACGCCCGGCTGCCCGCCCATCTGTCAACCGAGGAAGCTGGGTGGGGCGCTGGCTCAGGCCCCTTCTCACTCTGTCACTGCACAGGAGCAGGGAAGGCTTCAAGGAGCCAGCGATGCAGACGCAGCCCAGAGCGTGGCCCGGAAGAGTTGGGGAGCCGTGAGGGAGGCTTGGAGGCTGGAGGGACTGGGAAAAGGAGCGGACACCAGGGCCCCGTCCTCTGGAAGCACAGGGCTGGGGCTGCACTGGCGGGTCAGGGGCGCAAGATGCCCCGATGGGATCCCAGTGGGCGCAGGGCGCTCACAGCTGCCCAGGGTGAGCCCTCAGGGAGCACAGTGCAGGGAGGAGGACACAGGGGAAACGCAGACGGGGACCTGTCCTTGAGGAACTTACCGTCCAGTTAGGAGGAGAAGGGAGGGAGCAAAGGGAGGTGATGGGAATCAATCCGCAAAGGGTTGGAGGAAGAGGAGGAAGAGCTGCAGTCTCAGCACGGGACGACTGGGTTGGCGGGCAGCGAGGAGGCTTCCAGGCCATGCAGGGGAAAGCTCTCCCAGACAGACAGGCGATGAGACCAAGCAGGTGACGGGGAACGGAACACGCCGCCCCGAGCTGGGCCACCGTGGCATGAGCACGGCTCCGTGCCGACGCCAACGAGAACCAACAGCTGCAGGGACGTCCCTACGTCCCTCCTGCCAAATCAGGGCGGACACCTCCCGTGTGAAGGCCGCACAACCCCCGTCCCGCCACCCACCCTCCCCGGCCCCGCTCCCGATCAGCTCTGGGACAGGAGCCGCCCGCCTGGGGCAGCACAGAGCTCACTGACAACCTCACCCGCCACTGGGCCCCCTGTGTCTCCTAGTCACTTTCCCATGGTTTGTCACCCCTCGAAGCCCAAGGTCCCCTTCCTTTGTCAAGCCACTTCTGCACCTTGCATGTCACATGCTCCCAAGTCCAGCCACCTCCTTTGGTTTTCTCCGCGTGTCTGAGATGCCACCGTGCCCGTAAGACCAGAAGCACTAATACAATTGTACGCCTGTCCTCCAATTACTCTGTTTCTTGTCAACTTAGCAGGCCCCAGACGCTGAACCTCAGAGGATAGAGCAAGTTTTCCCCCTATGGGACACGGGGACCCTGAGTTTGCCCGCTGGCAGGCAGCAGGGCAGGGTGCTGAGCCCATGCCCAGGGACCGCACGAAATCCTCGCACTCAGAGGAAGTTGCAAGGGGGGCAGGGCCAGCGTCCCGAGCAGGCCGAGCTTGAGCCTGGCCCGGGGAAGGAGCAGCACCCGGCTCCCGGCAACACCCTCCCGCCTGGAAGGGCCCTAGGGAGGCCAGTGGCTGCAGGTGTCCCCAGACTCCAAGGACAGCAGGCTCTGGGGGACTTGGCTTCTCTGCCGGCCCCGGCCTCAGTGCCCTTGCTCCTGGACCCTGACTTGCACGTAAGGGCAGCAGCTGCTGAAACCAACGTATTCTACTGTTGGGGCCACTGGCTCCTCCAGCAGAGCAGCTGGCTCAGGCCGCGGTTCCCCGAGGCACGGGCAGGGCCACCTGCCTCTGGCCCTGAGCCAGGTCCAGCCCAAAGGCAGGGACCAAGGGGAGAGGGCGTCCTCCGGCTCACACCACCAGGTTCCGAGCGCTAGGCCAGTGCCGGCACCATGGGCGCTCGGGAGAAACCCGTGTGACAGACAGACAGACGGAGGAGCGGACGCTCAGCAACAGAGGTCGATGGGTGACATCAGTCAACATCTGAGCCCCCTGCAGCCATCGCCCCACCCTACATCTAGGGGAGAAGGCAGTGTCCCCCAACGCCATGCAGCCCACTCTCATCAGCATGTAGACCCAGCCACACGCGTGGGTCCACCCGATAGTGGCTCTGCAGGGGGAGACTTGGCCACCGCCCCATCTCACACGGACCTGTGGGGAGGGGTCTCCGGATCGAGCTGGGGCAGGCTGCAGCCCCCACACCAGCAGAACGCGAGTCGTGCAAGAACAGCGGCCGTCCCTGTGGCCTATCTAGGGCCGTGGCACCGTGGCAGAGGCGGGAGGCAGGTGAGGATCAGCCTTAACGGGGCCAGCCAAGCCCCCGGCTCCTGCCATGTCCCTCGGTACAGAGCGAGACCTCCCTCCTCTGGGCGCCCAAAGCTCTGGTGGTGAGAAGCAACATTGCGGAGAATCTTCCTGTGCAGCCCCGTCTGACTGGGACGGCTCTCGGAAGTCACCCAGACACCGAATGACAGCTCCTCTCCCCTACTAACCCACATCCTACTCCTCCCAAGGCCACCCTCGGCGCTCACCTGGCCCCTCCCCAGCACCTGCCCCATGAAGGGTGATGAGCTCCCCCTGGCTCCTGGCACCCGCCCTCACCTGGTCTGCTCCTCCCTCCCCGCCAGGAGGACCGGGCTCCTGGGAGAACCTCGAGGTCCGGCCGTGACTTACTCTCCCGGAACCCCCCAAGTCTTCCTGGGGCTACGGGGCCTCCCGCCTCACCACCCTGAGCATTGCCGCAAAGCCACCAGGCACTGACAAAGATGCCCCAGACAAGTCCCTGCACAGTTGTCCCTAGCTGTGGGCATCCTGACATTACCCACCACCTCCCACGTGACCCGGCCCAGCCCTCCATCTGCCCCCCAAACACCTGCACGGTCCACACTCCGCTCCGGCCCGTGGGCCAGGCCTGGGGTAAACACCCGCCAAGAGCCACACACGCCTGCCCCTCTCATCCCGCTTGGCAGCTCGCGGTCCTATAGTGTCACACCACGCTCATCAGGACGGCGCCCGAAACACGGCAGCAGAAAAAGCAAGCCCAGCGGCCCTGCCACAGGGACCCACACGGCTGCAGTACCCAGAGCGCCCGCCAGGTGTCACGCGGGAACCGCGGCGGCACAGCTTCACCTCCCTCCTGGGACACAAGGACTCGTCCTCTGACCCAGAGCCAGGAGGGGTGAGCGGGGAGGGACGAGGCCAGCCAAGCTCTCCAGCAGGGGAGGGGACAAGGCGGACCCCGAGCAGCGGGGCTGTGGCAGGCAGGGACAGAAACGGCACAGGAGCTCTGCAGTGGTCCCTGGCGGCCTCGCAACCCACGGCGCCCGCTCTTCCCGGAACCGCCTGCCCCGGCACGGGGCTGAGCAATGGCGATCTCTGGGGGTGTCTTTAGAGGAAGGGGTGGTGTTAGCAGCACCCGAGTCGGGGGCAATTTGAAGAAGGAAATCAATGTGCCTGCTGTCACCTCCACACCCAGGGGACAAACTGGGCCACGGAGCAGGGAGGACGCAGGGACAGCCCCACCGGGCCGTAATCTCGGGGACCTGAGTCAACCTCTTACCCTTTCTCCAGGGTCACCGACTTGGCCTACGGGACCAGTAGTTCCTGGAGGTCCAGGAAGACCCTAGAATGGAAAATAAAGTCAGGACGGAGTTAAAGACGCAGGACAGGCAAAGCCCCCCGACCCGGCTCGGCCAGGGTACAGGTGGGGGCCGGGGACCGCTGGGCTCCAGGCAACAGTGGTGACCCCCCTCTTCTCCATCCAAGATATTTGAGGGGTGTCACCAACCCTGCCCCCACCAAGAGCGCCTCCCACAAGTCACAGAAAAACAAAACCTGATACTCACGGCGGGGCCTTCCGGGCCAGGCGGGCCCTCCACGAGCATGCCCTGGAAGAGAAGGGGGGGCGCGTGAGACCCGGCCGCCTCCCGCACCCCGACCCCCGCCGCCTGCACAGCCTCCAGCTGGGTGGCCGGGACGCCCGCAGACCCCGGGCCCTGGGCAGCTGCTGGATGTCCTGGTGGGGTCGCAGGCAGCAGAGTCTCCAAGGGGGCTGTGCTGGGGGCGGCAGTGACTGTCCCCCGGGCATCCCGAGGCGGAACAGCAAGCCCTGGCCAGTGACTGACAGGCTCCCGTAAGAGCAACAGCAAGAGAAGCACCTGAAGATGCCACAGCGTGGCGGACGGACCCAACCACCAGGCCGCCTGGCCTGCCCGAGGGACAGCACCTGCGGCCCCCGAGGGAGGGGTGGACCCCGGGACACGGGGGCCCCAGTGGATCCGGGGAGATGAGGACAAGAGGCATCGCAGACCCCAGGCTGGATTTCTGTCCCCGGCCAGGACAACTGTCAGGCCTGGTGCTGCGGCCTCCAGCCCTCTCCTCCCCCTGGGTGGTAAATGCTTCCTCCGACGCACACAGCAGCCACCCAGAGCACGTGGGACACCTGGCCACATCCACCTGGGTGCTCGGCTGCCCTCCCTGCCCAGCCACTGCCCTCGCCAGCCAAGGCTCACCTGCTCGAGCCCCCAACCTCACTCGCTCTAACCCCAAATGTGGACAAGGCCTCCCGCCCCCTCAGTTGCCTGCGCCCCAGGAGAGGCAACGTGGGCAGTGACGTGGGCAGTGACGTGGGCGGTGACGTGGGCGGTGACGTGGGTGGTGACATGGGCGGTGACGTGGGTGGTGGCGTGGGCGGTGACGTGGACGGTGACGTGGGCGGTGAAGTGGGCAGTGACGTGGACAGCGACGTGGGGCAGCAGCGTGAGCGGGGGCTGCAGTTCCCTGCTGGCCCGGGAGGCACTCCCTGCTCTGGGACCCCCATTTCCAGCCCTCCATCGCAGGGCAGGGCTTCTCTCTTCACTTCCGACCCGTCAATGCCAGGGGTGGGCCCCCCCACTGCCCTGCGTGTCCTCCATGTTGCACGCCCACTTCGGAGGGTCTGAGGCAACGTCCTCCTGCCCTGGGGGGGAAAGGGAACCCCGCCCGGCAGGATCTGCGTGCTGAGAAGGCAGCGGGATGGCACCTGGCCGTCCTGGGACCAGGCGCGCTGGGCTGCGCCCTGCTGGGAGGCTTCTCTCGCGTACTGTGTGGTGTAGCCACATGTGGGGCGATGAACAGTGACATCCCCTCCCCGTTAATTCTTGTGATCCCTGGAGCAGAGCGAGAGGGCACCTGGCCCTGGGGTAGGTCTCCCTGCCTCCCCTTCCTCCAGACCGAGGGGAAACGAGAACAGCTGCACACAGAGGTGAGTTTGCTATGAAGGAGAGCAGTCCTCTGGGGAAACGTGGCAAGTGCAATGGTTTGCACGTGGCCCTCAAAGTTCACGTTGGGAACTGAGTCCCCGGAGCAACAGCGTGGAGAGGCGGAGTCTTCGAGAGGTGGCCAGGCCCTGCGGGCTCTGCCTTCAAGCATGAACTAATGCCGCATTGCGGGAGCGGGTTCGTTATAAAAGGGTGAGTTTGGCTCCCTTCTCTCTCCCCTGCCTTCTGCCGCATCATCACGCAGCACGCGGCCCTTGCCAGACACCCGTGCCACCCTCGTGGGCATCCCAGCCTCCAGAGCCACGAGCCAAAGAACTTCCCCTAATTGTCAATTACCCAGCCTGGGGTGCACAAAACAGCTAAGGCAACACACCGCCAGGGAGCAAAAGGGCTCGCCTAGCCAGGGGAGCGCAGGCCGCCAGCAGGCTGGTCACCACAGGCTGGGCGCCAGGCTGGTGACGGGACACAAAGACAGGGGCTGCAGAGCTCCCCAGCACCCCCATTCTGCCCACCAGGGCTCCCCGGTCACTGGGAAGATGCACACTGTGTTTACACAGATGTACATTCAGAGAAACACTTGTGTGTGTGATGCACACAGAGTTCAGCCAAACAGCCTCCTACACCCCAGCTTCCCCTTTCCCTCCCTGACAAAGACCGCAGGGAAGGCTCCGCAAATCGGCTGGGATTCAGCGGGAAACCGCTGGCCACGCAGGGCCGGGGGCTGCAGCTGCCGTCCCAGACACACACACCGTTGTTCTCGGGGAACTGGGGCAAGGCCGGGCGGGATCTCCCGAGAGAGCCAACCCCGGATGGCTGCAGCTCGGCACGGGAAGGAAGCTGGGAACGGCCAGGTGGACGGGTCCAGCGGGGGGGATTCCTGGATCTTCCCAGGCAAAGCTGTGGCCCGTTCCACACCCGGCCTAGGCCACCACCACCGCCAGCCACAAGGGTCACAGGGCAGCGGCGTGGTGGGAGGAGTCTCGCTATAGCTGGTAACATTGCATCACATCCTGGTAACGTGCCACGAGAGAGCTTAGGGGCTCTCACCAGAGAAAGCAAGAAAGGACATGAGATGACAGGTGTGTCACTTTGCTCGAGGTAGCAGCCATTCCACCGTATACACAGACACCAAGGTAAGCATAGCAAACATCGTTAATCACGTGCGGTTTAGAAAAATTAAAAGATCTCAGACTTTTCTGGAGTCAAAACAATTCTCACCCAAGGTCCACCCACCTGTTAAACAACATATTGAAGAAAGAAAAAACCAACAGCAGGAGGTGGAGATGGAGACTTGGACGCCCGGGGGGACGCCCGCCTGCCGGCCTACGCCCCTGAGTCTGGCCCTCCCCGGGCACTGGGGCTGAGAAACCTGCCTCCCCCAGCTGAGCAGATTATTCTCGTCCTTTTAAGGAGCCTCTGGCCCTGCCACCAGGGAGCGGGTGCTGGATCTGAGAGGGAAGGAGGCCGGCACGTGCGTGGAGCGAGCAGGTGCACCGCCCAAGAGGGGCAGCGTGTGGGCAGGTGCCGGGAAGGCGGGAGACGAGTCTCCCAGGACTGGGCCATCTGTTTGTGTGCGGCTGAGCTCCGAGGACATCTGCGATGCTCCGGGTTGAGAAATTCCAACTATGTGCGTGATCTCTCCAGGGGACCCGCCACGGGCCCCGGGGACACTCCGAGGGGGCCGGGGGCTGGGAAGGAGCGAATGCCGGCCGGGGGAGGGGATCTTTCCTTAACGCATCCAGATGGCCCGTTTTCTCCCAACGCAGGTGAGATGGGTTCTCTGGAGACGTGGCATGTGCGCTGGACGCCTCTACTGCCTCAGCCCGTGCCTCGGCCCACCCTTGCCCACCGCCCTGCCCGGCTGCTCACAGCGCATCGCGCCTGTGGGGTGTCAGGCCCCTGACCTCGGCACCTCTGAGACCCCAGTGTGGCCCTAGGGCTCCCTGAGGGACGAGGACATCCCAGGACAGAGAGGGGCCCCTCCAAGCCCCCCGACCCAGGAGGGGCATCAGGAACATGCCCATCACAGTCCTGCATTTCAAGACATCGCGAGTCACCCCTGATCCCGTCACCTAACACAGTGGGTCCACCCAACTGGGATTTCAGCACAGGGCTGCTTTGTTCGATTCCCCTGACGGGGCTTCGTGGACAGTGCTCCACGTTTCAGCAGTTTCAGAGAACTTACTCCAGGGGGTTGCATAAAGGCGTGGAAAGGTGGCGCCGCGGCTGACTGTTCCCGCCCCACGGCCCCCGCAGACTCACAGCAAACCCCTGCCTGCTGCCCTCTGCCACATGCTTCCTTCTAGAACATTCCGAGTCCTTTTTAGCCCAGGTAAGACTGACAGCGTGAGGCGCCCAGGCTTGCATCCAAGGCAGAGTCGTGATCAGTGCATACCCGTCCCCTACCTCAAGGCCTAGAACATTCCCCCACTCGGGGCTCTTCCCGTGTCTCAGTGATAGCAGGGTGTGCAGCCCGTGAGGTCAGGCGGCTCCTCGACCCGCCCAGCACGCAGAGCTGCAGGCTGCCCGGGGGTCTGGTCACACCTGCACGCCCCCTCGTCCCCCAGCAGCGGCCGCCCGTCCAGGGAGGGGGAGGAAAACGTCCTCACCGGCTCGATGATGGCTGGTTCTCCCTTCTGGCCTTTCTCGCCGCGAGGTCCTCCAATCTGGGGACGGCAAGACACAGAGAGACAGAGAATGAGAGAAGGGAAAGAGGAAGTCCACGTGACGCAAAACCCCCATGACGTAGCAAAGCCACGGCGCCTCTCACAGCCGGGCCAGCGCAAGTGAGACGGCGGCGAGTCCCCGGAGGCTACAGGGCGGGGGGGGGGGGGGGGG
>VBSM01002356.1:128806-144242 GCA_008086735.1 Cheirogaleus medius | reverse complement strand
CCCGCCAGCCTTTGCTAAAGTGTCTCTGACCACCTGTCAGGACGGCATTTCAGGGGTCACCAGGTACAACCACGCTGAGCTCCCAGCTCCGGCCCCGTGACCCAGGGCCTGGACCGCCTTCTCTTCCCGGCAAATGCCAATCCCATTTTGTCTCTGCCGCACTCGTCTGTGCCCTGGAGGATGACAGTCCTGTCTCTTGTTCCCCAGGGATAAGTGGAAGTGTTCTTGGCTAGATGTTCAGGACCACACATGGGAGACCTTGTGTGGACAGAAGGCCCCCAAGATTCGAGCCACGGGGACAACAGGGAATCACAACCCCGGCAGATGGGACAGGGACAAGGCGGAGGGGCCTCTCCTGTCTGACTTTCTAAACATCAAGCGACCACTCTGAGTGTCACTGGAGAAGGCAGCCTGGACACACAGGCCTCTCCTGTCCCTGCATCTCTGTACAGGGCCGCAGCTGCACTCGGCAAACCCTCATTAAAGGACTGATGGAGGAGGGACGGAGAACATGGGGCCGGGCGGGAAAAGGACGAAGGATGGGGCGGAAGGATGGGGCGGAAGGATGGGGACAGACCACAGGACAGAAAGGAAGAGCGGTGAAGCACGGCTTCACAGACGGTGGGACGAACGGGCGGGTGGATCGGTGTGTGCCTGAAGGAATCAGGAGCGCCGTCATCCCGAATACCCAGGTGATAAACCTCAATTTCTCAGAGCTTGGGCACCAACATCCACCTGACACTTCCCCGGCCTGGGAGGCCTCGCCCTCCCCCAGGACCAGAAGTGAAGGGCCGCATCTCATCCCCATGGCAACCGCCTCCCAGGCAGACACTCTGCACTGGGCCCAGCACCTCCGAGGGAGCCCGCCTGGAGGAACAGCGGATGCTCCCGGCAGTGCAGACCTGTGGGCCTCCCAGGTCCTCCCGGGTGTGAGGCCGCTCAGGACAGAGCCCAGAGGGGAGCCGCTGCCCAGCCCCAGCGCCAGCAAGGCAGGGGAAAGTGCCTCGGGCCTGGCCTGCCGCCCAGGCTGGGCTGCAGAACACAGGGGCCGCCTTGACCTTCTCCCTCGCCCAGGCCAAAGGCGCTCCTCTCCCGGCCAGCAAGAGCTCCGAGAAGCCGTTTTATGGTGAAAGTTCAACTGGCATCACCCCACTTGGGACACACTGTGACAATGGAGGGGCCGCGGTGGGAGGCAACTCCCCCACGTACCTCATCCGGGGGGCCAAGGCCGCCGGCCTCCCACCTGCCCCTGAGGCTGACCTGGGGTCTGGACACCTGGCACCTCCACCTCCCCCCACACACTAGCCAGACGCCGGCCGGTGCCCTCTGCAAGGTGCGAGCACACGCGCCTGCCCCCGCCCTGAACCCGCAGGCACCCACGGTCCAGCTGGTGACACCCCTAGATGGAAAGATCACCCCCGATGCCCACACACTGCTGCCCGACGGCAAGCCGTGCCCAATCGAGGACGCGGAGGAGGGACGGGCTGGCCAGGCTGCCGTGTGCAGACACAGAGGACCCTGCGAGGGGGACTGACACAGCAGCCGGGCACACTCCGGGGCCACACAGGAGTGCTCCAGGCACAGGCCGTCCACCCGCCGCGGGGCAGCACTCGCCAGACGCAGCGGAGTCCTGAGCGAGGACAGGGCTGGGCCACCTCTGTGACTAGCCAGAGCTGCGCAGACCAGACCCAAGACTCCACAGTGAGAACTGGGAGGAAACGCCAGCGGCCAGGGGACAGCCCACCGCGAAGAAACGCAGGACGCATCCACTTCCCAGAGCACCTGCGCAGCTGCTGCTTGTGCGGGCTGCCACTGCCCCCCACCTGTCTACAGCAGTAGGTATGTCCCTGTAGCCCTGTCATTGCTCAAAGGACTGTGAGCAGAACAGAACAGAACGTCACCAGGGACACCCTGCCCGCAGCCATCTGCCAGAGACGGCACAGTGCAGTGCTGCCGCCCGGCGCCGCGCACGCAGGCACTGCCAGCGGGAGCCTCTCGCTGCAGAAGCAGAGCCTGCGAGCTTGACAGGGAGCCGGGTGAGTAATCCGGGTCTCCTCACGGTAAGTCATCGCCTTGTCCTGCAGGACCGGGGGTGGCGGTGGCGCTAGCGGCCAGATTCCGCCTGCCGGGGTTGGTCGTGTTTGCACAGGTGAGCTCCGCGTGGTCCACTTGCTTCCAGGAGGTCCCAGAGGGTGGGTGGCTGCGACTGGCCCCGGTGGTCACACTGGCAGAGGGGTGGGGACGGGCCCATGTCTTCCATCTCTGCACCCCGGGCCTCACCCAGGCCTGGCACCCGAGAAGGACTCACGAAGCCGGGCTAAGGATGGAGGGCAGGCACGAGACCACTGCGGAACTGCACCGGCTTCGGATCTGACTCTCACGGGCCCAGCTGACCCACATGCCTCCTTGAAACGGACAAGTGGCGCCAGCACTGGCTCAGCGGGGCTGCCACAGGGCGCTCACTCACTCAGCCATTTTCCACTGAGCACCCGTTACAAACCAGGTGCAGGTTGAAGGTCCACACCATCTCTGAACTAACCCTTCTGTCTTTAGAGAGCCTGGGGCAAGGCCCTGGCCCCACCGACCAGAGCATCTCCAGAAAGCCTGTCCCCACCAGAGGCACACGGGCTTCCTGCGTGTTCTGGCGGAGACTTCAGACCTTAGAAGGCAATGACAAACATCTTCCTCTATACTGAAATGCTCAAAGGACCCAGATACAAGGACAGACCCTAAAACCACAAGCAGCTCCACCATGCTGGGCCTCAGTTTCCCCGCTGTAAAGAGGTATAACAGCAGGAC
This sequence comes from Cheirogaleus medius, assembly GCA_008086735.1. Taxonomy (NCBI): domain Eukaryota; kingdom Metazoa; phylum Chordata; class Mammalia; order Primates; family Cheirogaleidae; genus Cheirogaleus; species Cheirogaleus medius. The sequence goes on along the minus strand of VBSM01002356.1, from coordinate 141,443 downwards.
CGGCCTCGCCCAGGACGCTGTGAATGGCAGCTGAAGTTAGCAGTTCTGATGAGGCTGGGCACTTAGGCTGCGTCCCACCCTGGAGTTATTTTGATTAGTTAAAGTGGCATCCAAGAGAGACCCTTTGCCTAAAGAAGTTCAAAGAGAGTGAGAGGTCCCCCACAAACTGTGATGAACCTCCACTACCTGGTCCCTCCGTGTCTCCCCAGCACCCTTCTCAGCCGGACATGCCCCCAGCACTGGACCAGCAGGAGGGGCTCCCAGGGACCTGCTGTTCCCTGGACTGTGAGCTCCATACCCTTAACCACAGCGGGAGGAGATTGCTCAGCCCAGATCAGATGCTCAGTGCACAAAGAAAGGAAGGAAGACACAAGCAAGGCAGCTCATGAGGAAAGCAAGGAACAAATCAACAAACCCACCAATAAACAGATGATCAAACCAACCAGTGAGCAAATGAAGGAACAACTCAATCAATCAACCAGTGAAGGAACAAGCAAACCAACCAACCAATGAACAAATGAGCAAACCAACCAATCAATGAACAAATGAGCAAACCAACCAATGGACAAATGAACCAACCAGCCAATGAACAAATGAGCAAACCAGCCAATGGACAAATGAACCAACCAAACAACCAACCAACCAATGAACAAATGAACAAACCAACCAACCAACCAACCAAATGAAAGAACGAATGAACACACCAACAAAGGAACAAGTGAATCAACAAACCAACCAACAAAGAAAGGAAAGAACAATTGAATAAATCAACCAATGGACAAACGCCCGCAGCAGAAGCAAGCTTTGAGGCAGCACCGGGACGTGTACATGCATTGACCTGGCGTTGCCCCTTTAGGGCCGAATCCTGCAGAGTTTTATGTTGTGCAAGGACACCCCAGGCTGGCTTGCAACAGCAAAGAACTGGAAACAAGGCAAATGCTCATCAGTCAGGGACTGGTGAAGCCAACAAAGTTGCATCTGTGAATGGCACTGCAGGGGCTGGACAGAAAGGGGTGGATCCAGATGGCCCAACACGGAACGACGGTGGAGACACATCACTAAGTGGAGATAGCAAGTCCTGGAAACATCCATAAAGCAGCACCCCTCTTATGTCAAAATAAATGAAAGATGTCCATGTGATCTGAAAACACACCATGTAAATACACACGAAAAAAGTTCAAAACGATACCAGTCAAAGAGTTAACTCTGTGGCAGGGCTGAGATTTGGTAGAATCATGGAAGGGAATGTCTGCTTGTCACTCTCCAATACATCTGTCTGCTTCTTAAAAATTATGTAAGTGTATATCCACATAAAAAAAAATTTGCCTAATTTCATTAACAGAAAAAATGCCGAAGCAAAATTTTAAAGCGTGGCAGTTTAAAAATGGCCACAAACTCTGGAACGCAGGGTGGGCTCCAGGACAGCGTGACCAGCGGGATGTGATGGAAGCAACACGGTGCCAGCTCCCAGATCCGGGTATTAAGAAACCAGCACGTTCTACTTCCTGTGTCTCTTGGAACCCAGACACCATGCTGTGGGGAAGCCCAAGCAGCCCCTTGGAGGGTCCCAGGAGAAGAGTAACCCAGACCCCCGGCCAACAGCCCCAGGGTGGCTCCCGGCCGACAGCCAGGGCCAACGGTCAAGCACGCGGGAAAGCCGCCTCGGAAACGGATCCTTCAGCCCTGGTCATGCTGCTCAAACTGAAGCCACATGGAAGCCAACAAGCCCTGCCCAAAATGCAGATTCCCAACCCAAATGAGAGCTTGCTATTGTCCCGAGACATTAAGTTTGGGGTGACTTTCATGTAGCAGCAGACAGCCACAACAAAAAGGAATAAACAGGGAGACACAGTTACAACAGATACACAGAGACGCTCTTGCAACTGCAGAGGAGGGGGAACTAACTGCAAGCCATGTTCAATGTCACTAGCAGTTAAATAAATACAGATGAAGTCAAGATCCTTTGTCTCCCGTCAAACTGACAATATATATATACACACACACACACGCACACATACACTTCCGAGACAGAGTCTCGCTCTGTCGCCCTGGGTAGAGTGAAGTGGCATCATCACAGCTCACTGCAGCCTCAAACTCCTGGACGCAAGCAATCCTCCCGCCTCAGCTTCCCAAGTAGCTAGGACTATAGGCACGGGCCACCTCACACAGCTAATTTTCTTCTATTTTTAGTAGAGACAGGGTCTCATTCTTGCTCAGGCTGGTCTTGAACTCCTCACCTAAAGCAATCCTCCCACCTCGGCGTGTGTCTGTAGTCCCAGCTACTCGGGAGTCTGAGGCAGGAGGATCGCTTGAGCCCAGGAGTTTGAAGTTGCTGTGAGCTAGGCTGACACCACAGCACTCTAGCCCGGGCAACACAGTGAGACTCTGTCTCAAAAAAAAAAAAAAAGAATGTTTGACGGTTCCTATATCCTCACCAGCACTTACGCATGTGGAGGGATCTCCTTATGGCTTTAATTTGTGTTTCTGTGACAACTGATGCTGATAAACATCTTTCCAGGTGTGTGTTGGCCATTCCTATGTCTTCTTTCGGGAAACATCTGTGCAAATCCTTTGCCCAGTTTTAAATTGGGTCACTTGCCTTCTTGAGTGAAGTTGTAATCACTTTTTATATATCCCAGACATAAGTTCCTTATCAGATGTGTGTTTTGCAAATATTTTATTCCAATCTTATTACTTTTCCATTTTCTCAACAGTGCCTTTTGAAGAGCATAAGGTTTTACTTTCATAAACTCTGATCTATTAGCTTTTTTTTTTTTATCTTTCATAGCTCATAAGTTTTGTGTCCTTAGAAATCTTTGCCTAACTCAAGGTCAGAAAATTCAAGATTTTCTTTTTTGTTTTATTCTTTATATTAATAGTTTTATTTTTTCTTTGTTTCTTTCTTTTCTTTCAGTGAAATGTTGGAAGAATATATGTTAATAGTCTTAAATTGTACATTTAGATCTATGATCCATCTTAGTTTTCGTATATTATTTGAGGTAAGGGTCAAGGTGTATTTTATTGCAACTGGAAGCCCAATTATTTCAGCAATTATTTTGTTGATTAAGATGATCCTTTCATCATTGAATTATCTTAGCACGTTTTTGGAAAATCAGATGAATGTTTATACGTGAGTCTATTTCTGGACTCTGTTCCACTGGTCTGTGTGTCTTTCTGTCAACAAAACATGCCTCGATCACGGTAGCTCTAGAGTAAGTCTTAAAATCACATAGCACGAGCCTGCCGGGGGTCTTCCTTTTCAAAATTGTTGTGATTATTTTAGGTCCTTTGCATTTCCATGTAAATTTCAGAATTATCTTGTCAATCGCTATTTTTAAAAATCCTTCTGGGATTTTAATTGGCGTTACATTAAATCTGTAGATCAGTTTGGGAGAAAATAATATCTCAATATTGAGTCTTCTAGTCTATGAGAACCGATCTATCTCTGCATTTCTTTAGACCTTTGATTTTTCTAGGAAATATTTTGTAATTTTCAGTGATAGGTCTTGCACATTTTTGTTAAATCTCTTAAACATTTCGCATTTTGATGCTATTGTCATGGCTTTTTAAATTTCTCTTTCCAACTGTTCATTGCTACTATCTAGAAATACAATTAATGTTTATATATTGACTTTGCACCCTGTCACCATGATAAACTTGTTAGTTCCAGAAGTTAATTTGTGGATGGCTTAAAATTTTTTACATAGTCAATAAAATCGTCTGCAAATACAGACAGTTTTACAGTTTCTAATCTATATGCCTTTTATTTTATTTTCTTGCCTTATTCCGTGGGCTAGGACTGCATCCAGTGTTGGACAGGTGACAGGAGGAGACATCCACACCTCGTTCCTGATCTTGGAGGAAAGAACTCAGCACATAGATTTTACGTAGATGTCCTTTATCAGGGTCAGGGGGGTCCCTTTCATTCCTCATTTCCTGAGATTTGCTCATCATATTTTAAGTTTAAAACTATTACAAAGGAGTATGTAATCCCAATTTTGTAAATGCAGACACAGAATAGTAGGAAATACATCAAAATGTCCCTTTAGTAATTTCTTTGGCTGCACTTAATAGAAGCCAGTATCATCATCATCATCATCATCGCCATCATCATCCTCACCACCATCATCATCATCGTCATCCTCACCACTAACACCATCATCACCATCATCGCCATCATCATCACCATCATCATCACCATCATCATCATCATCGTCGTCACAATCATAATGGTTTAAACAAGTCAGGGATTATGATTATTTTTATTTTCTTCTTTATACTTCTTGGTAGTTTTAACATTTCTACAATGAACCTACACTGCTTTTATGACAGATTAATGGAACAATAAATGCCAGTTAACGAGCAGCAGGAAAGGGCATTGTGTAGTTAAATATCAGCCTCTCTCCGCGTCTACCTGAAACCGCAGACAGTCACACACCTGCCAGCCTGTGCCCTGGCAATGGGCAATTCTTAACAGGCCTTTATAAAACAAAACCGCACGCACACTTCCCAGGAATGTCTCCATTCCCAGGGCCGTGACATCGGAAGTGGGCCTCCCCACACCGTGAGTCCTCGCAGGGCCCCTCGTCAGGCCCGGGTGCAGCTCACACGTGCCGTTTCGGGCTAAGATGTGGACAAAAACCAGCGTGCCCGCTGGCTCGCGGCTCCTCCCCAGCCCGGGAGTGCGCTGACATTTGCCTTAGATCCCCGTCGGAACAGACAGCTTCAGATAGAGAAGGAAATCGGCCCCCCGAGATGGTTGAACACCCTTTGAACGCCGCAAAGCAAACAACGTGATAGATGAAGTTAAAAGGAAGACATTTCCAGCCACGCACGACAGCCACTCTGGCCACTCAACCCCTTCATGCACACGTCCAGATGAGCTGTTCCCGCGCAGGCGCAAATGGTGCCCTCAGAGCCCAGGCGGCCCGCCTTCCTGGTACAGTTTTGTTGGTCCTGTGGATTCAGCTCTGACATGATTCCATTCAAGTATGTGATGCAAGTAAAAGAACAATACACGGGGCCACTCTGACCTTTGCAGGAATATTTGACATGACGCCCCCAGGACCAGAGGCCTTCCCAATTACTAGAGCCGTGCAAGCTTGCAAAACATTCTAGGACTCAAAACCAGCAGTGCGGACAGTAAACGAACACAGAACTGGGTAAGGACCATAGAAAGGCCCCCAAAAGATGCACCACAAATTGGGGGCAGAGCTCAGAACCCGCTTCCCCCCGCAAGCCTGCTGCACCAGTCCCAGCAGAACTCCCTGGGCCCCAGGCTCGGCGGGTTAATGAAGCCAAGTGTGTGCAGCTGGCTGCACGGAGCTCATTTTCACAGTGGGAACCTCATCCATCCTGCTACCCCGAACTAGGCAGGCAAAGGTAAGAGCAGCCCTTCCGTGGCCTCTCCCCCTCCACCCCAGCCCAGGCCGGCCCCTCTCTCACCCATCTCTGGGCAGCCCCGGACATCAGCTCCACCCTACCCCACACCCTGGGCATGCTCCAGTGTAGAGTGTAGACCCCAACCACTTCACCCAGTATGACCATATCCGGTGGGGAGGAAACCCTAGAATCCGCAGAACCCTGACATCGCTGTCTACTCCATCAGCCACGGCAGGGACTCAGCAAATGCACAGATGGCCAGAGAGAGGGAGAAGGACAGAGGAAGTAATTAGCATCTATTGAATGTCTACAAGACATTCTAGAACATTCTAGGAGGTTCTAGAAGATGCCATTACATTTTCTAAGTGGAAGGAGGGACATAAAGCCCTAAAAACACATGAGTTGTTATTATTGCTATTAATAATTCAACTCCACATGACAACCTTGCGGAGCAGGAAGTACTGCTCCCTTCTCCAGGTGAGGAAACCGGAGCTCACCTAAAGGCCCAGGGGGCGTGGGGCATGCCGCAGGCCCAGTGAACGGCCGAGCCGGGTCTCAGGCATGAAATGACAGCTCACTCTGGGCAGGGGGCAGTGATTGGCTTGCTGGGGTGAGCAGCCCCAGTTACCTAACCCGGGGTCCACCTGGGTCTAACAACTGAGGACAGTGCTGCCCAGAGCCTGGTAGCTCCGGTGGTAATTCCAGCGATAATTGCCTGCTGGTTGGAATGTGATTCTGCAATAAAAGGGCTTTAAAATGGCCCTAGGCTTGGATGCCGTGAGTCAACGTCTAGGAATCCACCCCAAGGAAAGAACCAGAGAGGCAGAAAGGACTTACCAGAAAGATGTTCATCCAAGTGTTATTTATAACAGCAACAGCTGGAAGCAGCCCAAACCCAACACGAGAGGAACAGTTAAGCAAACTGTAAAACAAGCGCACGATGGCATGCCCAGCAGCCACTGGGTATTTACAGAGTTTATAAGGACGGGGGAAGTGCCCGTCTAAAGGCAGGACACAACAGTGTCTACACGCCATCTCACCTTGTACAGGAAAAATGGGAGGAAAGGGAAAGAAAAAGTCATTTTGATATTTCCCAAATTTGCTATCATGACTATTTTTATAGTCAAGGAAAGTTAACAAAGTTATTTGGAGAATTAGTAGAACCTCTGACTCTATAAGCAAATATCCCAGAACGTGTGGACTTTCTACCTCCCAGTCCTCACCACAGTTTTCCGATGACATCATCATCGTCCTGCCAGCAGGGTGCTTCCTCCCTTCCCTGCCCTCCGCACCCCGCCTCAGCAGAGAGCCCCGCGCTCAACTCCTGAAAGGAACTCAGCACCTCCTCAGTGTTCCGGCTACACTGGCTGCTGCCGCTGCAACTGGATTTTGCTTGCCTCTCAGCTTGAGCCAACAAACACAGCTTGGGAATCCAGTTGTGTCTGGTGCTATTCTGAGCCCAGCAGAAGCTGAAGTGAGTCAGCCTTTCGTTGCCCTCAGGGAGTCCTGGTGTAGACAGCAGCATTCTGAGGTGTTCGTAAACCACTGTTACACAAAATGCAAAGTGCCACCGCCAATGAGGCAGCCCAGTGCTGCGATGGATGGATGGAGGGAGGGAGGGAGGGAGGGAGGGAGGGAGGGAGGGAGGAAGGAAGGAAGGAAGGAATGATAGATGAGTAAATGAAGTGATGAGTGGATGAGTGAATGGGTGGATAGATAGAGGGAGGGATGAGTGAGTGGATGGATGGATGGATAGATAAATGGATGGAAGGATGGTAGATGGGTGGATGGATGAATGGATGGATGGTAGATGGGTGGAGAGATGGGTGGATGGATGGGTGGATGGATGGAAGGATGGTGGATGGGTGAATGGATAGATAGATGGATCAGTGACTGCAAGGATTTATGGTTTGCATGGCTGGGTGAGTTGGCGGATGGATATATGGGTGGATGGGTGATTGGATATCTTTATGGTCTGGATCAATGGATGGATGAATGGATAAGTAGGTGGATAAGTGGATGGACAGATGGATGGGTGGATTAACGGTGTGGATGGACTGACAGTTGATGATGGGTGGGTGGATGACTGGAAGGAAGTATGGTCTGGAAGGATGGATGGGTGTATGGATAGGCAGGCGGCTGTGTGGGTAGATTAGTGGGTGGGTGAGACAGCAATGCAGCTTTGCTAATTCAAACTGAATTTAAGGAACCCGGGGTCTCATTTCTCGCTGCTCTCCCTCTCCTGCTACTCCAACTCAAGCTATGCTGCAGTCAAGCTAAGCCCCTCGCTCTAAGACCAAGACCATACAACACCAAGGCCTTTGCACATCCTGCTCTCCAGACATGGAGTCCTTCTCTTCCCCTGACTCCCACTCCTAGTGAATCCCTATTCACCTTGCAGACCTCAGCTCGACAACTCCACGTCTGAGAAAGATTTCCTTAAGCCCCACGCCGGATCGGTGGCCCTCCTCGGTACTCATTCTTATTGTATAATATTTGGCCATTTTTGGCCAACGGATGGCAATTTCACCTGGATCACAAGGTCCTCTGATTGTCTGATCCCAGCAGAACTGAGGACTCGAGAGCAGGGTCCACACTCACCCTTGTGCTTCCAGCATTTGGTGCCGTGACGAACCCCAAGTGCCTGGCCCGTCCATAAACTGTCAGAGGAGCAGGTGCACGAAGGATCTAAACTCCTGCCCCACCCCCTCACGGCTCTCATTCCAAACAACAGACCAGCTCGGGCTCTCCTGGTGGGAGCAACAGTGGCTGAAGTTTGGGGGAAAAGTTCACCTTCCCGCAGGAACCTCGTAGAAACAAGACATAAAGGGCCTAGGGAGTGAGTGGGGATTTCGGCTTTTCTTCCTAGGACAAAGGAATCTCTGTTGCCCACACAGAGCCACCTCCCCTGTGGCCAGGCACTTGTCACCCCCTCCCCTGACTGTCCACACCTGAGAGCTTCCAGGTGAGGGACCCTCAAGCCTTGTGTCTGGGCTGGCTTCCCAGGAGGTGAGGTGCCTCTGAGCAAAGAATTAGCTGGTAAGGGAGACTGCAAGGACCCCCGTGACTCAGCACTGTGGAAAGGGACAAGCATAGGGACAGCAGATGGCCCTGCTGCTGGACCCTAAGATGAGACCAGTGTTGGCCCAGCCAGAGCCAACATCAAGGATGATGTGGACAGCCTCACGGCCCTGGTCGGAGCGGGTGGGGATGGGGCAGGGTTACAAGTGACAACCAAGCCAGGTGTGCTGGGGGTTACCCATGGGTCGGAGGTCACAGGCCACACCTACCTCCACACCTTCAATTGCTGAGCCCTAACACTTCCCCCTGCAAACCCTAGTGCTAGAGCATCCTTGGGCTACTCTCATTTTTCCCACTGACCCCCCCTCCCCGAGCCCCGAATCCACAGCCCCCGGGCCTGAGAGGGCCTGGAGGTGTTTGCAAAGTCCAGTGCCTGCAGAACGGGCTGTAGGCAGGTGCCATGCACGGCCAGGCTGCTGCAGATTGTGCTAAGGCACAGCGCAAGTGCATCCACTCCGGAGGGGACACCAGGCAGCGGCGGGTGCTGCACCTCGCGAAGGTCCTGGGCTGGATCCAGGACTTCCAGATCCCGGCCACAGGGTTCTAGGCAGTCCCTCCCTGTCCCTGGTTTCTTAGACAAGCTGATCATCATACCTGCCCAGAGGATGAAAACATAACGTCTATGGAGCTCAGTGCCCGACCCACAGGAGTGCTCCAAAAGTGGCCCATGTCACTGTGCCACCACTTGTCATCCTCACTGGGGTCCCGTGGTTCCCACCCTGAGGAGTTTCGAGTTATTCTGCGAAGGTACCACGGCATGTGTGCCACGAAATGAGAAAACGGTGAATTTAATAAAGGAGCAGAACCTTACTCCATTGCACAGATGAAGAAACTGAGTCCAAAAGGGTCCCCCCACCACCAAAAATCTTACAGAGTCAGTGCCCAGCCAGGGCTAGCCCAGGCTCAGGGCCCCACACTCACCAGCAGAAGGAGAGGGACATGGCAGCTGACCACACCCCATCCCCAGGTACCCCCAGTGAGGGAGCCCCCTTGCAGGGAAGGACAGACCCACTTCCCAGCCCCACAGGCAAACGATGGGCAAAGGCCTTGGCCCTGAGGGCCCTCGGCCACCTGGGAAGGAGGCAGAGGGCAGAGCGCGCCAGGCTGGGACCTGCCCAGACCAGCACGACCTTTGTGCCCCTGAGGACGAGCCCCCCCCCCCACTCCCAGTGACACCCAAGGTACAAGCTCCCCTACAAGGAGAGAATTCTCCTCCCTGGGCAGATCCACCTGAGGCCAAAATCCTTATAACCCGCGCGTATACGAGCCTGATGTGTGTGTCTTGTCTTCTAACAGAGGTGGGTCTCTACTGTAAGGAACGTCCTTCAGCTTCCTTAGCTTTACTTAACGTGTCTTGGAGGTTGGTCCATTGTGGTAGACGTCAAGCCATCCAGGGTCCATCCTCTCAGCCGCTGCATCTCGTCTGTTCCGTGACTACACAGCCACGAACCGCAACGGCTCCTCCTCACGAGCATTTGGAGGTTGGGATCCTTCGCTCCTCAGAGAGCACGGCACCGCAGTTCCTACGCAGCCAGGTCTCTGCCTGCACGCGTGCATCTGTGGGGCACATGCCAAAGGCCAGAGCCGCCGGGCCAAAGAGCAGGTGCACTTTAACAGATGGGTAGATATCGATCACCAAGGACCTTTCGGGAAGGCAGGAGGACGCCCCCTTCCCTCACTGGGGCTGTTCTCAGGTGTGTCCCCGGCCCATCGCCCTTGGGGTCCCCCTGAGTTCCCTCCTGGTAAGGTTAAACATCTTCCCACCTGTTTAAAAGTCACTTGTCTTTTCTTTCCTGAAAACTGTTCGTGCGTTTGGGCCACTTCTGTGCTTGGTGACTGGCTTTTCCTCGCTGATTCCTAGGAGCTCCTTGCATATCAGCCCTTTCTGCCATACAAACTTGTGTTCTTTTCCTACAGTGATTAGTTGTTTTTGGTTTTCTCTTGTACAGACAAAAAAATCCTGACTTTTATGGAGTCCATTTTTTTTCCTTTTATAACTTGTGGGGTTGACGCCGTACTTGGAACGGCCTCCCCACTCCGAGATTATAAAACTCAGTCTCCCATGTTTTCTTCTAGTAGTTTTATGGTTTCATTTTTAAAGTTCACATCGTCGGTCCATCTGGAACGCTTCCTGGTGCAAGAGTAAGGCGGGATCCAAGTCCTCCTTCCCAGATGGCCTCTGCTCTCTGCCAGCCCAGCTCAGTGACTCACCCTCTCTTCCCCGCCAACGTGAGCGCCTGGCTTTGGAGGCAAAGGCTACGCACCCCGAGCTGACTGGCTCCCATGGGGTGGGGGGGCTGCTCACCCAGCCCCTGAGAGGCTCCCCCCACCAGGTGCGGCCCGGGGAGGCCCCCAGGGCACTCTGGTGGAAGCCCCCAGGTGAAGCAGGCACAGCAGGCTTCCTCTACAGTCTCAGAACAGGGGAAGTGACCCGAACACCCGGTGACAGGAGACACTTTAAAGTAATAGGCTTTTTGCAGCGCTCACGAATGATAACAGAATGTCCACATGCTGACGTGAGGGGAGAAAGTCCGAATCCACCGTGTTCAGACTCTGAGGCCTTTACCTTCAGGGAGGGCCGCTTGGGACAGAGGCCCTGGGACCGCGTCCATGGGGACCGTGTACCCGGTCTGCCACCCTGATGCATGGCCCTCAGTCCTCTACTCTTCGTAATCAGACACTGTGGAATCTGAGTTTGGGGACTGAGTAATTTTTATATTCTTCTTTATATGTTTTTGTATTTTCCAAAATGACCCTAATGAAATGTATCCTTTTCATTAAATATACGTGTGTGTGTGTGTGCGTGTGCAGTGAAGGAAGAGGAGGGAGAGGAAAATGCTCACGCAAGGGGGTCTCTTCCTCCCACCGAGCGGCCGTGGTTCTCCCCAGCAGGGCTCAGCCGATGGCTCAGCACAGCAGCTTCCTCTCACACCTCCGGCTGGGCGACTCCCCTCGGGTGCCCTGGTGTCGGGGCTCGCTCCCCAGCCCCGCGAGCCCTCAACCCAGCCTCGGACAGGCACAGCGTCCTCAGGACAGCAGGGGGTGGGGGCGAGAGGGAGATGGGGTGTGCTTTGTCCTGGAAAACGCCATGGGCTGACTCCAGGATGGGCGTCCAGGTTTCCAAAGCCTCAGGGCACGCCCCGTCCTCCCAGGACACCCCCTCTTCTCCCCAGGGCCAGCCTGGGAGCTGTTCCAGCCAGGGCCTCCACCAGCATGGCCATGTGCAGACAGCAGGTGCTCAAGAAACATCAAGTTACATGTGGGGAAGGTGGGCTCTCCCACCAGCCCCTTGGCAAAGCCACCACAGTACCTTTGGCATGACACATGCCCACAAACACGCGTGCCAAGTTCAATCTAGAAGCAGTATCTGTAGTAAATCTCCAAGCACGGGGCCTGACGGGACAGGCGGGCACATAGCAGGTGTGCAGCAGACGTTTACTGGGTCCAGCGGACCAGGTCGACACGGCTCTTCGACGGTTAACGGCTTTGGACTTTAGAGTTATAGACTCTGGGTCACACTCCGTGGCCCGAGGAAGACGTGATTAACAACAGACTCGGGGCCCCGTCTTCCAGAGCGGAGCGTTTCGTGCGAGTTAGCTCACTCCCATCCCCCTGGCGGCTGCCCGCACCCCGCCTCGTCCGAGCTGTGGCAGGCCAGGCCGGGAAGGAGATCAGAGGAAAGATAAGAGGGAGCAGTCCTCCCATCTGGCCGCTCTTGTGCCAGCCCTCACTCCCACCCTCACGCCATTCCCCAAGGAGCACGGCTGTCCCCGTTGGAGGGCTCGACAGTCCTCGGCAGAAAGTGCTGTGCACCTAGCCACGGATCAGCCGGGGTGCCGGAGAGGGCTGGGGGCCCCGCTGGCACCCGCAGGCCTGAGAACACCAGCTTTAGAGCGTCCCAGGCTGCCAAGCAAGTCCAAGGGGAAAGGAAGGAGGCGGCCGGACTGGGCGAGAAATCAGCTGAGTCGTCAGAGAAAAATGTGCGAAATGCTGAGCCTGACATGTCCCAGGGAGGGTGGCCGGTCCCAGCCCCACAGATGTCAGGACCATTCCTGGGTGAGTTATGCTCTGGCTGTTTACATGTCTGGAGAAATCAGATCAGGAAATATTTTAATAGGTGACTAGAAAGAGTCCAGACTACCTTCTCCAGAGGAATTTTTTTTTTTTTTTTTTT
>VBSM01002356.1:69659-111127 GCA_008086735.1 Cheirogaleus medius | reverse complement strand
CGCGGCCCGGGGGGGGGGGGAGGAAGAGGAGAGGTGGAGAGAGACTCTGAGCACTCGAGGCCACCGAGGGCCCAGGCCGGGGTCCAGGATGGCATTCCAGGCCCGTCCCCCCACCCCGGTGCGTGCTCTTTCCACTAGACCCTCCAACCTCAGCGGTGCTTCCCAGGAGGCAGCTGACGCTCGGGGCCTGTGGGTGCCCAGGGCAGGGGTGCGTGTGGGGAGGGGAGGGGGACCCTGGCAAAGGCTGGCTGTGGCAGGCGACACCGGGTCCCAAAGAGAGGTCCACGTCCCAACCCCTGGAAGCCGGGACCGGGATCTTGTTTGGGAAAAGGGCCTTGGCAGGTGCGAGTGAGTTACGACTCCGAGGTGCAGAGGTCGTCCCGGGCTGGGATGGGCCCTAAATGCCGTCACCGCGTCCTCACAAGAGGGGGCAGGGATTGGAACGAAGCGGCCACAAGCCAAGAACACCGGAGCCACGGAAGCTGGAAAAGGCAGGGAGGACCCTCCTCTTCCGCCGAGGAGTCCCCAGAGGGAGCGTGGCCCTGCGGCATCTGGACTTTTGACTTCTGAGCTCCAGAGCCGCGGGAGGAGACACCCTGTCATTTTAGTCACCCGGGTTGTGGCATTGTTCCACAGCAGCCACAGGACACTAACGTCCTGTCCGTGGGGGTCTCCCCATTTCCCGGTGCAAACGCCCAAAGTGCAGAGCTGTGGCAGCCCCGCGGGCCCCGCACCGTCAGGCGTGGCGACGCGTCTCCACACGCCTGCTGCCACCCCAGCTCTCCTCTTCTGGCGATAACTGCCACCCCCTCTTCTGCTCCCGGGCACAGCTGTGTCGGGGACCTGGCATCGGGAGCTGACCACCTGTCGGTGGCATCTCAGGCTCGCCCACCTGCCTGAGCTCGGAGAACGCCGGCTCTGCGGCCCGAGTCTGCCGTGCCCGTCCGCGTCCCACCTCTCGGCTCAGGAAAACCCGAGCCTCGTGTGCCAAGGAAAATGAAACGGATGTTGTGCGGCGTTAATGAGACCCCGGGCTGGGGCGTCTCCGGGCTGCCGCCCCCCGGGGAGACACTTCCCTGCAGCAGGGCGCCCCGCCAAAGCCCCTGCCCGATTAGGAATTTTCCCCGCTTTGAAGCCGTGGGCCGGTGCCAGTTTGGAACATGGCAGTCCAGCCGCTTGCGGGAGCTTGAAAGCAGCGCGCAGACAGTAAACGCTGGCAGAGGTTGGGTTCTCTTTATTTTTGTCAACAAGGAGATTTGTCCTAATGGGAACCAGCAGCATCCAGGCTGCAGATTTTCCATCCCGAAGGTCCCGGCAGCCCCAGCCTGGCGGCCCACCGCCCCCCGCAGGGCAGCAGGGAACTCTGGGGACAGTGGGGATGGAGAGAAGGAGCTGGGGGACAGCATCCCGGGGAGAGGGGCCACAGCACGCAGCAGGGCCGTCTCTCTCTCTGTCCTGGCCTCTCCCGCTTCCTGCAGGTCGTCCCCCGCTGTGGGCACCCACGGTCCCGCCTGCAGCTCCCTCTCTGCAAACTGACCTGGGTGAGGATGCCAGCACCCTTCCCTCCTTGTACGAGGGAGCCATGCAGAACAGATGTGCTTGGGCAAGGTGCTGAGCCTCAGTTTCCCTATCTGTAAAATGGGGGCACTCACGGGATTATCACGAGGACTCTGTGAGATAACAGGTGCCCTCACGCCCTGGCCCGCAAAAGGCACCCGGCTCCCACTTGCTGGTGTCGGTGAGGCTGGGCCTGGACGGGGCGGGCCGGCAGGGAGGCTCTCGGTCGCACGTGTGTTCCCGGTCTGGCCAGCGTGCAGACCGCAGAGGCTCGGAGGCCCAGACACTGGTCACAACCACAGGGTTGGTGGCAGCCCCTTCCCCACGGTCCCGGGGACCAGGCCACCTGGAATGCCTCTCCCTTTACCCCCAAGACCTGGCAACCCTAATCTAGACCGTGACAGACGGTTTCGCCTGAGGTCAGTCTTCTACCCAGACGTCAGGAAGGTGCGGAGCTGAGCAGCAGCCGGCAGCGAGCGTCTCTTCCCAGCGCAGTGTCCGTGGCGGCCAAGACGGAGTGCGTACCCCGGAGACGTGGGCGGATGCTGCAGACCAGGGCCTCTTCCCGAGGGGCGAGCCCCTGGCCCCTAACACCCTGCGGGTCCCCGCGAGCCGGCTCCTGACGTGGCCTGTCCTCCTGAGGCCCCGTGGTGGCTGCTCTCCGTCTCCCAGCCCTCGCCGTGATGTGTCAGGCCCTCGGGGGAGGATGGGAAGCAGAACCGTCCCGTTATCCATGTTAAAAGCCCGGATTTCCTGCGAGGCGGCCATCTGCTCGCTTGAGAAGCTGTCTCCCCGCAGCTGCCTTCGGAGACTTGGAGGCCGTCCCGTGGGACGGGAGCCGCTCCGTGTGGCCGGGAGGAGGGGACAGGCACCGCTGGGTGCGTGTCTGGGGGACAGCTTCCTCTCTCTCCACGTTCGTCTCTGGCCCAGACACCCTCCCAGCCCTGTTTCTCTCGTCCGAGGCCCCCACAACTCTGCGCACTGAGAGCAAGGAGGGACTTTCATGTCAGCAAAGGCCCCTTTTGCCCGATGACTGATGGTGCCCGACCCCTCCCGTTTTTGTCACCTGGAGACCCTCCCAGGCAAAACAGAACACATGCACGGTCCTTTGCGAAGGCCTGGCAGGAATTTCATACTTGGTGACCCAACGCCCCCGTCCCACATTTGCATCAAACCGTGGAACTCCAGGGCCGGGGGCCTCTTGGAGGTGAGCCGTTGAAGGCCGTTACTGTCACTCAGGAAGTGGCTTCCTGCGTCCCAGCCCCTAGCCGAGGTGCTGCGTGGACACCATTTCCCTGCGGGGACAGTGGGGTCTGGGGCTGCCTAGGTCAGCGGCCAAGCTGCGGGCTTCACTCCCACCCGCGACTGGACGTCCTGCCTACAGAATGTGCTGCTTCCTTCTGTTTTGTTTGCTTTTAAAACAAATTCAAACAACAAGTGGTAGATTTAAAACGGGGTTGACTAGCAGTCTTTGGGGTCGGGGGGCCGTGACCCTGTCTGCCTGACGACGCGTTAATGTCGCAGAGAAAAGACGGGGATTATCCAGGGAACATAAATATTTCCTTCGCTTGTTGTTCACAGTTCGCACGCTGTTTCAGACACGTCATTTCTTTCATACTTCGCGGGAAGCCCGAGAAGAGAGTCAGGAGGGCGCGGGGCACAGACGGCTGCCCGGAACCGCAGCACCGTGCAGGGTGACGCCCAGAGGAGAGCCGGGGGGTCCTGGCCGCGGGCTCAGCCCCATCCCCTGCAGAGCAGCTATGGGGCAAATAACAGATTCTGCAGGTGAGCGTCCGGTGTCTGCCAGGCACTGAGACATAAAACTGTGTTCCATTCTCGAAGCACCCACCCATGTGGACACCACCAGCCCCGCCACACGCATGGGACCCAGAGCTTAGGGAGGGAGGAGCTGTCCGGGCTGGAGTTCGGACCAAGCCTTCCCGGCCCTGCGGCCGTGCTTTCGGTCTGTCTTCACGCCTTCCCTCCTGCCTGGCTTAGGTAACTGAGCAGCCCTCCCCTGTGCCGAGCCCCCTTGCTGGCTTGTACTGGGGTCAGGCGAAGCCCCGCTGCGTGTTAAGAGGGAGGTGCGGGCTCACGTTCAGATGCACAAGCAGGTGTGAAGCAAGAGGTGTGCTGAGAGAGCTCGGGCTGCAGAGCCAAGACGGCCTGCGGGGTCAGCGACGGCCCGACGCAATGGCTGACCTACTTTCCCTCTTCCTCTCTGGACGAGACCGACTGCTCCGTGGAGACTGTGCCCCCGTCCGCGGCACCGCAGTACCCCCCAGGCCGAATGAGTCAATGGCAGGAAAGACTCCGTCACTCCCAGTGATGAGCAATCGCCCGGCTGCTGGGCGTCCTCAGGGACAGACGGCTCCCTTCTCTGCAGAGGAGACGGTGTCCAACGGCTAGAGAATGAGGAAGTCCACAGGCCTCATGCCCCGGCCCCCTGGCAGGGCCAGCGGGTGATTAAGGGACGTGGACTCATGCAGACCTGGAGGTCGCTGGACCCTGAACCAGCAGGGGCTGGTTCCGGATAGCACAGGGGACAGGAACACAGCGTCGTGCCGGGCAGCCTGCGAAGGGAAGGCCGCAGGGTGTCTCGGATGGCCTTGGCCTTTCTGTGATGATGCAGCGGCCACTATAGGACTTCTGAGCTGCCAACAGTCCCTTTGTGCATAAGGGTCATCCAGTGGAATCGATGGGGGGGTCCGGTTCTTTCTTATAGGATGTGAGGAATTTTTTGTTTTAGCTTCTGAAGAAAGGATCTCTCGGAGAATTTGAACACCCAGCTATAAAATAGGGCTGAAGCTGCCCCTGTTCTTCCTACAGCGCCGGGGGAGCTTTCAAACGGTCTGAGTGGCGGGTGAACAAACTCTTGCATGCCCATCCTGGCTCGTCGTGTGACCTCAGGGCACTTGTCTGTCCTGTCTGGACTTCAGCGTTCTCCCCACTGGGTCCTGGTGAGGACGAAGCCAGGAAACTCACGCTGGGCGTCTCTCCCGTGCTGGCCGGTCGCATGTGCTCCACGAGGCGTGGCTGTAAGGCGTGGACCGGGGCTTAACGAGCTCAGCGGCCCCGCGC
The DNA here is from genome assembly GCA_008086735.1 of Cheirogaleus medius. Classification (NCBI taxonomy): domain Eukaryota; kingdom Metazoa; phylum Chordata; class Mammalia; order Primates; family Cheirogaleidae; genus Cheirogaleus; species Cheirogaleus medius. The sequence continues at coordinate 106,489 of VBSM01002356.1, read as the reverse complement.
CTGCGCTGTGCGGTGTGGCAGCCACCAGCCTGCTGTGGCTATTTCATCATGAATTTAAAAGTCATTACAATTAAACAAAATGTAAATTCACTTCCTCAGTCACACGAGCTACACTTGGTGTCTGATGGCCACACGTGGTCAGTGGCTACCAATCGCCCCCACGGGCATAGGACGCCCCCGTGGGTGCAGAGTTCCGCTGGACACCGGCAGCACTGGTCTGGAACATCGTCGGGAGGCCCTCAGGCAGCTGGGACCCCTGGTAACAATGCACATTCCTGCACCCCCTGCAGACAGTCTACACCGAGGGGCCCAGGTTCTGGTGCCCAGGACGCCAGGACCAGCCGTGGCGCTGCGTCTGTGAACCTGCAGGTGCTTCTCCCGAGTGATGCCGGAGTTGCAGACACTGTGACAGCAGCGTGCCCGGCCCACGGCTGGGGAGAGAGCTGCCCACTCACGGGGCTTCTCCCGACGCTGTCTGTCCCTGGTGCGCCCCAAAGGCTCTGTCCCTCAGGCCACCTGTATCTTCAAGGCCCCCACATTTGCTGGGTGAAAGGGACTCACGCCCTTGGCTCCCAGGGACCTGAAAGTTACAGCTCGCTGCACTCTGGGGACCGGCATGACGGAACCTGTCATCTCCTCGTCAAGCCCAGAGGCTCAGAAACACGGTGCTTGTCGTGGGGCCCACGTGTGAACACAGTGCATGGAAACGCATCCCCAGCCCTCCGGCATTTCCGTGGTGATGACTGTCAAACGGAGGGGACCTGGCAAGGGAGCCGGGACCCAGCTTCTTGAAAACTCATCATGGAGCGTCGGCTGGAGCCAGGCTTGGTTTCTGCATAACTGACGTTGATTTCTGTCCGTTTGGAGCGTGCACGGGCTGCTCTGGATGCACTTGAACCCTGGAAAAGGCATCAGTGTGACCCAGAGGGGAGCTCTGGCTGCTGGACCGAGTGGCTGTGGCAGCCGCCGCTCACCACCAGCGCAGCCCTGCGCTTCCCTGCGAGGCTGCCGACCACGGCCAGAGAACCTTCCGCAGCTGACTCGAGCCCACGGCGGTCTCCGGTCCTAAGCTGGCCGCTTTCACACGAGCAAAAGCGGATTGCACATGATGTCCAATGGCTCCGGGTCCCCATTCAGTCGTCAGATCTCAGAAGTCACCAGACCCGGGCCCGCTCGGGCACCGGCAGCACAGCCACAGAGTGGGTTTCAGACACACAGACACAGCCATGTGTGCCCAGAGAGCCAAGGCTGATTCTGGGGGAGGAAGTGGGGACGGAGGGGGTGATGACAAGGCACGGAGCGGGAGGAGGACGGCGGCAGGAGGGAGGGAGAAAGGCTTTGCGGAGGCGGAACACTTGCGCCGCGTGCGTGGCTGGAAGGGTTACAGGACTCCTAGAAGTTGGATTGTGCACAAAAGGCCAGAGGCCCTCACGGGATCTGCCTGGATCATGGGAGGATGGAAAGGGCGTGGAAGGGGCTGGTGGGCGTCGCCTGCTAATCACAAGGGCCTTCGCTGCCATTGCCCCTGTGACTTTTGTCCCCAACTCATTAAGATGAATTAAAAGCTCGAGCCAGCTTCCCCGTGTGCCCCTGCTCCACGGGCTCCTGCCCAGGCCCGGGCACGCGGGTGCCCTGAGAGGGACCCCAAAAGGCTCAGGGCTCTCAGGTGGATGAAGAACCCCCTGGCGGTGCAGCTTGACATGCTCCAACCCCGGAGCCCCAGCGCCGGTGCACGCGGTTTCCCGCCGGCCGGCTGCACCCACCCGCGCTTCCCGTGCGGCGAGTCCTGCCGGAGCACAGGCGCCCATCCGGCCTCTCCAGAGCAGGCAGGTGCGGGCGGGTCAGTCTTTGTCCCGGGCTGTCCCACGCACTGCGGGATGCTCAGCAGCACCCCGCCTCTGCCCATCCGACGCTGGCAGCACCCCCTGCCATCAGGAGCACCCCAGACACTGCCGTGTGTGCCCTGGGGTGCAGCTGCCCGTGGTTGAGAACCACAGACACGCATGGCACCGTGGGCCCTTGGCGGGACTCCACAGGCCACAGGCTGCTCTCACGCGCCCCAGCTCTTGCTCCGGGGAGAGGGGCCCTCACTCTGGGGGCCCTCCCAGCAGGTGCCCAGAGGGCCACACCCTGAGAGGTTAGGCCCTCGATCTGGAACATGAGACACTCCCTCTGTAAAGGGTGGGACGGGTCCTGTCTGGCTTCTCCACCGTCACTCTCAGCTGTGCGGTGGGAGGGTGGACACGGCCCCGGGTACCATGTGAGTGGTGGGCATGGCTCTGCTCTGCAGAAACTTTCTTTATGGACACTGAAACTTAAATTGCATGTAATCGTCACTTGTCACGAAATGCCGTTCTTTCCATTCCAAGCATTTGAAGGTGGAAAAACCACTCTCAGCTTGTGGGCGGGAGACACAGGCCTGGGTGGACCGGCCGGCGGCTGTCGTGGACTGGCCCCTGCTGTGGCCCGAGCCCCTCCTTCTGCAGATGAGCCCGTGGGTGTGTCCAGCGGCGTGCACCACAAGTGGCATTCGAGGGCAGCTGTCCCATGCCGGACACCACCCTGTAGCTGCTATCCCGCCGCACCTCAGGGCACACACCCGAGCCCGGGAGGGCTCAGGACACGCTCGAAGCTCCAGTTCTCTCCCAGGCAAGGGTGGGGATACTGGTGAGGGGGAAGGAGGCTGATGTTAACGGAAAGAGCAGGGTTAATCCCACTCTGTGGGCAGCGGGGCAGGGGCAGCTGCCTTATCAGAACCCGCAACTCTGCGTATCTGGCCGGAGCAAAGATCGTTCCCTTGTCGGGGGGAAGGGCATCTGCCAGGGCCCGTCTCAGCGGCCGTGTTCTTGGCCCCAACACACAATACGGGCCCGAGACACCCTCAACCCGAAGGACCGCCCTCCTCGGCCCAGGCTGCCCTGCTCGCGGCTCGGCCCTGAACCCCCTCAAGGTGGCAATTTCATGCCCATCCACAACTGGCACTTGCAGGTCAGAGGGGACAAGCCAAGAACCACAATTGCCGACTCGCCATCTGGGCTTGTGCGGCCAAGACACAATTAGGATCCCAGCAGGGCCGGGGCCTGGGCTCTGCTGCAGGGCAGGACACGTCAGCTGTGGTCGAGGGTGGGCCGGGGGCTGTGTGGGCGGGCAGGGCGTGGCCGGCCTCAGAGAGGACAGGAAGGCAGCCCACGAGAGCTTGGCCGGTCAGAACCCAGGCCAGGCCTGAGTGAGCCCCACTGCGCGTGTCTCTCGCTGGGCTGGGCCGGGCTCTGCCCCTAGCGTGCCCCAGTCTTGCAGAGAGTGAAGTGCGGACGTCCACCCCAGGGTGTGCAATGCTCCGGCTCCTCCAGCCGCCGTGGCTGTACAGAAGACGGCACGGTTCCCCTGCCGAGGACCTCCCTGTCACTTTGAAAAGCTGGACATGCCATAAAGACACCGCCCACTCTGTCCATGCACATCATCCCGGAGGAGCCTGGGGGCCCACGGGAACCCAGCGGGGGCACCAGACCCAGGGCAGGTGCCAGGTGTCAGCTCAGCCTGGACAGGAAACCAGGCCAGGAGGGACCTGGTGCTCCATCAGTGCTCTGGGCTCTGTTTCCCTCGCCATAGAGGGAGGATGGGCCAGAAGGGCCTGGGTTTCAAACACAGTATTGCCGCAATATTGCCGGCCCTACCCGCCACCCAATCCGCACCAAGGCCACGCACACAGGCTCAGAGGATCATCCCCAGGAAACCGAGGGCACAGGGCATTGGGGACTTTGGCTCCAGATAGCTCCTGGTTCAAGTCCTGGCCCCCACCCGGCCACCCCATGTCTGAGCCTGCGAGTGCAGGTGGCCCGAGGCCTCGGGAGGTGCTCAGGGGTCCTGCTGGGCCCTGCCTCGAGGGTGGCAGCTGGCCACCCACTGGGTGGCTCTGGCCACGTCTCCCAGGCTGGGCTTCCTATCGGTTTCCTCTGCTGTCCCCCCGGGAGGGTCAGAGCTGGTCTGGTCTTCGTGAAGCCGCACTTCCCCTAATCCCGCAAGGCCAGGGTGGGCGGCCCAGCGCGATAGTCTTATCTTCCCAGATGGGAGCGGCCTCCGCCCCACACGCCGGAGGCTCAGGCGGAAGCTGCTCTTCGCCCTGTGGTGGGGCAGACCAGTCCCCAACACCACGTGGACTCAGGCGTGGCTGGGTCCTGTCCACGCAGATCACTCCTGCAATGGACAAAAATAGTCACCACGCGCGGGTGTGGGGGCAGAGCACCTGCCACCTCCGTGTCCTCAGGGCCCCTCCCAGCAGGAAGCCCTCGAGTCTCGGCCTGGCCCTCGTCCTCTCTGGTCCTGATCCAGCCCAAGGCAGACCCTCTGCCTGTCTGCACCGGCCTTTGCTGGGCTCCCGCAGTTTCCCAGGTGCTGTCACAAGCCCGGGGACTCCCAGGTGGCCCCGTGCAGCCCCCACTGTGAAGAGACCCTGCTGCTTGGGGAGAGGGACACAGGAACAGGCCTTCAGAGTCCCCCAGGGCAGAGGAGGGTTCTGGGGGGTGGGATCTCCCTCCCCAATAGCACGACCTGCTGTCCGTTTCCTCCCTAGCCCTGCTCAGGCAGCCCGGGCCACCGGGCAGGACCCAGAGCCCAGCCCCAGAGCCTGGCCCACCCCACCTCCCCTGCACATGGCCCCGCACTGTCGCTCCAGACCAGGTGGGTGAGGGGCTCCGTCCCTGCCTGGGCACCCATGGCCTTATGTCCACCCTGGTCACAGGGAGGGCCCGGCAGGCTGGGCACGTCCCAGAGTCCTACAGAAGGGAAGCGGATGAGCCTCGGGACAAACAAATGCTGATGAGTCTTAGGAAATGGAAAACATCAAATCCTTTTTCTGGCAAGAGAACCAAGAACGGAGCTGGGGAAGCCAAGGAGGGTTCCGGCGCTGGCCGTCGGGCTCCGGAGCAGATGGCCTGCACATCAGGCTGTGGGGCGGGCGCCTGGCGCCTGCTCTCGGGAACCCGCGTGTGCAGGCTGCGGGTGGCTCGTGAAGCGCCTGGGTCTGAGGCTGGCACGTGGCACAGGAGTGGCCGGGGCAGCACAGGAGGAGAGAGGGGGCTCTGCGGGTGCCCTGTCTGAGTCCTGAGGTCCAATGGCCAGGACCTGGCGAGAGGCTCTCTGGGGGACTAGACACTGGGCCACAGGCGGCGGGCAGGGGCCTGGAGTCCAGAAGGCACGAAGCTGGCGGAAGGGTGGGGGTCTGGGGTCTCACAATCTGGGTAGAGGGGCTGGCGGCCCCGCCAGGCGGGGGAGGTCTCCTGAGCTCCACCACCAGCCCCAGCAGCCGGGGGGCTTCGTCTGCAGGTAGCAGAAGGCGGGTGGCCCCGCACCAAGGGGAGTCTCGGTCTCACAGTGCCTGCTAGGGTGGCCGCAGGGTCAGCACCGCAAGGGCCCGGGCGCTTTCCATCTTCTGTGCCGCTGTCCTCGCAGGGTCGCACAGTGGCAGCCTGCACACCCGGGCCCCGAGGCAGAAGAGAACTAGGTCCTTCTGACCTGAGAAGACGGTTTGAAGAGCTCAGGACCTTCCCCGGAAAAACCCTCGGCTCCCGCCCGGCACATTCACAGAGAGCAAGAACGCAACCCCCGTGGCTGGCTGAAAGTCTGGGGCTGGGGACAGGGTCACAGCGTGGGACAGTCCTCAGGGCCCTCTCCTGCCTGCCAGTCCAGTCACTGCTGGGGGGTCAGCCCTCTGTGGACCCTGCAGGATATCCCCCCTCATCCCACCCGCCTGACCTCCCCCAGCCTTCCCTGTGCCGGTGGGGCCGGGATTACTGCAGGAAGCCGCCCGTTGCCCGAGCGTGAGCCCCCCAGAAATAAGGGGGCCGAGGCCCCGCGCACGATGCTGGAACCAACAGGAACGGGAGCTGGTGGGTAAATTCCTCCCCCTGGAATGACGGTCCCAAGGCCCAGAGTGACACTTCCCAGAACCTGTCTCATGAGAGACTTACCTCCACCCCAGTCCCAGGTCTGCTCCCCGGGGCTGCACCCCCAAATCAAGTTGTAGCGTGGAAGCCTCTGCCAGGGGCTAAGACAGACGAGTTTTCTGAGCACGTGGGTGGCTCAGAAAAGGGTGAACCCCAGAGCTGTCAGCCAACAAGAAAAATTTGGATAAGAAATTATAGGACCTGCTAAAACTGTGTTTTAATAAGCTCAAAATCCAAGAAACAGGAAGAAAGCATGAAAAAAATAAACTCATCTGAGTAATACCTTAAGAAAAAAAAAAGCTCTGGGCCAAGACAGTTTTATGAGAGAGCTCTTCCAAATGTTCTGAAGTCGTTATTAGAATTCTATCGTACTAGAAGTTTTTATTCCCAGGCTGTGTAAGTAGTTCTAGGTCACAAAAGGAATGACAATTCTTCAATTCATTTCATAGAAGTGCATAATCCTTATGTGAAAATCAAACACAGGAAATAAAAACTCGCATGTGAGTGATTCTGTGGGCCGAACACTGTCTGAAGCATTTTATTTGTTGAATGATAGCAGTATAATCGTCATTACCCACTTTACACTGAGGCACTGAAAAGTTAGATTACACGCCCAAGTTTACTCGCTGGTTAACAGCAAGAGCAGTGCTCGAACCTGCAGGGCGTATTCGAGAGCCTGAGATCTTAACTTCTACAAAGCGCTGCCTGCCGACAACTAGCCTTGCTGGTAAGTTTAGATGTAAAAAGCCCAGATGAGAGGGGAGGGACAGTCACACCGCAGGGTGCTTACTGGTGAACACACGGGGGCCAAGTAGGGCTTGTCCCAGGCTTAGATGGAGGTTGTTTTTATCTTTATAAATTAAAAAACGTTTTCACTTAATAATGGGTTTATGAAAAATTGTATTTGTTAAATAATTGTCATATATGATTAAAAAAAAAAACTACAACAAAGACCCACATCGCCAGCCCCAGGCTAGGACAGAGAACCCGCCCTCTGTGCCCACACCCAGCGTCCCCCCTCGCTGCCCCCCAGAGGCAGCCACGTGCCTCAACTTTATGCTGCCCACCCCGTGTCTTGAGAACTGTCTCCGCACACACGCTGCATGCTCCGATTTGCAAGCTTTCGAAATACATACCAATGCAATCTCACTCTGAGAATTTCTCTTCTTCATGCTTTTTTATCCAATATTTTATTTCTGAAACTCATCTATCTATTGAACGCAGCCTTGGTTCGATCACCTTTACTTTTGCAGAGTGTTTCGTGCTGTGAATATCACACCACTTCCGGATCCATCCCACTATCAGCGGGCACTGGGCGATCTTCCCACTCTGGCATGGCACACTCTTGGCTCTGAGCGCTCGTGAGTGTCCGTCCTGGCGTGGCAGCCACCTGACGTGGACTTGTGAGTCCTACGTGATAATGTCCGATTGTTCTCCAAAGCAGTCCCATCGATTTACGTACCAAGCAGAATTATACTTGCCGTTTCACATCCTGGACAAACCTGATAGCTCTATAATCTTTAATTTTTATCAGTACAGTGTGTGGTAGGGTGCAATGTTTTGGATTTAGTGCATTTCTTTATTACTAAGGATCTTGAATGTCTTTTGATGTGTCTGTGGACCTTTCAGTTTTCCTGTTTTGTGACGTGCGTATTTCAGGCACCTATTTTCATTCTTCTATACATTTTTTAATCTTTTTATTGATTTATAGCAACTCCTTTTAACCTTTAGGTAATAATACTTTTTTGGTTATACGGGTTGCAGATACAGTTTCTTAGCTGGAGGCTTGTTCCTCGCTCTCTGCGGGCTCTGTCGCAGGAACAAAAGTTGGTCATTCACTTTCCCCCTGTGGGTTTCCCTGCTTTGGTTCAAGAAATTCTTCCCTACCCTGGGGTCAAAATATATTGTCCTATATTATCTTCTAAGAGTTGTGCAATTTTGCCTTTCAATGCAGATCTTTAATAGACAACTAATTAATTTTTATGAATAGTGTGGGGGGTCCAATTGTATTTATTTCTCTAGGCATGGACCGTCACTTGAATCGTTTATTTCAAAGTCCACCCCTTCCTCTCTGGTCTGCAATGCTGTCTCCGCCACGAGTACTTACGAGTCTGTTTGTGACATCCCTGTTCTGTCCCATTGGTCGCTTTGCGTATTCATGCAACATTGCAGCACTTGATCGCTTTAGTTTTACGATAATTCTTGCCATCTGGAAAACCCAATTCTCCTGCGGCATTGTTCTTTTTCAGGAGTGTCTTGTTATTTATGATCCTTTTATATAAATATTCAAATACGAAGCTTTACAAATTGCACACACGTGCACACACATACGCAACGCATTCACACACATACACACACGCACACACGCATTTGGGAGTCTTTCTGGAATGGTGTTAGTAAATAAGTGAATCTGGGCAGAACTGACCTCAGACTCTTGTTCTGAGACACAGTAGCATTCAATTTATTTAGATTTTCTTGAAAGTCTCAATCAAATTAATAATTCTCTCCGTGAAAGATCTTGAACATATTTTATCAGATCTACCTCTGAGTACTTTATGTTTTAAATGTAATTATTATTAATAATAGTAACTTTTAATAGTATTTTTATTACAGCGTAATTAAATATGGTAAGATGCAAAAAATCCTCCGTGTACATCTTGCAGCATTTTACACACGTTTGCACCACAGGGTCACAGCCCAGATGGGACACGCAACATTTCCATCACTCTGGAAGGCTCCTTCCTGCCTTTCTAGGCTATACCCACCCCCAAAAGGAACCGCTATCCTCAGTGTGATCCCTGCAGATCAGCCTCGCCTATTCGCGAATTCCAAATAAATGAAAGCTGACCATGTGGACCATGTGTGTTCTTTCGTGTCCGACTTCTTTTGCTGAGGACAGTGTTTGCAGACCCATCCACGTTACTGTGCGTGGCAGTAGGTCGTTGGGGTTTTGTTTTGTTTTCTTTTGCTGGAAAGTATTCCATGGTTTGCTCAGCCATCCTCGTTTGGTGGACATTTGAGTTATTTCCAGTTTGGGGTTATTACAGGTAAAGCTTCTACAACATGCGTTGCGTGTGTGTGCGTGTGTGTTTATGTTTGCATTTCTCTTGGACAGCTGTCTAGAAGTAATTACTGGGTCATTTAGGTTTTAGCCATTCCGATGGGTATTTCCATCTCTTTATGGTTTCTATTTGCACTTTACTGGTGACGAATTATGTTGAGTATCTTTCATGTGCCTGTTGGCTATTCAGTATCTTTATTATGAGATTTTATTAATTTTTTAACTTTTAAGCTTGGGCTTTTAATCTTTTTATTAATCAGTTGTAGGAATTCTTTATATATTCTGGCCTGATTTATTTGCAGACATATACATTGTAGATATTTTATTTTCTACTAATATGTCAATTGCTTTTACTTTCTTAGTGATTTTTGAATAGCACAGGATTTAAATATTTATTCAATCCAACGTATCAATTATCACTTTTATGTTTAGTGCCTTTTATATCTTGTTAAGCAATCTTTGCTTACCCCATGAAGATATTCTCTGGCATTACCTTTTAGAGACTTTATTGTTTTAGCTTTTATAATTAGTTTATGACTCATATTAAATTAATTTTTTTTTGAGACAGAGTCTCACGCTGTTGCCCGGGCTAGAGTGCCATGGTGTCAGCCTAGCTCACAGCAACCTCAAACTCCTGGGCTCAAGCAATCCTTCTGCCTCAGCCTCCCGAGTTGCTGGGACTACACGCATGCACCACCATGCCCGGCTAATTTTTCCTATATATTTTTTAGTTGGCCAATTAATTTCCATTTTTAGTAGAGATGGGGTCTTGCTCTTGCTCAGGCTGGTTTTGAACTCCTGACCTTGAGCGATCCTCCCACCTTGGCCTCCCAGAGTGCTAGGATTACAGGCGTGAGCCACTGTGCCTGGCCTAAACTAATTTTTTTCATGTGGTGAAGTAAAGGATCAAGGTTTTGTTTTGTTTTGTTTTCCTGCATAAATATCCAGTTCTTTCAACACCATTTATTGAAAAGACTTTCATTTTCCAAACTAAATTCAATGGCTGTGTATGAGTTTATTTCTAGACTCTGTTTTGTTTAATTGATCTACATGTCTGTTCCTACACTAACATCACACCATACTAAAGACTGTAGCTTTATAAATTCGTTAGTGTAAATTCTGCAACATTTTCTTCTCCTCCAAAATTATTTTTCCCTCTTATTCTATGTCCTTTGCATTTCTATATACATTTTTAGAATAAATTTATAAATTTCTATAAAAGATTCCTTTTGTTCATTCATTTCCCTCCTGTATCAGCTTTTTAGTTAAATGGATATTTCAGAAACTGAAATATAGATTCTTGACTTATTAATCTTCTAGGTATATCATAGTCAAGATGCCAACATTCATACATAAATTCTTAAAAATAGCCAGGAGTGGAGACATAGTATCTCTGAAGGAGAAACAGTAAATACAATAGCTGACTTTTCAATAAGACTATAGAAACCAAAAGACAATGGAATGACATCTTTAAGGTGCTTTAAAAAATGTTAATACAGAATTCTTTAGCCAATGAAAACATCTTTCGCAAATCGAAATGAATCAAATATGCTGTCATACAATAAAAAGAAAGCTCAAAGAATATGTCACCAGCACACGCAGGCTGTCTGGAAAGTATCCAGCCATGTAATACGAAAAATAGAGACATTTACTATTGAAGATACAAGAAACATGGTGCATAGGACAATGACACCTCCGTCCCCTTCAAAGTGGGCACCTTGGGACCTCAGGCAGTTCTCCCAGTGTCTCTTAACCTAACCCGTCCACATCCAACATTCCCAGGTGTTCTGCTTGCTGCAGGCCTTCCAGAACGTGGGTCACTTTCAACAGATCTTTGACCATCTTCGAAACGTTTGCAACACACTTTCATTTGTGCCGCACTCATTGCCTCATCTGCGAAAGCCTTCTGAATCCTCCCAACAGTTTCCGCGGAGGAAAGCCCAAGCTTCACGCAAAACGTGATGCAGATTTGTGGCTCTCCTCGCGCGGTCATTTTGCATGCGACGGCCGCACAGTACCCCTGCTCGCTTGATGGCATCTAGCGCCCCACGGACTAGTACAGTGAAGCCGTCATTGTTCATGCATGGGTGTCCCAGTCCACTCTCCTCGGCTGCCAGGTGACATCGATGTGGCGAAGCCATTCTCATTATATTACTACCGTGTTTCCCCGAAAATAAGACAGGGTCTTATATTTATTTTTCCTCAAGAAGACACCCTAGGGCTTACTTTCAGGGGATGTGTTATTTTTTTTAAGTACGGTACAACAATCAACATTTATTCAAATATAGTCAAGTTGTCTTCTTCTGGAACATCATCATCACTCTCCAAACCCCGAATTCCATCCTGAATTTCTTGTGACTCTATTTCCTTTAGAACCATCGGTCCGGACCTGACAGGGGGAGCCGACCTTGTTGGTGGGGCTGCCCGCATCTTTCCGGTCACCTCTGGGATAGCAGCTGTCACGGTGGGGCAGATGAGAAGGGCTGCTCGTCTTCTTTACCACTCGGCGACGAAATACATGGGTTGTGCAGATGCGCTGTGTGGCCACGCCCATCACTAGGTCTTATTTTCGGGGTAGGGCTTATATTGCGCAAATGCTTAGAAATCCTGCTGGGGCTTATTTTATGGGTAGGTCTCATTTTCGGAGAAACATGGTATTAACCATGGCTGGATACTTTCTGGACAGCCCTCGTACAAGCAGTACAAGAAATATGGAAGGAAGTTCTTCAAATCAAAGAAAAATCACCGCAGACAGAATCACAGAACTGTTTTATTTCTTTTTCTTCTTTTTTCTACTTCCTGTGGATTGATTGAATGATTGTTTAAGTCCGGTGTTTCCCTTTATACTTATACATACCGCTTCTACTGTTTTCGTGGCTACCTCAGATATTTTAACATATACATTACATTTAACATATACATGAAAATTCAAGGTCTATCAACATATTTACTTCCAAACAATAAAGATTTGAACCATGTTAGTTAAAACCATTCCCTCTGCCTCCTGACTTTAATATTATTATGATTTTAAGAACTCTCTACAACATTTTTATTGTTTTGCGCTGTTGGTATCTAGTTACTTTGGCCCACGTACGTCCCACTTTTCTCGTGAGCCTCACCTCCCACCTACGATTACTTTTATTCTGCCGACGTAGCTCCTCTAGCATTTCGTTTACGGAAGCTTTATGGTAGAGACACTTTTGTTTGTCTAAAAACGTTTTTATTTTGCCCGTATTCTTGAAAGGTATTTACTTTGGGTATGCAAATTCAAGGTAGACTTTCTTCCCCCCATCCACCAAAAAAAGTGAAGATACGATTCCCTTCTTTTCTGGCTTCCACTGGGGATGTTGAAAACCCAAGTGCCAACCCAGTTGCCATTCCTTTGTGGGAAATTTGTTTTTTCTCTCTGGTATTTTTAAGATCATTTATTTATTCTTCGGGGTTCTGCGTTTTCACTCTTGTTTCCAGCTCTAGTGTGGTTTGCATTCGTTTTGCTTTGGCTTTTATAGGCTTGATGGATATGAATATTAGGGTCTGTTATCAGTTCTTGGAAATTTTTAGCCATTATTTCACCAAATATTGCCTCTTTCTCCTCTGACCAGTTGTAAGTTAAGCTGTTTCACTCTGTTCCCATAATTCTTTATCTCTCTTTTATACGTTCTGCTTTTCGTTTCTGTGCTGCCTATAGGTAATTTCCACAGCTCTATCTCCCAGTTCATTGATTCTCTCTTCAGTTATGTCTAATCTATAGTTAAACCCATGTACTGAGTTCTTAATTTCAGTTAAAATGGTTTTCATTGTTAGTGACTATATTTGGCCCTTTTCTCAAGTCTGCTTGGTCCTTACTCATAATATCTTGCTGCGTTCTCACATTTGCAATCTCCTTTTTTATTCCTTTAGCCAAATTAAGCATACTTGTATTATTGTTTAATACTTCCCATGTGCGAAGTGCTGTGGTTCCGATTCCTCCGGTTGTTTGGCTTTTGGTTTTCACTTGGATCTTCTTCCCGGGCCTCTTCCTTTGTGTGTAATGTGATTTCGACTGTGAACTCAAACCACTTGCGAAAATTTTGGGGAATTATTTCAGGCCATATTTGAAGCTAAGTTTCTGCAGAGAGGGTTTATTCTCCCTTCTTTAAAGTACTTCAAGGCGCTGCCAACCCATGACCACTCTAAACTAAATTTTGGGGTTACGGCTCTTCGGACCACCTAGGTGGTGTGAACTTGGGCTGCAAACCATGTGAGGGCTGGCTTGTGGTTACAAATTCCAGGGAGATTTTTTTCTCTCTGCAGCACCAGATTCTTTGTAGATGGTCTTTTTGACGGCTGCAGGGGACGTGGGGGGTACGTCTAACTCACTCGCACTGGCTGAGTCCTCTGCAGTCGCACTGGGGGCTCTATCTTAGTCCATTTTCTGTTGCTTATAACAGAATACCTGGAAATAAGGGGTTATAAAGAAAAGGAATTTATTTCTTGCAGTTAATGGAGGCTGAGAAGTCCAAGCTCAGGGACTGCATTTGGTGAGGACCCTCTTATCCCCATTTGGTGGGGACACCTCCCCTGAGGTGGCACAAGGCATCTCATGGAGAGGAGCTGAGTGTGCGGACTCAGGTCAGTCTCTCTTCCTCCCCGTACAAAACCACCAATCCCATTCCCGTAATTACCCATTAATCCATTAACTCGGTAATCTGTGAATCCGTGGTTCCAAGAATGGATTAATCCGTTCACGAGGGCAGAGCTCTCACAACCCAGTCACCTGTCAAAGTCTCCACCTCTCAGTACCACCATGCTGGAGGTTGAACCTCAACATGAGTTCTGGAGGGGCGAACATTCCAACCTCAGCAGACCCTATTAGCATCTCCTCGTTGGGCAAGTCCTGGCCTTCGCTGTTTCCTGCACCGTGGAAGGCCACAGACACGGAGGCTGACACTCACCTGAGGTTGTCATGGCAAAGACCTGCTCTGGCACCTGGGTTGTGTTACCTCAGAGAGTCCCTTCTTTCTTGCCAGGAGGGCACTTTGACAAAGTGGTTTTAAAATTAATCTCAAAGAATAAACAGGTGAGAAACATAGCCAAGCCATTAGTGGAAAAATAAATAGTGGCCACGCCACAGACATTAATGTCCAACATCTAATGTCCCTCATTAAAGCATGGTCGAAAGCCACACTAATTTCAAATGCATGGCACGACTAGAGGTCAGTAAAAACAACTATAAGATCTAGGAATCGACCCTGTTATAAGTAGCATTTTAAATCAGTGGTGATAGAAAGAATTCGTCAGCAAATAACCAATGGTTGGAAAACTGTTAGCCATTTGGAAAAACGCTCCGTTATGGTTACAGTGTTGCCCAAAGCAGAGGCCAGGTGAATTCAAGAGTCAAATGTAAAAAGTGAAAACACAGAATGATATTAAAAGTGAAGAATAATATTTATACAATCTCCAGATGGGGAAGACATTTGTAAGCATAAAAAGCAAAGGAAGAAAACATGCAATAAAATAAAAAGTATTTAAACTTCTGTTAGCAAAAGAACATGGTGAATCAAACTGCTGGGCAGAGACAAATGGAGGAAGTCCATGGACTAACGTGAGACCCAGATTTATACTCTTTCCCTTTAAAGAACTACTACAAATTAAGAAAGCAGAGGTTCAAAGATGACATAAACAGAAAATTTACACCAAATATTGCTCAACGGGCTTTTGAAACGAGTGCTCCAGTTCACGAATAATCAGAGACATGTGCATCAGGGAGAGCGCAGCTTCCAGGCTCACAGGGTTTCTGAGGGACAACGGCTGCTGGCAGGCCGGGCTCGGCGCTCCCATCCCAAGGCGAGCTGGGGTGTGTTCTGGAGGACGGCTCGGCATTACTCACCAAGAGCTGTGAAAGGATCCCAGCGTTTTGACTTAGCAAGTCCCCTTGCACCGTTATCTCTCAGGCCAAGATAAATATAATACGATTACTACCAGCAAAACAGTAACAAGATCAATATCCAACAATAGAAACTGGCGAGGCATATTATGGTATATCCAAAGAAAACCACACGTGATAAAACAGTTTTAAAAATTAGACCTTGGACAAAGGAACAAAGGCAAACACAATGGAGCAAAGATTGTGTTTTTGACAATTGATACTAGAAAAACCGTACATTCTCGTGTAAAAAAAATTAATCTAGACACAGACCTATATCTTGGCAAAAATTAACTCAAAATGGACGATAGACCTAAATTTAAAACATGAAACTATAAAACTCCTAGAAGATAACAGGAGAAAACCTAAGTGGCTTTGCGTAGGGTGATGACGTTTTGGATACAATGCCAAAGGCACAATCCACAAAAGGAATAATTAATGAACTTAAGTGAATGCAAATTAAAAACATTTGCCTTTCAATAGATGATGTCAAGAGAATAAGAAGGCAAGCCACAGACTGAGAGAAAATATTTGCAAAAAACCCTTCGTATATTTTTAGATTGCGATCCAAAATATACAAAGAACTCTTAAAACTTAACAAGAAGAAAACTAACAGTCAAATTTAAAAAGGGGCAAAGGATCTGAACAGACACCTCACCCAAAAAGATACACAGATGTTCAACATCATATGCCGTTAGGGAAGTGCAGGCTAAAACAACAACGTCATACCGTTAGGATGGCGAAAATCCGCAACACTGACAGCGTCGAATGCTGATGAGGCTGTGGAGAAACAGGAACTTTCATTCTTTGCCGGGAGGCTGCAAAACCACACGGCCACTTTGGGAGATAGTTTGGCAGCTTCTTACAAAACTAAACATACTCTTACCATACAATGAGGCGATCACACTCCTTGGTAGTTATCCAACGGAATTAAAAACTTACGTCCACAAAAAACATGCAGATGGATGTTTACAGCAGCGTTAGTGATCACTGCCAAAACTTGGAAGCAACCAGGATGTCCTTTAGCAGGGGAAGGCATACATAAACCCTGGTATGTCCAAATAATGAAACATTATTCAGAGCTAAAAAGAAATGCGCTATCAAGATATGAAAAAGACATGGAAAACACGTAAAATGCATGTTACTAAGTGAAAGTAGCCAACCTGAAAAGGACCTTATGGCTCCAACTATATGACACTCTGGAAGAGGCAAAAGGATGGAGACAGTTTGAGAATGAAGTTGAAGTTGATGTGTGTGAATGGAATTTGACTTCCAAGACAAACCCAGTCCAAATTCTCGCCCCTGGAAAGAGCTCAGCCCTGGACAGTTGGCCTCACCTTTTCCCGCCATGTGGTGTCTGGTGGAAGGAAGGTGACGGGGACCCCCCAGAGGGCTGCCACGGGGAGACCCCGATAAATTGCTGACATCCGGAGAGGATCCCCGAGCTGTGAAGTGCGGTGCAATTGTTCCTCCAAGTCCAAGCGAGAGTCACCGTGACTCAGGGTGTACCCAGAGTTGGTATCGACACAACACAGGCCTTCCCGGGGCCCAGGACTCCTCGAGACACCAAGGAGGAAAGTCCTGGGGCAGAGGAGTCATGGCAGAGGGGAGACCTGCATTTGCAGTGCAAATTCTCTCCTCCTCCCTCTCTCCCCTCTAACTGTCTCTGTCTTCTCTCCCCCCCTTTTCCTTCCTTCCTTCCTTCTCCTGTTCCTCCCTCCCCCATCCATCCATCCCTCCTTTCCTCCTTCCTTCTTTCCTTCCTCCCTCCCTCCCTCCCTCTCCCTCTTTCCTCTCTTATCTGTTTGCTCACTCAAACACCTACCAAGTGTCTCCTGCGTCCCAGGTCTGCGCTAGGCCCGTGAAAAGGAGCCTGGCTCAGAGCCTGTCCCCAAGGAAGGCCACCTGGGGGACAGCCACCCTTATCACCCACGCTGCTACTCACTTCCACTGCCTTGGGCCTTCTGCCCCTCGGCCCTCATGCCCGGGACCAAGCCCAGCCAGGCTCACATTCCCATAGGCTCACGTCCCACGGGGACGTCCCTCCCGGTGACAAAGCACGCTGGTCCCGCTCCCACTGTGGCCTCACAATGGCCGCCTTGTTGCCCCCCTGGCTGCCCGGGGCCCGAGGAGACCCCTGCTTGTCCTTGGCCTTATCTGTCATCTCTGCGCTCCCGCCCACGACTGTCCCGCGCCAGATGAAAGGCACGGGAGGAAACGCCACGTTTCCATCGTCACGGAGAAGCCCAGCAGCAGCCAGCTAGACAAGAGTCATTCATCTCCGCCCCACCCTTCGAGACCGCGGAGCTCACAAGGGGCTGCTTGTCCTTGAGGCTGGCAAGGGCGTCGTGTCGCGGCGGGCGAGGGGTGGAGCCCGTCCACGCTGTGCGTGGGGCCCTCTCTCTCCAAGAAGAAGAGGGCCAGCGACAGGGAGGACAGGCCAGCGCGGGCTGTGTCAGGGGGCGGGGCCATCACAGACCGCGGCTGTCTTGTGGGCTCCGACCATTATGGGTTGTCAAATAAAACCCATCTGAGCGCATTTTAAAGGAGCCGGCTGGCAGGGCGAGAGTCCATCGGCTGTTTGCCTCTGCGCCCCCCATAAGGACAGAGCTCCACCACGGGACGGGCTCCGTGTTTCCCAGTCTCCGTTCCGGGAGGCCCCCAAGGTGGGAGCCGGGAACCTCTCAGACGGATCCCTCGGCCCCTGGTTTTCAGAGATTCCACTCGCCGGTCCGGGACGTGAGTCATGCTTAGGGTTTGGAAAGAGTTGCAGACTCAAGGCCCACTGAGGTTTGGGGCCCACCCCAGATAGGGTGTCAGGGCTGGGGAAGGGGCGCTGGCCAGACGCTGGCCGGGCAGACCCCGTGGGCTCTGGCTGGGAGTGGAGGTGGGGGCGGAGGCTGCCAGGCTGAGGACCGGACTGAGTCACTGGCCAACGTTCCCAGAAATCTGGATCATCCCGTCAACCATCTCAAACCACAAACACACTCGCTGACTCCTGGTTCTGCAATTCCCTGTTCTCAAAGTATTTCTGGGAGTGTCCCAAAACCCCCAGAATAAAACTGTTCTTCAAGCAAGCACAAAAAATTCCTACAGGGAATTATCACACATCCAGAACGCTGGCGAGAGACCGGACAGGGGAGCTGGAGTCTCGCCACCAAGTCTGGTCATCTAGAGATGGGGGAAGGTAGCCCTCGAGAGACGGGAGCCCCTTGTTCCTTTACAAACAGAGAAACTGAGGCCCAGAGAGGGAAAGGGAGCCCCCTACACACAGGTTGCAAGGTATTAACCGACACAAGCCACGTGGCCTGCGTCTGCTCTAGACATTTCCATCATTAGGGTTCACTCCCGCATGGCCCGATGAAGACATGTATGCGGTTTTCAGCTTTATAACCAAATTTGCAAGAATTCACATGGAACTAATTCGTCACTGCCACCTCCCACCCCGTGACTCCCCTTTGCGAGTCTGCATCTTGCTGTCCTGCCCAGCCAGACTGCACCCTCGGGGACACCCTCCCAGAGGCTGTGCTGCCCAAAGGGGGTGGCCTTCTGTTGCTATCACACACGGCCGGCCACTCGCCGGGCACGGAATTCAGGCTCACAACCTTTATCCTTCCAAGTTCGCTGGGATGTGGCTAGTCTCGTTTCGTGCTGCAGAGAGATCTTGACACCAGCTTGATTTCTGCTCCTCCATAAATACACGTTTTTCCCCATCCCAGGAGGACATGAACCACGAGAAAGGGCTTTGGTGTTTCCCACAAGGACTGAAGAGCAGCTCGGCCCAGGTCCCTCAGAAAACCTCCACTCTGTGACTTCCTCCTCTCGTCAACTGGGCGTGCCCTTGAGTGGCGGCTTCACCCATTTCTGCAAGGAGATAATGTTTCCTTCCTGTATCTGTCAGCACAGGCTTGGTTATGCCGGGGAATAAACATTCCCCAACATGGCAGGTGTTTCAAACAACAAGGAGGTGTTTCTTACTACTGCAGGGGTCAGGGGGGCACTGTGCACCTCCCGACACCTGCACTCAGTGACCCTGGCCCCTGGAGGCTCTGGCCCCTGGAGTGTCACCCACTGCCGTGGCAGAGGGTACGACGGGTGTGCCTTCTCTCTCGCTGCCTCCACTGGAAGGTGGGGCTTCATCTGCTGCAGCAAGTCGCCTGGCCACCCTCCACTTCAAGGGGGAGGAAGTGCTGTCCACCTCGCCCAGACATAGGAGGGACCAGCACACTCCCTGCCAGGGACTGCGTGGAGCGAGGAGATCCTGAGCCGACGGTCAGCGCACACACAGGCATGTGCAAAAGGCAGCCAACACCATGCCCCATGGACTCCACCCTGGGTACCTAGATGTCACCAACAGTTACCTTTATGGAAGCTAGGAGAGCCGGATGATGGGTCTCTCTCTGCTCCGGAACTCCCGGGCAGCACACAGAGAGAAGGCACCTGAAGGTGGCTTGGGGGCAGCATGCACACCCAGGGGAGGAGCTGGGGCGGGGGAGACAGCCGAGGGCAGGGCCTGGCCGGCAGTGGAGTGGGTACGCTCATCCTGCTTGTCGGTCACTTGCCTGTGCGGACTTTGTCTTCATCTCATGTAGACTGAAGGCCTTAATCTGCTCGGGGGTCACTAACGGACACTGCTTTAAAAAGCAAGAATGTTACGACCTGGAAAAACAGGACTGTCTAATTTTCTAAATCCCCAGCTCCTTTTGATCTTTAAGAAGCCGATTTGTTTTATCTGAAGCTCAGGATGTAGCAGAACCCGGGGGAGAGTTTTGTTTCAAGTGCAAAGCCCCGTGCAACGACGCGCGGCGTGCCCAGCGCAGCGCAGGGCGGCGGGACTTTGCGTCCACACGCTGCCTCTTCCCTTCCCCTCTCCGTCGCCTCTGCTGGCCTCCCCTCCCTCTCTGCTCTTCCTGTGTGTGCGTCTCCCCCTCCTTGTTCCTCCCCAGATGACAGCACACATGGAACTCGAAGCCCCGCAGCCAGCATGTCGATGCCTGAAGAATCCACGTTTCAGATGTTTTAGGAAAGAACGACGCCCTCCTGCTCCCTGAGACAGGACAGGACCAGTGACTCCCGGGTTCACGCTGTCCCTGGCCCAGACCACTCGAACCCCAGCCAGGCGCGCTGGGGACTCCAGCCGCGGGCACAGAGGCCTCTTGCTCATGGCACACGGGCTGCCGGGCTCTCCCCGTCCAGGAAGCCGGTAAACAAGCTTGCGGAGTGCGCCGGAGACGGGCGGGCTAATGACAATTGCAGACTCTGCTGGAACCGCCAGTCTGGGCGTCTCTTCCAGGGCCTCATGTTTTCTGCGCTTTCCCGGAGAGTCTGCCCGATGGGGACGCGCGGGAGTCGCTGGCTTCCCGCGTGGCCGTGATTCAGAGCGGCGTGGCCAGACCCTGTGGAGGGCGCACCCCGGCTGCTCCTGTTCCGTGGGAAACGTCTCTGGCGCAGGAGGCACAAGAAGCATGTGTGCGTCCCCGGGCAGCGTCCCGGCAGAGCCCGGGCCTGGTGGAAGCTCTCACGGCCGAACGCAGACCTCCCCCACCGGCCACGCACCCTGGACTGGAGAGCTTGGGGTGTGCGCTCCTCCCACGGGGCGAGTGTGGGGGAGGCGGGAGCCAGACCTTGGAGCCGAGAGAAACATATATATATATATATATATATATGTACATCCCCTTGGATCTCAGTAGGTTTTCAAAGCAGAAAAGTTTAAAGATGGCGGGAGGAAGGGGGGAAGTGCTCCGGCCTTCACAGGAAGGCGCGAACGGACGAGGAACAGAAAGGGAAAGGGCGACCCCTTACCCGAGTCAGCCTGAGCCTCTCGGGGCGGTGGTCAGGAAGGGACCCGTGCGGGGTCTGCTGCCAAAGGGAAACTGGGCGCCCGGGTGGCCGTGGGGCCAGGGCCTGCCCGGAAGGGGAGGACAGCGGTTCCACACCGTCTGCAAGCCCGGTACTCACCCTCCACTCCCGCGCCATTACGGAGCGCAGAGCCGCACGGAGCACCGGGAGACACCACGGAGAATCCTGTCTACTCTCGTTTTACAGATGGGGAAACTGAGGCACGCCTGGGCACGACTCGCACAAGGCTCCAGTTCTGTCCACTTCCCTGATTCTTAGTCTAGAATTTTTGTCTTTAAATCTTGGCCACCTGGGGGAAAGGTCGGCTGGGTGAGGAAGACAGGGCTGCGGAACAAGGGCACTCTCCTGCCACCGCGGAGGTCGAGGCGAGTGCTGGCGTGGGCAGCGTGGAACGTCACTCGTGGCCACCCTCGGTGCTCCTGGGTGAACGTGGTGGGCAGACTCAGCAGAGCCGCGGCTTACGAGGTACAGCATGTCGCCGCACAACGCTGTCACGTCACGGTCTGTGGACAAGTCCCTAGGGCTGCGCACTGCCCCCCACGCGAAGCTGAGCCCAGCGCACACTGGTCACTCCGCGGCCCCACGTCTGGGCTTCCCGCCCTGCTGGTGGGGCAGGTGATGCGTGAGAACGTTAGACCAGAGAAGACGCTGCAGCCTGGTGCAGGAACCCCGACCCTGGAGAGGAAAGAGACTCGCCCCACTAAGGGCACCTGGGCCACCCACTCGCTCCTGGGTTCAGAGTCTGATTTTATCCTCCCCACTGGCCGTCAGGTGGACGTTCCTGTCCTGGGTTTACTGGGGAGCAAAATGGGAGTCCTGAGGCAAGTCCTCGGTTAGAAAACAAAAGCTCAGAACTCCGGGAGTATCTGGCTCCAAAACCGAATCGCTTCCCTGAGCCCCGTGGCCCCCGTCTGCGGAGAGCTGGGGCCGGGTGCCGACACCCACAGCGCGTCATAAACACGTCACTCGGCGGGGCCGCCCAGAGCCCTGCACCACCTGCCCATGCAACGTGGAGCCCTCGGTAGGTGCAGGGCGGCGCTCAGCAGGCACCCGCCCGGGGGGCAGTGGGATCCGTGCTCCGTCTCGTCGGCTCACGAAGCCCTGCAAGGGTGAGGGCTCAAGGGAGAAACAGAACCAGTGGGGACGTATACAGGGATTTATCACAAGGAACCTGCTGAGGGGATTGGGGGCATATTAGCCAGGTGTGTGTGTGTGTATCTCCCCAGTAGGTCCTGCTCATATGTGTGAGAGGACAGTTACTGTGGAGGCCGGGGAGTTCGTGACCTGCCGCTGTGAGCTGGAGACCCAGGAGAGCCCGTGGTGCTACTCGGCCTGCGTCTGAAGGCCCGAGAACGAGGAGCGCCAGCGTCCGCGGGCAGGAGCCCTGAGCGTCCCAGCACGAGACACAGCGAGCTCCTCCAGCTCTGTGTTCCTCCCTACCCACGCGCCCAGCAGGCTGGAGGGGGCCTGCCCACCCCGGGAGGGCCCTGCTCTGCTTGGCTCACCTGCTCGATGCCAGTCTCTCGGGAAGCACCTCACGGCCACACCCAGGATCGATACTTCACCAGCTATCTGGGCACCCCCGAGCCCAGTCCAGCCGACAGGTGAAAGGAACCATCCCTTCCAGCCTCCCCCAGACCTGGCTTCCTTCCCGCCCTCTCACGGGACCCCTGACGGCTCAGCAGGTGCAGCCCCTGCGACCCCCCCTTAGCAGGGCAGGCCAGGCCTCCTCGCTTCCTGCGGAAGAAGAAACAGCGGCCGTGTGCCCAGCCCTGCACTGGCTGCCCAGGGACACCACCTTGCGGCGGCTCCCCTGACCCGAGGGCAGCTCCCCAAGTCCACGCCACCTCCCCCGGCCCCCAGGCAGCGTCAGCCCCCAGCCCTCCGGGAAATAATGCCAAAGCCGGCGTGTGGCCGGGGGTGGCCTCAGCAGCAAACACGCAGAGCAGACCACGCAGTGAGGCCCATGTGCCCCCTGCCCCTACTGGTGTGGACCCCCCAGACCAGCCCTTCTCACGCAGGCCAGGCGCCCCGCGGGAGGTGGAGGCCGAACCAACCCGGTCCGGAGCACAGTGCGAGCCTGGCTCTTGGGAGATGTTTCCAGAACATCTGCCGGAGGCAAGACTGGTCCTCAGAGGGCTCCTTCGAGGCCCTTTATTGATTCGGTCATTCGGCAAATGTTAACAGGGCGCGTTGTGTGTTAGATTCCATGGCGAGCGTTAGGGAAGCCAGCCCGAAACAGAGAACGACAAACAAAGACAAAAGGAAAGGAGGGAAGAAGGGAGAGTCAGATGAGACAGAGAGAGGGAGGAAGGGAGAGGAGAGAGAGGGGCTCCTGACCAGCGAGGTCCACCGGGTGGGGGAGGGGAGGGATGGGGGAACCTGGGGGCTGCAGGGGTGAGGGTGATGGGACCCCAGCCCCCCTTGCGACTCCTCCTCTCCCAGCGCTGAGGTCCCACCGAGCCCTCCGGCCCTTTCACGGGCAATTCCTGGTCCCCCGCGGGTGGTCTGCAGCTCCAAGGGTGTCCCAGGAGAGCAACGGGGGGAGGATGGGGACGTGACTTCACTTGAATGTGGCACCACCCAGCCCGGCCTCTCCCAGCTGGGGCCTCTACGTGGGGCTTCCTGGGCCCCCGCCCGAGAGCCCCGCATCCTGGGCCCGGCGTGCACAGCCCGGCCTGTGCCTGGGAACCCCAGGGGCCCCGAGGCTGGGCCGGGAGGGGGCGGCGAGGCCAGCGAGGGATGTTTGCTCGGTGAGTCAGCGCAGATGTGGCTCTGTCATGACACAGACGTCCACGGAGGCAGGAGAGGCCTCTGCTCCCCACCCCCGAAAGGGGAGGCCCTGGGAGGGGCAAGGAGGGCCGGCCACAGACAAAGTCCTCAGAAGGGCACTGCCCACGGACCGGGCCAGTGAGAGTCAGTGAGCATCTGCAATGCAGAACGCTCTGTCTTGTTCTGAGCACCCAAGTCTGCTCGAGCGGTCGCGGCAGATAGTGGCCAAGGCTCGCGGCCAGCTCTGCCCCTGCCGGCCCGCCTTGGGCAGCGATATGAATAACTTGCTTTCAGAACACGGCTTGTTCGAAAGGACACAGTGAAAGGGGCCTGGAGGCTGCTCTCAGGCCGGGCCTGTGACCTCGAGGTCACCGCTGGCTCCGTGGCCCACGCTGCACGGGCTTGCTGACCATGGCGGCGGCAGCATCTGGGTGCTGGGGACTGGCTCTGCCGGGGAGGGCCTGGCGACACGCGTGGGGGCATCGGCATCGGACCCCCGGGTAGCGAGCCCTCACCTCGGCCACGCTGTTTTCCAAACAGAAACGGCCACTCAGATGCTCTCCTGTGGCTAATTCGTTCCAGAAGGAACCAGACTGAATATTGCTACTGTGAATAGATTTCTTCATTAGCCTGGGGCATTTTTTGGCCAAAAGACTAAGGAAAAAAAAAAAAAACAGAAAAGAGTCAGTGTCTGGGCTCCCAGCAGTCCCCGGCAGGGTGTAGGAGGAGGCTCGGGAGGCTGGAAAGGGCAGCGTGTTCTCGCCATGGCTGTCACCCGCGTGGTCTGGTTCCCCAGCGTGCTCACTCGCTGCGAGTTCTGTGTCCGTGAGAACCACGTCAGGAAGCGGCCGACGGCCCAGGTGGGGCGAGTTGGGCAGTGATTCATGCTGTCGCCTGGGATTTGATTTGTAGAGGTCCCCGGGTGATGACCCAGAAAGAAGAGTGTAGTACTCACACCTCCTGGAGCAAGGGGGCACCCACGCCCCACAGGGCCACACGGGGCAGCCCGGGGACAACATGGCCCTCATTGGTGTCTGCGGGATAGAATGGGCAGGGCAGAGGGGCACTCTGGAGCAAGCTTGGGATCGGCCTGTGATTCCGGCAGACTCTGGGCCTTAGGGTGGTCTCTCGCTGCCTGGTCCTGGCCCTGGGCTGATTTAGGGCCTGTCCCAGCCTGCAGGGGGCCGGACACGCCGGGAACCCCAGCAAGACCAGGGTGCTGCGTGCACCTGCGGGGGCTGGGCTAGATCAGTGCTGGTGTTTCCAGCCGTGGGGCTCAGGGTGGCTTCTGGGTGTAGCAGATGTCGCATCCATCTTGTTAGTAAGACTGGCGGTAGAGGGGAGGGAAGTGGGGGGGCCCGGCTGCCTCTTGGCACAAACCACCTCATCCTAGATGTCCACCGAAGCCTGGGGCAGACCCCGAGTGCCGATGGCTTGGCCTTGGGCCACCACCAACCAGGAGAGGCTTGGTCGCCCCGCCTGTTCTCAGGAATTGCACTCAGGACCCAGGCAGCTGTGGATCCACACTCCTGAGCCAGACCCGGCTCAAAGAGGGACCGGGGGCAGGTCCCTGTGCTGCTCTCCTGCGGTGTGGCTGTCTGGCTCGCCGTGTCAAGGGTCAGGGCCTCGAGCTTCTCCCCCCGCACCCCCACCCCGTGCCTGCAACTCTTGCTTTGGGAACGTTCTCGAGGTTATTTTCAACAGGGAAACGAAATCCACAAATGAGAAACAGCAACAGACTTCCGTACGGTGAGTCCCTCAAGGAAACCGAGAGTCATCAAGAGACTTCTGCTGGGAAACGGCCTCTTGGGCAGATGACTGTGTTTGGCAGGGTGAGCCGCTGGAGTTGCTGGCAGCCAGGGGGGACATTCTGAAGCCCTGACCCCAGCCTGTGACCCCACCCCGCACGCTGCCTCCCTGGCTCCAGGCACCCCGCACCTGCCTGCCCTGCTCGATCGCGACCTGCAGCTCTGCGCGTCTGCGGAATGGAGAGAGTGGCACTCAAACCAGGCCTCTTGACCCAACGATGACAGTGTGGGGCCATTTCCCCAGAAAAACTCCAAGTGCATACCTGCACACGCGCTCAGCACGTCCCATGGGCTCCACAGACCCCCACAGGCCCTCTGTGACCCACCCTGCTCTCTGAGATGCCCGGCGCCGCTCCTGGCCTGCAGCCGGCCTCCAGCCGCCGGGTGGCTGCCTAGGGCACCGAGGGTCCCCCACAGAGGTGTGCGGCCTCGTGTCCTAGCCCCATTCCCACTCCCCAGGGGGTTCCCACGTCCCAGGGCAGCCCACACAGGAAGCAGGGCCACGGCTCCCTGGAAGTCACTCCTGGGTTCTCTGGTGAGATGCCACCGCCCACATCTGAGCTCCAGCCTAAGTCAGCATCTCCACGCTGGCCCATAGGAGCGCTGTGACCGGGGGCACAGTCACCTGCCACCTGGGTGACTGTGCTCACTCTGTGCCGGGTGCAGTGACGCACTCTGCCTCCCCGGTGCACTGAGAAGGAGGACACCACCCACGTCCCTGGCCCCGTCACCCTCTTCCTAGAGATGGGGAGACCGGCGGGAGAGGGCAGGTGCCTCTGGGGCCAAGCGTGGCCATGTCCGGAGGCAGTTTGGAATCCCCAGAGCAGCGCCGGGCGGTGTTGCCGCTGGACACAGAGCCCGTGATCCTTCGCTGTGAAGGGGAGGCCAGCTCGCCCACACGCCTTCGACGGAGGGAAGGCTCGGAGTGGCAACGTGGGGGTCCGTGCGCAGGAGACTCAGCGTGGAGGAGAACTTGCCGGGCCTGGGCGTGCATGAGCCACTCTTCCAGCAAGCCCGGGAAGGCAGCGCTCAGGCCGCCCACCGGCCGGGCAGGAGGGCCAGCAACTTGGCTCCCCGGCGCCCTGTCCTCTCTGCATCGGGAGGATGCCAGCGAGGCCCAGTGCCAAGGGTAGCTGCGGGGTCACATGACAAGCCCTGGGAAACAAGCAGCCAGCGGGAGCGTGGGCAGGTGCTGGAGCCGCCCACCCTTTCTGCACGCCCTGTGCCGTCTGCTTCCACACGGCTGTCGGTAGGCACCACGTTGCGCCTGTTGGCCCCGCTGTCTCCCCACTGCACACGATGCTTCCCGAGGACAGGGGCTGTGCGTGTCTGCGTGTTTCCCCATTGCCTGGCGTGGGCTGTGCGTGTCTGCGTGTTTCCCCATTGCCTGGCGTGGGCTACGCCGAGGATATTCGCCGGATGGATGACTGAGCTGCGTAGCGGGACGCTTGTTCCCTGCAAACCAGGGCCGGTCGCTCCGTTTCAGTCTCACTTCCACCCTCAGTAAGGTCCGCCCCGCCCTGTAACTGCCTCCCGCACCTCCGCGGGTCCTGCCCTGCACAGCGTCACGAACTGTCACACGCAGCCTCTGTCAAGCCCTCCCCCGAAACTGCCCTCCTGACCACACCCAGGGTAACCACTGCCCTGACTTCTGACCCCGTGGATTAAAGCACACCTGTTTCTGAACGACACGCAAGTGGCATCGTGCGGCACACGTCTGCTCGTTTTTCTCCCTGCCGAAGTTCTTCCCTCCACGTTCTATTTGTAAGGTCTCACCCTGGGGTCCACGCAGCAGGACTTGCTCATTCTTACTGCTACCCAGGATTCCACCGTGGAACACAGCAAGCAGGTGATTAACCCACTCTCGTGTTGACGGACACCTGGGTTTGTTCAGTTTGGGCTGCTGCAAATAAGGCCACGATGAACATTCCTGAACACGCACCAGGTTAGACGCATACACACATGTTCGTGGGGTACATACCAAGGAGTGAAGTTGTTGGGTCACAGGGTTTGCTTGTTTTCAGCTTTAGCACACAAGGTCAAAGTGCACCAGGTTGCATTGCTGCCAACAGTGTGTGTGGATACGAGTTTTTCCACATTCTCGTCAACATAGGGGTTTCAGTCATTTTTAATTTGGGCCATTTTGGAGTAGTACACTATTGTGTTTTGTTTTGTTTTAAATATTCATTGAGGTGAAATTCACATAACATAAGATTAGCCATTTTACAATGAACAATTCTACAGCATCGAGTGCATTCACAATTGGTGCCAGCACCACCTCGGTCTAGTTCCAGAACATTCTCAACACTCGAGACTGAGCCCCCTTAGCCATTAGAGGCAGTTTCTTCCCGTGCCCCTCCCCCCAGCCCCCGGGAGCCACCGATCCTCGTCCTGTCCCTGTGGATGTGTCTGGTCTGGGTTTCGTGTGGACAGAATCACACGCTACGTGGCCCGTTGCCACTGGCTTCTTGCACTTAGCGCGTCTTCAAGGCTCTTCTGTGCTGTCACCTGCGTCAGTCCCCCGTCCCTCTCCGTGGCTGAAATGACAGACCACCACAGGGACAGACCCCAACTGTGCCGTTGTGGTTTGACTCACACCTGCCCGACTGCCGAGGGACTGGAGCACCTGTCCTTGTGTTGGCCAGCCGCCTGCACACCTCTTACCTGAGGCTCTCCATGTGGGTCTTCTCCACGCAGCTTTGCCAGAGGTTTGATGTTTTCTGGATTCAAGTCCTTCGTCAGTTATAAGCGCTGTAAGTATCTCCCTCCACTCTGGTTTTCATTTTCATACTCAGTGGTGTTTTCTGATGAACAAAATTTCTTTATTTTAATGCAACCTGATCAAGGATCTTCTGCTCTACGGGAGTGCTTTCTGTGTCCCGTTTAAGGGCACTTAGCTGTCCCCGAGGTCATGAGAACGGTTATATCATCTTCCAGAAGGTGCATTGTATGTTTCACACTGAGCTTACAAGCCACTTGGAACTGGTATTTGAGTGTGATGTTAGGGTCCACGTTTCTTTCTCATATGGATATGCAGATGATTGAACACCACGTATTTTTTAAAATCTTTTCCCCACTGCTCTTCAGGACCAACTTATCATAAATCAAGTGATCATGTATCTATCACACACATTTATATACGGGTCTGTTTCTATATTCTACTCTGTTCCATTGGTCTAGTTATCTAACACTGTCTTACTGTGTTAGTTCTGTAAGTTTTAGTATGTGATAGCACAACCCTAAATATTTTGTTCTTCTTCTATGAGATCATCTAGGCTATTCTTGGCTCTTTGCATTTCCATATGCATTTTAGCATCAGCATATAAATTTCTACAGAAAGCATGGTGGGGTTCTGATTTCAATTCCATTGAATGTAGATCCATTTGGTGATGAACCGACGTCTCTATACTATTGAGTCTTCCATTCATGAACATCATATATGTTTCTGTTTCTTGGGTCTTCTTTCATTTTTCCCAATAACATTTTGTAGTTTACTATGAAGATATCATGCACATCTTTTAATATCTTTATTCTTAGAAACCTTGATGTATCTTCATGCCATTATAAATGGCATCTTTAAAATTGTTTAATGTCAATTAAAGGTATACAAATATACCTCTATAGAAATGAAATTAGTTTTTCAATTTTGACATTATATTCAGTGACCTTGCTGCATTCACTTATTAATTCCAATAGTTTAATTGTATATTCTTTTGGATTTTCTATGCAAATGGTCATGCAGTCTGTGAATAATGGTACTTTTATTCCTTCCTTCATCATCCTCACATCTCCTGTTTGATTCCCTCTAAGAGCTCCAATATAGAGAGAAAGATATGACGGTAGGGACATTGCTGTTTCAGTCCAATCTCGGAGGAAATTTTCAGTGTTTTATCATTGAGTGAGATTGTCTACATATATTTTGTTTGTTTGTTTTGAAAACTCTCTTTTCAGATTTAGGAAGTCCTCTTGTATTTCTAGATTACTAATAGAGAATAACTTGGTTTTTGTACTTTACCCTGTTAATGCAGTGAATTTCATTGCTTGTTTTGTTTTTTTTTTTGAATGCTAAAACACCTTTGTGTAATGAGATGTATTGGTCTTTTATCATCTCATCTGATTTAACTTGTTAATATTTTAGTTAGAAAGTTATACCTATGTCCATGAGAGAGACTGGTTTATATGTTTTCTTCCATGTAATATCATCTGCATCAGATTTGACATCAAGGATGTGTCGACATCAGAACCGAGCTAAGAACATTCTCTCTTTTCTCATTCCCTGGAAGAATGTGTTTAAGACACGTGGAAGGATTGACTAGCCAACCATCAGGACTGAAGACTTTTTGTGGGGACATTTTAAATTAAGGATTCAGTTTTGTTACCAGTTATATTAAATTTCATTTCACTTCTTATATCTCTTTTGGTAAGTTGTATTGTCTTTAAGAATTTATCCATTTCATCTGTGTTTTCAAATTGATTGGCATAAAGTCATTCAAAATATTCCCTTACTATCCTTTAATGTCTGTAGTAACTGTAGTGATGTCTCCTTTTTGCTTCCTGATATTGGGAATTTGTGCTCTACCATGAGCTTTCTCTCTTTCCACCCTTATCAGAGGTTTATCAATTTTAATAGTCTTTTAAAATAATTAATATTTAACTTTGTTGATTCATGCTATATTTGTTTATTGATTTTCTATTGTCTTTTTTCCTTCTTTCTTTGAAGATACTCTTCTAGCTTCTTAAGATAAATACTTACATCACTATTTTCAAGTTTTCTTCTTTTTGAAAATGTGCATTTGTAAGGCTATAAATTTTCCCCTAAGTATAGCTTTAGCTGCATCCAAAATAATAAATATATCATATTATAATTCATTTTCAGTCCAAAATATTTTTCAATTTCCATTTTTATTTCTTTTTTTATCCATTTTTGGGAAGTATTTTTGTGCATTTCCAAATATTTAGAGATTCTCTAGTTATCTTTTTATTACTGATTTCTAGTTTAATTCCACTGTGGTCAAGGAATATATTCTGTGTAATCTCCAATCTCAGAATTTTATTGAAACATGACTTATGGCCTAGTTAATTAATTCTGGTAAATGGTCTAGTACAACCGAAAGAGGATGTGTATTTTGTAGTTGTTGGGTAGAGTTCTGTATAGTTCAACAAAGTCATATTTATTCACAGCATTATTCAAAGCATTTATTTCCTTACTGAGTTTTTGTTTGCTTGTTCTGAAATTTACTGGGAAGTGTACATGTAAATTTTTCACCATGATAATAGATTTGTCTATTTGTTTTGCTTTTATCAATTATTTTGAATATATATTAGTAGATACATGCAAGTTTAGGATTATATCTTCCTCGTGAGACTTGATCCTTTTATCATTACAATCTCTTTTAATCTCTAGAAATGCTTCTTTACTTTGATATCAGTATAGCTACAGTAGCTTTCTCAGAGTTACTATTTGTCTGGTGTATCTTTTTCCATGCTTTTGCTTTCAACCTTTCTATATCCTTATATTTAGGTATAAATCTTTTCAGTAATATAGAGATTTTGTTATTTTATCCAGTGTGAGCTATTTTGGTTTATATGTGTAGAATTTTTCCATATCCATTTAATTTATATATCTATTATTCATTCTTTCTGCTTTTATATATTATTCCATTCTTTCCACTTCAAACCCATCATTTTGCACCTTGTTTAGTGATGCTAGGACTGGGACCCTGCAAATTACCTTTCTCCTCCTTCCTTACTAGCTGCCATTTTGTTGGTATCCACCAATAGCATGGCCTAGAGAGATATTGGAACACAGGACTTGGGGTGAGGGGACTTCCTGATTTTTCCTGTCCCCTTCAGTGTTCCTCTGGCAGTGGCAACAGTTGTCTCTTGCTGCCATGTCCTTCTCACATCCTTCTCACATGCCCTTGGAGCGTACCAGCCGTAGCCGGGCAGCAGCACCCTGCCTAGTCCCCCCTTTTGTTCCTCCAGACCTAGGAGTGGCAGTATCTTCCCGCAGCTGCCATCTTTGTGTTATCTCATCGTTTCCTTTTTGCTCTTTCCACCTTTCAACATCTGCGTGACCAGTTCCCTCTAGTAAATTCCCTTCATTTGAAATAACTAGCGTGGCTTCCGTTTTCCTGCCCAGACCTTGGCCAATAGACTGCAGTTATCATGTGCAAATCTACCATGTCACTCTTTGTTTTCTATGTGTTCCAACTTTCCTGTCTTTCTTTTTGTTTTCTTTCTTACCTTCTTTTAGTTTGTTTTTTATGGCGCCATTGTTGCTGCACGTAATCAAATTAGTTATATAGGCCGGGCGCGGTGGCTCACACCTGTAATCCTAGCTCTCTGGGAGGCCGAGGCGGGTAGATCGCTCAAGGTCAGGAGTTCAAAACCAGCCTGATCAAGAGTGAGACCCCGTCTCTACTAAAAAAAATAGAAATAAATTAATTAGTCAACTAAAAATATGTAGAAAAATGAGCCGGGCATGGTGGCGCATGCCTGTAATCCCAGCTACTCAGGAGGCTGAGACAGGAGGATCGCTTGAGCCCAGGAGTTTAAGGTTGCTGTGAGCTAGGCTGACGCCATGGCACTCACTCTAGCCTGGGCAACAGAGTGAGACTCTGTCTCAAAAAAAAAAAAAAAAATTAGTTATATATTCTCCTACGACTCTTTTAGTGGTTGCCCTGGAGACGATGACATGCATCCTTGATATTTTAAGGACTAATCTATATTAATACTTTTGCCATTTCTTGACCAGGAAAGGACTTTATAATAGTTTTACCATCCCCTCTGCACTTCGGTGCTTATGGGTGTATTTTATTCTCTGCATATTTTAAACTTCACAGGATACTGGTATTATTTTATACTGTCAATATTTATTCAGTTCTAACCACATGGTTCCCCTTTTCATTGCTCTTCATTCTCCTTTGCATCTGCCTGTCGCCATCTGGGTTGGCTTTCCTTCTGCCTGAAGACTCTAATATTTCTCTTGATGCTGCTCAGCTGGCAACGATGGCAGGTTTTGATATCTGAAAATGTCTTTATTTCATCTTAATTATGAAAGCATATTTTCACCAGGCACAGAGCTCTAGGCAACCAGCTTTTCCTTTCAGTCCTTCAAAGTTATCATTCCATCGTGCCAGGCTTCCATCATTTCTGTTGAAAAATTAGCTGCCAGTCTAATGCTAACCTTTTTTTTTTTAAATAAAATTTATTATCAACCAATTCCCCATAGTTATTAATACATTTTGTCTTTGTCTTTGGTTTTCAGTATGTTTACCACCGTTTTTCAAGACGTAGTGTCCTTTGTATGTGTTCTGCTTGGGATATTGCATTTCTTGAATCTGGGGCTTCTCGTCTTTCTTCAGTTTGGGAAAAACCTCTTCAAATCGTGATTCTGCCTCATTCTGTCTTTTCTCATAGTCTGGGACTCCAATTCGTATCACCGTAGCCTACACAGTGCTCACATTCTACTTTATATTTCCCATCCTTTGCTTCTCCGTGGAGCCCAAATATTTTTAGACCCATCTTCCATCCAATGAATTCTCTAGTGTGCTGTCTGCTGTTAACGTCATCCGTAAAGGTTCAATGGTATATTTTTTCTTTCCAAATTTTCTATTTTTTTAGTGATTTCTAGAATTTTTGCCAAAATTCTCAATCTTACATTTTAATTTCTTATACACATTAAATATAGTTATTTTTAAAGCCATGTCTGGCCACACCACGATCTATATCCCACGGAAGATTCTGTCTTTGTTGATAACACCATGGGAAGGGATTGTACTTACTTCTAGGGGACAGAAGCCAAGAGTCACATCCTTGTGCCATTCTCTGAGCCTCCAGCAGCAAAGCCATCCCATAAGCCACTCCAGTGTCCCTTTCGCCACGCCATCGTGTAGCACTCACATGGCGAGCTTCGGCTCTGCGCTGAGCCCACGGCTAGGGCTGTGCAGTACAAACGAGAGAAGGAAATGCTCTCTGCTCTCAAGGGGCCCATCCTCTCGATGGGAAGGCCAACAAGAAGGACAGTTGCAGTGGACCCAAGAAGGACCCAAGAAGGACTCAGGCCACGCTCACCCTGGGGGCAATGGGGACACGGAGCTGAGGTTTCCCCAAATGCAGGAGAATCCCAGGCCTGGAAGAGAACCATGCTCAAGACAGAGGCCCAGAAGGTGCAGGAAGGCTGGCCCATCCCTGATCCCTACTCATCAGGGACAGAGCAAGGAGGCACTTGCTGGAGAGGGGGCTGGGCAAGGTCTGAGGCTTTTCCAAATCCTCCTCAGGAGCCTCAAGGTCATGACCTCGTGGGAGCCAGGAACAGAGGGGGGTCACTGAAAGTAAGAGCTATCATGGCAGGTGGGAGGGGCCGAGGTCTGGGGGATTCTCCTCAGATTACATGCAGTTCTCCATGTGAAATGAGGTTGGCTCTAAATCCACAGCAGTCCCGTGTCCATAAGATGCGGTTAACAGACAAACTGAGAGTGGATGGATGCACGTTTGATGGTCAGGACCAAGGCCGGCAGCCACCGTTTAGAGATGCCCATTCAGGCCAGAGTGAGCCAGACTCCAGTGCTGGTGGGGCTCCGTGTTTGAGATGGCGGCCGTGGGAGGGGCTTGGGGAGCACTTCCTCCTCCTCCCCCTCCTCCTCCTCCTCCCTCTCCTCCTCCCCCTCCTCCAGCAGCTCAGACTGTAGAGAGCCCACATTACCCCACTCCTGGGACGGCCCAGCCCCAGCCCTGCCCGGCCGGCTGTGCCCTGTGTCTGGGCTCCTCCTGCCACAGCCCCTCCACCCCCATCGGCCCTCCAGACGCAGACCCGCTGCCGTGCCGGGTCCCCTCGCCCACAGCGATCTCATCGCCGTTTCCACACCTGTGTTCTGGGACTGGCGTCCCTCAAGAGGTCAAGGTCTGCGTCTGCCTCACCGGCCGTTGTCTCCCGGGGCCCTGGCACGCTCTGCCGATCCGGTGTGCCTGGCACACCTTCAGGGACCTCACTCCGGGTGGGCCCTAGGTGGGAATACCCAGCTCGCCGTTACTTGGCGTTTCCGAGAATGCCACCATCTCTCCCCCTCCAAGGGGGCCCCTCGGGGCGGGCCGTGTCTGGAATTCCTGAGGCGAGGGCAGGTTTACGTTGGCCCCGGCACCGGGCTGCAGGGAGGAAGCCAAGGCCAAGGCAAACAGCAGACGGATTCCATCGGCCGAGGCGCAGGCAGCGCTGGCCCGAGCGGGAGCCGACGGGGCACCCACATCCGTCACACGTCCCGCCTGGGGTGGGCCAGATGCCCCAGGGCACAGATGCAGAGGAGGTGGGCAGGGGAGAGAGAGACGCCCCTGGCCGGAGGGAGGGAGAGGAGAGCAGGAAGGCTCCTCCGTGACCTGAGCATGCTGAGGTTTGCAAGGCCCCCGCGCGACCCACAAACAAGGGCAGGTGCCTGTGGATCTGCAAGGAGACTGAGGCCCAGGGTGGCCAGGGGCTGGACGGAGACCTCAGGGCTAGTGACCGCAACGCGCCCCGACTGAGGGAGAAAAGGAGAATCTGCCCAAATCTGCAGAGCCTTTTCCTCCAGGAACCTCATGGTCCCCTGGCCAAGCCCCTTCCTGGGCCCAACGTGCTCCTCACCCCGAGCTCCCGAGGCCTCCTGGGAGCAGCTTCCATCACAGCCCTCGCCATGGGGTGCTGGAGTGCTGGGTCCCCGCCTGCCCACATGCCCTGTGACTCACAGGTGTCCCCAGAACACAGCCTGGGGCTCACACACAGTGGTGCTCACGAGGCCCTTCCAACACCCAGCCTGGGATCTGCCCACAGTGGCTGCTCACGGGGCCCCTCTGATACCAGGCCTCAGACCTGCACACAGCAGGTGCTCAAAACATGTTGCTGACCAAGCAGAAAGCATCGCTGCGGAAGGCTACTGCCACAGGAGACAAATGGGGGTGTCTGGCCCGCAGCTCAGCAGCAGGCACGTGGGGCCGCGGCCCTGCTGGCACCAGTTCTTGGGCACAGAACTGGGAATGGGCTGTCAGGTCGCCTCGACCCCCTGCCTGCCCCTCGGTTCTATGCAGAGTCTGGGAGAAGCCGACTCAGCCCCCAGCTGCCCTGGTCCCATGGCCTGCTAGAGTGGGGGGTCCAAGGAGGTTGCTATAGGGCAACTTCGACTTCCAGCAGCTTCCTGGTCAGACACCCCAAACCCAGGTCCACTGTGGGGGGTGGGCAGAGCAGCCTATCGATTCAAGGAAGATCAATACAGTGTCTGTGTCAGGGTCCTAGTCAGCCCCCACCCACACTCGCAGGTGGCATGAGTCCACGGTGAGGGACATTTGTCCAGGTGGTCACACCCAGAACACCAGCACTGAAGGGGCGGAGGGAGCGGGAAAGGGACACTGCCGGAATGTGGGGGACATGCACGGCCAGCCTCGGGGCATCCCAACACCCTCACCCAGCGTGAGCTGAGAGTTTGCCATGGAGACCACAGGAAGGGATGCTGGGTTCCCGAGGGCCACCCTCAGAGGGCCAGGCCTTCATCCCGCAGCACACACGGGGATGTGGAAGGGTTGGGGATGCCTGGGGGACTTCCTGGAGGAAGGGGCAAGTCTGGAAGGTTTGGTTGGCTGAATCGTGGCCCCCAGATATGCCCGCATGCTGATCTCTGGAACTGCAGATGCTTCTGCTCGCACCGTCTGAGCCTGGGGGGGCTGGAGCCCTCGGGCACGGGTCCTGCAGCTCCCCCTCTCAGGAGGGGACGTGGATTTGGGGTGCTTCCCTGAGTCCCCCCAAGGTCAGGACGTATTTCTGATTCTACAGCCTTTGCTTTTAACCCTGGCGCCTCACTGCAATTCTAACCCGCAGGAGCTCCGTTCCTCTAAGTGAAAAACCAAAAACCACAAACTCTCGCTAATTCGGGCAGCGCTGATTCTGCTTTAGTAAACCTACAGCCTTTTCTCAGCAAAACATTTCCTCGTGGGCAATGCAAATTCAGGTCCCCAGCACGACTGCCAAGCAAGCTTTTGAAAAGTCTGGGAAAATGTTTAACACACTCTCGAAAACCTCTCCTGCCTGTTTACACAAGAAGCAAAACACAAACCCAGCCCGTGTGGTTCACCTGTGCCTTTAAGGGTCTCGAGGAGACAGCGTCCAACGGCCACCACTCACCTCCCTCCGCGCCCACGCCAGCTCCCAGCGCTGCGCTTAAAACGGCCACCGGTTCAGACGCCCACAAAGTCCACTCTGGCCCCTGTCCTAATCAATCCAAGTCAGTGAGGCTCCCCCGTGCCCCGCCCGCCTCCGCAGCGGCCTCTCTGCGCCGGCCCGTCCCGGGCGCCCGGGTGCAGGGCCGCAGTGTGTGCTCGCTGCCCTGGGACCTACGGCCAGGTGCCCTCCCAGGGCAGCCGACACCTGCCACCTATTCGATTGCCCCAGAGGACCCAGGCGCAACCACCTGAGAGCTGTGGCCCCCAGCAGGGCCACCACCTCCCTGGAACTCCTGGGC
>VBSM01002356.1:26669-64360 GCA_008086735.1 Cheirogaleus medius | reverse complement strand
AGACAGAAAGCAGATGCGCAGTTGCTCAGGGTCGGGGGAGGGAAGTTTAGGGGGTTACTTACTTAATGGGGTCAGCTTCTGTCTGGGTGGGTGAAACGTTTAGAAAATAGAGAGTGGTCACGCACCACCTTGTCGATGTCATCAATGCCACAGAATTGTACACTTAAGGCGGTTAAAGTGGACATTTTATTTTACATATATATATATTTTACCATAATTAAAAAAATCACAATGTAATATACCAAAAACCATTGAATTGTACACTTTAAATAGGTGACTTGTTTGGTATGTGAATTACATCTCAATAAAGCTGTTTTTTAAAAAAAATACCCAGCACATTCAACCTCATTTTACCCCTTGCACCTGTCTACTCTAGTCCTTCCCCTGGTTGAAGACTCCATGGCCCCACGCAGAGGATTCATGACACCCACCAGCCCCACATCGTCGTGGCTGGTGCCCGTGGCCACCGATGCTCAGCGTATTAATATAAGGCAGAGGGAATGTGCAGAGGGAGCAAGGAGACCACAGGCCCCACAGAGCAGAGCTGCTGCCATCTCCCTCCAGAAACTCGCCCCGGGCCAGGTCAGCACCCCGGCTTCTCCCTCCCCACAGGTTCTGAGCTCCCCTTAACCTCTGCCATGACCTCAGCTGGTAGAGTGACCCAAGACTCCATGGTGACACATATGGCCCTTGGTGGCCCTGCTCTTTCCTTATGAGGAATTTCTGATATAAACAGCTCATACCTGAGTTTTGTATATTTTTCCAACCTGTCACTATCTTTTGGCTGCTAAATTTAGTCCCTTTACATTTATTGTGATTAGTGGTATATTTTAAATCATTCCAACTAACTCTCTTATTTTGTGCTTTCTAGGTATCCTGATTGGCCTTTGCCCCCCTACCCACACACCCTTGCCCACCTTTTTATGAGGTAGGGTCCTCTTCAACTCTGTTTTTCCCCTCTGCTGTTTTGGCAGTTAATCATCCTATCTCTATTTGTGTTTAGCCGTTGTCTTTAGAGTTTTGACGTGCATGCCTAAGCCTAAAATTGATTTTCTCTACTTTTCTCTTAAACAGTAAAAGGAACCTAAAATACTGTAACTGCTGTCAACTCCATCTACCTTCTTTGTTTTCTGCGGCTGATAGTTTAGTTCTATTTTTTAACCCCTCAAATTAGATGTTGTTTAATACGGTTGTAGCAGACAATGATGATGTTCAGCCAGGTCTCTGTCCCATTCCTCGAGCACCCTCTGACTTCAGTGGCCTTTTGCTTCCAACGGCAGCAATTCTGGGTCTTTTGTTTTTCTTTTGCCCTTGGGATATTGCAGCCCATTTTTCCTGCAGGGACTGTTGCTGCTCTCTCCGACTCTTGCCCTGGGCCTGAGGATGGGGAAGTTTGAAGACCCAGCTCCCCCCAGGACAGGGTAAAGAAATGAGGCAGAAGCCGCTCTCTGTGGGCTC
Source organism: Cheirogaleus medius (assembly GCA_008086735.1). Taxonomy (NCBI): domain Eukaryota; kingdom Metazoa; phylum Chordata; class Mammalia; order Primates; family Cheirogaleidae; genus Cheirogaleus; species Cheirogaleus medius. Next base: position 62,902 of record VBSM01002356.1, on the reverse strand, counting down.
TGCCTGCCGCCTGCCCCCGCCCCCACTGACCTCCTGAGAGCACTCCCCAGTCGGTGTCCAGCGAATGTGTGAGCAAATCTAAACAATCCCTTTGCACGTCATTGCTCTGGCATTTCATCCTCCATTCTGGAACCATCTTCTTTCCTCCCGAGCTCTGTTCTTTGCAAGTTGTTTTAGTGGGGAATCTGTGAACTGAGATCTATCTCAGCGTTTGTTTGTCTGAAATTTTCTTTTTCCGCCATTATTTAAGCGACATTTCACTGGTACAGAATTGAAGCTGACGGTTATTTTTGGAACACTTTGGATGCATTTTCTACTTGTTGTGGGTTTTCATGGCTGCTCCCGGGAAGTTTGCTGTCAGCACAGCTTGCTCTTTGCTAAGGAATCTGCCGTCTCTTTCTGGTTGCTCCTGGGACCTTCTCTTTGCTTTCAGCACAAATGCACTAGGTGTGCCTCAGTGCTGCCTGCTTACAGCTGCCCAGCTCGCCTGGGCTGAGCTCCCTGAATCTGAGAAGGCAGGTCTTCCACAATCTTAGCAAACTCTCAGCCATGATCTCTTTAATTACTGCGCCTCATCCCTCTTCTCCAAGATGCTGGTCTCCTCCCATGTGGACTTGGAGCTGGCTTGCGTGATCAACAGAATACGGCAGGAGTGACGATGTGTGACTTCCAGGGCTGGGTCAAAAAAGTCATCGAAACTTACTCCCTGCTCTCTCATGAATCTCTCCTTCTGGGGAAGCAGCTGCCGTGCCACCTGAGGTTACCCAAGCAGCCCCGTGAGAGGCCCGTGTGGGAAGGAGTTAGACCCCTGGCAAACTACCTACACTGTTTTCCTTCCATGTGAGCAGGTCCTCAGCGCCAGCGAGCTGTCAGATGACCACAGTCCCAGCCATCATCTCACTGAAACCTCACAGGACCCCCCAGCACTGCCCAGCTGAGACCCCGAATTCCTTATCCAGAGCAACAGTGAGAAATAACAAGTGATCGCTGTTGTTTTAAACCATCGAGTCTGGGAATAATTTGTTATGCAGCAATAAATAACTAATACACCTTCCGAAATGATAACTGTCCCTAGATCACCCTTCCACGCTTCCCATGCTTGGTCTCTCTCCCCTACTTCCCAGATGATTTTTCGGATCTGTCTTCTAGCTCACCAGTTCCCCCTCAGTGGTGTCTGTTTTCCTTTTTTAACCCATCCAAAAGTTTTTAACTTAATGCTTATATTTTCTATTTCTAGATGGTCTAATTTGGTTATTTTTCAAAAATTGGCTCATAATTGTCCATATTTTCTCATGCTTGATTTAATCTTTTATTTCTTTAAAAAATATTTATTTTATTTTCTGTGCCTAATAATTTCAAAATCCTTAAGGGTCTTTCATTCTGATCTTTTTTTTCTCTGCTGGGTCTTGCCGGTGATGGTTTGATTCCATGGATGGTCTAGAATTTGGGATTGTGAGTTCATTTTTGGCTGTTCTTAATCCTGGGGGATGCTGAGGGGCCTGTATTGAATGAACCTGCATTTGCGTGTGTCCGTGATCTTAAACATCTTTAACCTGGTCCCTAAGTTAAGGGCTTTGTCAATTTGAGTACTGAGCTCATAGAGAGAAGATCTATGGCTATTCTCAGGGCAGAGCAAGAGCCAAGAGGCTAAAAAAAAAGTAGGTCAGTAAACACACAAAATAAATGGATAAATTGGACTATGTCAAAATTTAAAATTTCTGTGCTGTAAACAATACCATCGAGAAAGTGAAAAGACAACCCACAAAATGGGAGCAAATAATCGCACATCAGACTTCTGATAAAGGACTCGTATATTCAGAATATACAAAGAACTCTCAAACCACAATAATAACAACAAGATAAATAATGCAATTTGAGAGTGGGCAAAGGATCCAAATAGCCATTTCTGCAAAGGAGATTTGTGGGCGGCCGCCTTAGTCATCGGGGAGATGCAGATTGAAACCTCGACGCGACACCACCGCGCACGCACCCACCCGGACGGCTGTAATCAGAAGACGGGAACGGCATTGGCGCGGGTGCTGGTGAGGGTGTGGAGAAACGGGAACCTTGCGGCACAGTGCTGGTGGGACCGTGAAACGAGGCGGCCACCGTGGGAACCGCCTGGCAGCGCCGCAAACCGTGAAACTTGGTGTTGCCACGTGATCCAGGAATCCCACTCCCGAAATGAAAACACACATCACACAAAAACCTGCACACCTGGTTATGGCGGCATCGTCTGCCGTAGCCAAAAAGTGGAAACGGCCCAGATGTCCAGCCGTCCGTGAATGGGTGAGTGAGGCGCGTCACGGCCCCACAGCGGAGTGTCACCCAGCCGCGAAAGGGACGGAAGCTCTGACGCGAGATGGCAGCAGGAACCTTGGAAACAGGAGGCTGAGCGAGAGAGGCCAGGCACGGAAGGCCACGTGCTGTATGATCCCGTTTACATGACATGTCCAGAACAGGCACATCTTCAGAGAGAGAAGGTGGGTTCGTGGCTGCATGGGGCTGGGAGAAGGACTGGGAGAGCGTGAGTGGGGTTTCCTTTTAGGGGATGAAAAACGCTCTGAAATTACACCGTGCGGCGGTTGCGCAACCTCGTGAATATGCTAAAAACCCCTGACTGGTGCGCTTCAAGCGTGTGGATTGCATGGTATGCGAATCGCATCTCAATAAAACTGTCAGAGAAAACAGGCCACCCTTTCGCTGGGGGGTGATCCTTCCAGAGCCCCAGCTTGCCACGTATCTGAGCCCTAACGCTCTGCTCGCCACTGGCCCAAAGCCTTGTCCTTATCTCTCGTTTCAGGAAGATACTTTGGCAAATCCCCCAAGGGATCCCTGAGGGCTCCCCAGCTGAGCTCAGCTCAGTCTGCAAAGCCTGCTTCCCCGCCTTCCTCCCCCAAATCGCAGAGCCTTCTTCATTTTCTGCCGTGTTCATTTGTGCCTTTGAAGGGATGTTCGCTGCAGTTTATCCAGAACTTCCGTGTGTTTGGGAGGGGGGAGGGGAAAGCAAGCCTGGACCCACCACGGTGATTCCTACAGGAGGGTCCGGGACAAAGGCCTGGACAGCAGACAGAAGTGGGTGCAAATCCCAGCTCTGCCCTGTGGCGGCTCTGGGCCTCAGCTTCCCCGTCTGCAAAATGGGAACCTTGCTCCTGAGACGACTGCCCTCACAAGCCAGACGGTGTGCGAAGGCTCTTGTGCCGGCGGGTCCCTCTCTCCACCAGCGAAGCCCCCACCCCTGCTTCCCAGCAAGTCCAGATCTTCCGGGGCCTTCCACGACGTCTCTCTGCACAGTCCCCTTCCCCAGCAGGCTCTCCTGCCCACGGGAGAGAGTCTGTGCAGATGCTTCCCGGGCAGCCCAGCCCCTGCGTCCCAGTGAGCCCCTCACCCCTCCCAACTCCCCCCCTGACCGTCCTGGCTCCGCTCTCCTCTCCAGGAAGCTTCCGGAATTTCTGCCAACATCCAGCTTCTCCCTTCTCTGGACCCCTTGCCTCTTCCCGGCCTTTAACTCAGGGATCGTCGCATCGTGTCATCGGTGGAACACCCTCCTCGGTGTCTCCATTCGCCCGCCTGTCTCCATTCGCCCGCCCGACTCTGCGTGCTCTCATCGGCCCCTCGCGGAGCCCGGTCGGATCGGGGCCCAATAGCTCCCTGGCCCCTCGAAAGGCTGCGCCATTTCCCGGAGAGTCACCGCCTGAAAACCGACTTCCCCCCAAGAAGTTCACGTCACTGTCCCCGGGAGGGGGGACAACCGTACGGTGGGCTCCCTACGGCCGGGGTCCCCTGAGGGCGGGGCCGCTGTGGTCTCCAGCGCGGGCCCAGCACACGGTGGGGACCCTCTGCATTTTCGGAGCGCGAATGAAGGAATGGCTTCCCGTCCCTGCGGCTGCTGGCGAGGGTGTCGTGACAACCACAGCCCCGTCGTGGCAACCAGGGGTGGGGGCACGGTTCTCTCTCCTCTCCCCCTTGCAATCACAGTTCCCCCGGCCCCCAGTCAGTGTTTTGTTCTGTCCTGTTTTGTCTTTACTTTTTGTGTCATGGTACAACACACATAATGTGCCCTTTAACCACTTCGATGTGCACAATTCCGAAGCATTTAGTAAATTCACGTCTGCTACCTGGTTCTCAAACATCTGGTCCCAAGAATGTCTCATGCATTCACGTGTTCATACTTTACTGCGTGTTTCCCGTGAGCTGCCTCAAATCCTCGTGGGGTGAGGCAAGATTTCCACCAATGAAACACCCAAGTGAGTTAAAGCATCAGAGTCAGGCTCTCCAAACTTGCAACGCTCCCGAAAACTCGCAGTTTACACGACGGTGGGCCGCGGGTCCCCCGGGCAGCCTCATCCTCTTCCTCTCTGAATTCTGGCAGCCGGGGACCCCCTCCACTGGCACTGCTGGACTCCAGGGGCTCCTGTTCTCCGGGGACCTCCTGCGGCGGCGACACCCCCGGAGCGGCCCCAGACAGCGGATCGCCCGTTTCCCTGGGTTACACACAAAGGCTTGGTCCCCTTGGCTCCGCAGACGGCCTCTGTGTCATACCGACCGGGGGGCACCAAGGGGCCATCCCGGAGCCGGCACCCTGGGAAGGTCGGGGTCACTCCTGACCCCCTCGCACCAGCCCGCACGTTGTGGGCCGAGGCTGCCCCGACGGACGGACAGACGGCAGCGGCCCTGCCCTTCCCGCCGCGCCCAGACGGCTGCCTCCTTGCCGTCGCCCTCCTCCTGGCGGGGTCTTTGCCAAACCCAGATTGGAAACATCTGAGCAGCCCTGGCCGGCTCTCCAGGCCGGGATTCAAACACGGTGACTTCGTCCTCGTCCAGCGCGGGGTTGCCATCCGGCCAGCTCGCTCGCACAGCTGTGCCCTGCCGCTCTGCAGCGAGCGGCCACGGACGGAGGCCCCAGCCCTGCCCTGCCCTGCAGTGCCCGGGACCCCGGGTGGCCCCGAGGGGGAGGAGAGTGGACGGGAGGAGACTTGGAGATGGAGCCGCCCGGAACCCCACCCTTCGATGCTTCCTCTTAACTGTGACCCACGCGTCACACCAGCCCTCAGTGCCTGGACGCTGGGCGCAGTCAGGCCGAGGGATGCCGGAGGCAGAGTGGGACCACCCCCCACCTCCCCCTTCACCAGGCCCAGCCCCAACCAGGCCCCAACCAGGCCTCAGGCCCAGCATCTCTAGGCCAGAAGGTCACACGGGCCCGGAGGCCCAGGACAGCGTCCGTCTGCTCCATAGCTTGGGGCCTCTGTCAAGGAAGGGAATGAGGTCACCGTCACCACCCAGCACGGAGCAGGGCTGAGCTACCCGAAGACTTTGGCCTGTGTTGACCTTGTGCCTGCGGCAGGACTGCGACAAGGTCACCTCGGCTCCTGCTCCGTGCGCTGGGGATGTGCGTGCTTCCCTCTCTGGGCATCACGCGAGGAGGAAGCGATCAGCACTTTTGTGATTTTCTCCCGCAGGCCTGGTCGCCCCGCCACCCGAGGCCCACGGCAGGAGGCCTGTGCCGGGGAGTGACTCGGTTGCCCAGCAGCAGGAGCCCTGGGACCTGGGGACGCTGCATCAGAAAGAGAGGAGGGGCTCGGCGATAAGCCGGGGGGAGGCACCCCAGGCACCCCAAAATGCAGAGAGTCTCCCAGCAGACACGAACGCAGCTCTGTCTCCTGTCTCTCTAGGAGATGTGCAGAGAGTTCCCAAGGAGGGGAGTGTCAGCGAGAGGCAGTTGGTGAGCCGTCCTCAGTGTGGGGACACGCCCGGCCCCGAGGCTCCGGTTCCAGGCTGCCCCATCCTCCACTCTGACAGGGCAAACTTGGGGTCCCAAGCCCCAGCCCCACCCCCCGAGCAGAGGACCCCGCTGTGAGCACTACGTCCCTGGAGTCCTCTGGCCTCTCCAGGGGTACGGCACGTGCCACTCCACCACGCTGGCTGGAAACCCTGGTGCCACAGTCCCAGAGCGCCCAGCACTGCCCCTGCTCCCCCGGACCCCAGGAGCTGAGGGCACAGCCCTGATGAAGCCACACTAGCTCCAAGGCCTGGAAGTTCCCAGCCAGAAGGAACAGAGGGGGCTGGGTGTAGACCAAGCCCGCCTGTCCTGCCCCCGCTGTGGGGCCTGCCAGGTGAGCCCTCCTCTCCAGGCCATAGTTTCTCCCATACTCAAAACCAAAGACTTGTCTCCACACAGGTGTAAGATGACATTATGATGCCAACACACCACCAGTGGCCCCGCGGGGGCAGGGCTTGCCGTGGTGCCCGTCCCCACGTGCCGACCCACACTACGAAGGACGCAGCCACCTCCCGTACCGCGAAGGAGACCCATGCCACTGTCAGGCCGACCCACCGGCCCAACTCGCCCCACGTCCATGAGCGGACCTGTGCACCTGCCTGGGGAAAGCTCTTCAAGGACGTTAGCCAGAAGGTAGAGAGCAGGCTGTGGCGTATTTGTATTTTAGAGGATTTTTGTCTTTTTAGCTCTACCTTTTAGTGTTATGTGAGTTTTCCACAAGTAGCGTCCACTTTGGTTCCCCGCCAATTTTATCCTTGGAAATGAAAACGGGATTCACAGCACCCCCACACCCCTCCGTCGCCGGCTCCTGTTTCTGGGAATGGATGCTCTTCCCAGGGAGAAAGGGGTCCCCACACACAGACAGATGGCAGGACACTATACTGTCCAGCATGTGGCTCCTTGCGGGTAGAGGGGACCATGCTGTCACTCCTTTGTGACAAAGGGACAAAGGAGTGAAGCCTATGGACAGGGGTAGACGTTGACCTAAATCAGGAAGGAAAGAAATATAATGGGGACGTTTTACCCCTTCCAGGGAAAAAGAAGGCAGGATTATTTCCTGTTAATAGTTAAGGCACTGAGGGGACGTTCAGCAAAGCCAGCAAGCCAGAACACAGAGGCATGGTCACCTGACCCACCTGGCCCACCTGGGCCACCTGGCCCACCTGGGCCAGCAGCACCTGGGGCTCTGCCTCTGAGCAGCATCTGTGAGTCTGTCACGAGCTGGACAGATGGACTGAGGGTGACGACAGATCCCATTCGGTGACACCCGAGGTCCATGACGCCACATCTCCAGGCAGAGAGAGGCTCATTCCTTTTGAACTGATCCTAAGGAAAAACAGTAAGTTTTTCAACAGGTGGGCGGGGAGGCTCCGTACACAGATGAGCTCTGCAGTGTTGTTTAGAATAGGGAAAGGCCCAAAAGGCCTCGTGTTCCGCAGCGGGGAACAGCGGGTCTGGGAGATTCCGCCTGGGCAATTCCCCACGGACATTTAAAATGACGTGGGCAAGAGCCACCCAGATCACCAAGGGGCTCGCTGATGAAATCACATGGACTGGACACGGGGTAACAGGGCGTGTCCACCGTGATCGCCACGGGATGGCACACACAGACGGGCAGGACACACGCAAATGGCAGTTGTTTTAGGGGATAAAAATACATGCACATCAAAAGAGCCCACGGAGAGGCCAGGTGTGTGTGGAGGTGCGGCAGGGACACGGAGCTACCTGGCCACAGGTGCAGCTTCCCCCCTGCAGAGCGAGCCCTGAGAGCCGGCCCTGCAGGGGCACCTGCCATTCAAGTGGCACCTGCAGTGAGCCCCCTGCCCAGAAAGCCCCGAAGAAGCTCAAGTGGGCACAGGGACAGGCCACCTGTGTGCTTGTTGCCGATGGGAGAACAGGAAGGTGACGCCTGGAGGTGGGAGGGACGTGGTCGTGCTGGGGAAGGCCCGGCTGGCCTGCTAGGCCCAGGAGGTGGGTCAGCCTCCGCCTCCCGCCAACTTCACCTCCCCACCCCAGGACCGTGACTGTGGCAACTCTCCACAGATACCTCCCCAGCCCGGTGCTCACTGGGGGACAGTGACCTCACGCGAGGCCCAGCCACCTGCCCCGACCTCTCCCAGTTCTTCAAGCATGGTCCCCCAGGAGATCTGTCATCTCGTCCTCCCGACACCGTCTAAGGAGCAGACACGCGGCTCAGAGCCACACAGTGCGGACAAGGCGGGGGCCCAGGACCCCTCCGCCCAGCTCCTCCTACCCCGGAGCCAGGACAAGGGGACAGACAGAGGCCAAGAGCCTGGCTTTGGGGCCAGCGGACTTGAGTTTCAAGTCTCCACTCTGCACAGTGTTTCTGTGCCTCAGTTTCCTCATCTGTAAAACAGAAACAGCAGCACATCTCACCCCATAGGGCCACAGGAGGATTAAATGTGATAATCTACTTGCATGGGCCAGCTAAGGGGTCACGGGGGTCAGCCCCTGCATGCACACAGGGCTGGGCGGGCCGGGGCCGGGCGACGCCAGTCTGCTGTGGCACAAACGCTTTCCCCAAGGCCTCAGTTTCCTCGCACGTGCTCTGGCCGTCAGTGCTTCGTGGAACTCTGTGCAGGACACGGTACAGCCCGGCTGGAGCCCTTAGCCGCACGTGCACCTCGAGCCAGACAGGGCCTGGAGGCCAGGCCCGGAGCCCCCAGCGCCGCATGTCTGGGACAGGAGAGGGACGGCAGCCCCGAGCTCCAGCCCCAGCTGCCCCCAGCCCCACCCCGGGGCAGCGTCAGTGAGCGGCCCTCGCCACGGTTCCGCTCCGCCGTCCGGGTCGGGCCGCGGTTCTGGGACGCGAGGCAGCAGCCCCACCAGGGCTGGAGCGGCCATGGCCCCTCCTCATCCGCTCGAGGCTCCCCGTCGAGCTGTCACGGGTGGCCGGGTGCCAGCGCCCGCCAGGCCCGAGCTGCAATGACATCATCCTGGCCCAAGAGGCGGCTAAGTGGAAACAGACGCGGCCCTTTCCCGGGCCAGGACGTGCCCCAGGAGGCACCTCCAGAGCAGCCCACCGCCGGGTGGGCCAGCGGTGACCAGAGGCGCCAGGTCAGCTGCCCCATCGCGGCCCCCTCCCCGCTGGGCTGCCACCGCCGTCCGCTTCTGCCTCCCCTCGAGCTCTGCCCACAAGCGTGGGTGCGGGGCCAGCCGTGTTCGTGCTGTTTCCAACCCCTAACTCGGGCCTGCGCACTCCGTGCTCGGGAAATGCCAAGAAAGAGGCCGCTGGGCTGTGTCCCAGGACTCGGGGAGTCTCCGGGCGGGGCCCCCGCTGCCTGCCCCCAGCTCCCGTAGGCCCCATCGGCACCCCCAATGTGAGCCACTGCTCCCCCTGCCCTGAGACAGGAGTGAGACGAGCCAGCTGCTGTGACAAGGGACAAGAAATGCTGCTTGGTGTGAGCTCCTGAGGGTCTGTCGGGCCTTGCTGGCCTAAGTTTCCCTCTGTCTGGGTGGGGCTGGACCTGAGTTAGGTGAAGGGGAGCCTTGGCCTGGCACCAGCTCACAGGGAGCTGCTGGGAAATGGGGTTGTCCTCAAGGGCACTGAGAGGCGGGGTGCATGACGCCCCCCACACACCAGATGGGCACCAGCCAGGCCAGGAAAGCAGAGCCAGAGTGGGCGGCTGGGCTGGGGCCGGGCTGGGCGGGGGCCTCGAAGAGCTCCTGACCTTCGAAGGAGCCGCCTGTCAGGCGAGAGTCAGCTGTCCCCACGTGGCTGCACCTCGACACACCGTGCTGAGCAGAGAAGCCAGTGGTAGCGACCACACATACTCCATGACCATGTCGCAGACCACACACCCCATGACCATGTTGCAGACCACACACCCCATGATCTCGCTCACATGGAACGCCCAGAGAGGACCGATCCCCAGGCACAGAGCGTAGACCTGCGGCCACCAGGGTTGAGGCTTGGGGGGGACGTGGGGTACAGGGGTACCGGGGGGTGCTCAGGCGTACGTGCTCGCTCCGGCAGCACGGATGCTAAAACCGGAACGACGCGGGGAGACGAGCGTGGCCCCCGCACACGGATGGCCGCAAATCCGAGACGCGTTCCGTGTTGTCACAGGAGACGTGAAGGACGCTGGGAACCAAGAGTGGAGGAGGGGGGAGCTTACCTGTCGGATGCAACAAACACGACTCTGCAACGAAAACATTTGCACTCCCTGGTGTTTTGAAATAAACTTTAAAAATAAATAAATAAAGCGTGCATACAGTTTCCTGCGGAGCGAGGGCAGCGTTGTGAAGCGGGTGGTGGCGGTGGCCGCCCCGCTCCGCGGACACACGCAAAGCTGTGGAGCTGGACACGTCAGACGGGGTGTGCAGCGTGTGGGCTGCGTCTCGGCAAAGCCATTGGGAAACCAGTGGCCCGCAGCCGGCAGAGGAGGCCCGCGACCCGGCAGTGGTCCCCGCGGCGCTTGGCTCTGAGGACCACCGCTGTGAAGGTCCCCGCCGGTGGGGCCGGGTGTCAGCAGAGGTTTACAGAGTCCGACAGCTTGCGATTGTCATCGTCTCTCTTACTGTCACTGTCCTTCCTGAGCCCAAAACGCAGGGTGTCTTCCACTTGTCAGTGCCTCCGGCGGGTAGTGTCATTGTCCCATTTACATGGACGGAGCGGGGACACGGGGGCTGGTGACCTGCACCCCCATCTCTCTCCCCCGGCCCACCCCCGGCCTCAGAAGCAGCCCCCTCCCTGCTCTCTGACGCGGTCCTTGCCCCTCAACAGTCGGGGGGCTTTGAGCACAAGCCAGAGCCCCTCCCTCCCCTGTGGAAAGCCCTCCCTGTCTCCCTGTGGCGGGGAGAAAACCCAGACTCCTCGCCGTGGCTGCGCGTCCCGTGCCACCTGGCAGGCTGGCTGGGGACGGGGATGCAAGTGGCACGGAAAGGAGGAACTGAGTCACGTTTCTGGTAAAATGCCAGGTTAGGTTAAGCTACCCAATCTCCGGCTGAGGAACAAAACACTGCATAAAACAATATATTTAAAGAAACAGGTAACAAGACAGCAAAGGGGCAGCACTCAGAGAGGCGAGAGGGCCTGAGAGAGCTTAGGCTGAGAGCTCGTGGCACAGCCACTTGGACCGTGGACTCCAGTGGCCCCAAGCTGCACACAGAGACCCAGGCCTAGGGCTCGCTCGACGAGGGGAGTCACAGGAGACCCTCTTCACAGAGCCGGAGCACAGAGAGCCGCACTCCCAACAAGCAGGTAAACCAGAAACAAACCCACCACCTGTCCTTACCTTGAGAGACCACCAGGGAAGCCGCCCAAGTGCTGAGCAGGGGGTGGGGTGGGGCGGGGAAGTCACCGAAAATGGAGACCACAAGCCAGCTCTGCAGCACCCACTCGCATCTCCTGTCGAATTGAAGAAGCCTCCATCACTGAGGTCAGATCAAGGTGACCCTGGATCTCTGTGACCAGTGCCTCTCCAGAGAAATTCACCTTCATCCTAGACGTCAAAGAACCTCCACAAACTACTTGCTAAAGACCACCAGCCGGTCTCGGTACAAAATACAAAAGGGAACAAAACCCAGCAAGCAAGAAACAAGAGACAAAATAGATAGCAGAAACAGACCCACAGACCTCGGATACTGGAAAATCAGCTACCTCTTATAAAACAACTATGCTCTTATTAGGCATCAAGAAAGAAAGGCCCAGTTAAAAAACCTATAACAAACAGGAAGCTATTAAAAATGCATAGGTTTGGTAAAATCAAGAAGAAAGCTAAAAATAAAAGCTATAATAATTAAAATTATTTCTTGAACTTTTACTTTCATATTATGCTCACTTCAACCAAAAGAGGATTGGTGAAGTAAAGACAGGCCGGAAGACATCACAGAGCACACAGAGAGGCAAGGAGGGGAGGGACGTGAGTTTAGAGACGTGAAGAAGACAGCGAGATCTCGAGTCATTTAATCAGGTTCTGGAAGGTTAGAAAAGTAAAATAAAATTTGAAGGGATGATGTCTGAGAACATTACAGAACTGAGGGACACACCAACTGCAGATGCAAAAAGCCCAGTGGACCCCGAGTGGGGTCAGTAAAAGCGGTCCCTTCCCGACCTCACCGGAGTGACGCTGCAGGAACAGAGAGAACCATGTCCAGAGCAGCCTGGACAGAGGCAGCCGACGTTTGACTGTCACACGCAGGGATGAAAACCAGAAGCCCATGAAACGGCCTCTCCAGCGAGCGGAGGGAAACATTCAGCGCAAATGCTTTCCAAGAAAGGGCAAAATAAAGACATTTTTGGAAAAATAAAAGCTGAGGGAGTTCGACAGCAGAGAATCTCTGAGAAAAGCCTAAAGGACGGATTCCAGGCCTCGGAAACACATTCCAGATTGCAGCCGGAGTGGGAGGAGACAGGTGGGCACGGGCCCTGGTCACCAGCTGTAGAACATAACACGGTCTTGTGGGTTAAAACAGAACAAGGTAGAATCAAAACACCTGTGAGCTGGGGCGGGCTAAACGGGAAGCTTCCAGGCTCTGTGATCTTGTGCTGTCTGGGGAGGGTCAGGCCTGATTAACTTCGTGTCTTGGTGAGCATGATGGGGGAGTAGGGTCCCCCCCAGAGTCCACGTCCACCCAGAACCTCAGGATGACGCCTGACTTAGAAATGGGGTCTTTGCAGATCAGCTAAGGCCCAAGTTGAGATCACACTGGATTGGGGTGGGCCCTAAACCCAAGGACTCCTGCCCTTACAGGCAGAGGACAGAGAGAGATGCAGGGAAGAGGCCCTGCGAAGACAGAGGCAGAGACTGGGCTGGGTGTCTGCAAGCTGAGGACGCAGCCACCAGGGGCGGGAACAGGCTGGAGGGAGCCTGGCCCTGCCGGCACCATGGTCTCCAGGACCGTGAGACGACAAACTCCCGTTATTCTCGGCCACCCCGTGTGTGGCTGCCCCTTGTGGCAGGCCTGGGAAACCAGCGGTAAGTGGCAGATGCACGTCACACCTGCTGGACAAACCACTAAACGACCAGCAGGAGGAAATAATGCACAGACTAGTAGAGCAGAAATGGAAATCAAAAATACTTAAATCCAAAAGCGGACGGTAAGGAAGAGAAAAGCAACGTGGAACTTCCAAACAAGTAACAGGTGACTGGTACGAGCCTAGGCATGCGAGTAATTTAAGTGGACTAAGCACCCCGGTGAAGAGACAGGCAGACGGGGGGGGGGGGGCCGCCAAACCTCATGACGTGTGCAGGGACACCCAGAGCAGGGGCGCCACACGGATAACGAAGGTGCAACAACAGCCGGAAGGAGCCAAACACACCTGAAGACAAAATGCAGCGCTCGGCGTCGTCCCTCATCATGGTAAGAAGTTCGGTTCGACAGGACAAGAAAACAAAACCAGCTTGTACAGACTTAAAACGTAGCTTGAAAATTAACCACTTCGGTATGAGCATCGACTGTAGCCGACAGCCACAGATGAACGTGCACAGCCGAGCGTCGACTTTAGCCGACAGCCAAAAGCTTTTACTTTTATCTCTGCAGTTGCAGTGTGTACGTTCAGCTAATAAGTGACTACGAATCTGGGACCTTTTAACAAGTCCTTAGTAGGAGTTATTATAGTTATTTTCCTAAAGCTGCCTGTAAAGTAAAACAAGCTTTCGGTGCTTTAAAGCTTTCCTCATCACACAAGAGCAGAACGGATCCGTCATCAATGCACAGCACAAACTACCGTGCGGACTGCGAGTGCCGGCTGTGGGCAAGGCTTCGCGGCCGGTGAGCGCTGTACCGAAGTGGTTAAAGGTAACAATCAAAAGCTTCTAAGAAGAAATACACAAATCCCAGTCCCAGTGGGAGATTCCGAGCAGCGTGGGGGGACAGGTGGGAGGGCAGTGGACGCCTAGGTACTGGACACCCTCACTCGCTCCGGCCACTGGGCCTGGGGGGTCTTGTGAGGCACTCGTGGGACCTCTGGGAAAGTGGACTCTGTCCCGAGGCAGAAGCAAACTCAAATAATTCCAAAGAATCGAAATAGCCAGAAACTATTTTCTGGCCACAATGCAAGATGATTAGAAAATCCTCCTATGCTTAAAAATTAATGAACACTCCTAAGTGACCCATTTTCAAAAATATATATTGAAAATTAGAAGATGCTTTTATCAAATACTATGAATTCATAAATAGTGTTAATACAAGATACTACACAGCAAAACTACAGATAAAGTAATACGTTGAAGACATTTATAGCCATAAGTGACTGTATTAGAGAAAAGAAAGGTTGAAAATAACTCAGCTAAATCCGGACCTCAAGAAGAAAAACACAGCAAAATAATTCCAAAAAAGTAGAAGAAAAAATCAAATAATAAATAAGTGAATTAAATACAAAGACCTTAATGAAATGGAAAAACATACATTAGAATTAAAACATAAAAGTTGGTTTCTTGAAAATATTGAGATTTACAAACTTCTGGCAAGACTAATCAAAAGAAGGGACAAATTACTAATATTGAGAATAGAAAAAGTTATCACACATACTATGACAAGGCAATATTATAATTAGATGACATCATGAAACTCATGCTAATAAAGTTTAGATTTTGACAAAATGAACATGTTCCTAGAAATATATAACTGACTCAAGAAAATCTAAATGGTCCTATAACCACTCTAGAAACTGAATCACTTGTCCAAAATCTTCCCACAAATAAAACCTCAGGTTTAGAAAACCTCACCAGTGAATCCTCGTCTTTCACAGATGGTAGGAAGAGAAAGAACATTACCCCCAGCCTAGCAAGGACATCGGACACAACCATCACAGGCCAACCTCACTCATGAACATGAAGGCAAACAAAATTTTAGCAAACTAAACCCAACCACATGTATAGGATAATATACCAGGACCGAGTGAGGTTTGTCCAAGGAATGCAAGGTTGACTGATTTAACACTCAAAAAAATTTTTAATACAATCTACTACATTAATAGATTAAAAACAGATTCAGTGCATGCAGAGAAAGCTATTTGAATTCAAAATACATTCATGATTTAAAATTTTTTCAGCAAATGAAAAATAGAAGGAAACCTCTATCTTTAACCCGGTAAAGGATATCTATCAAATGCCTACAGCGAAGTCACACTTAATAGTGAAACTCTAAAGTCACCCTTTGAAATAGGGAACAAGACAAGGATGTCTAGTCTCACCGCACCTACCCCACATGGTACTGGAAGTCCTGGCCAGCACGGCAAGGCAAGAAAAAAGGCTACCAACGCTAAAAAGGAAAAATCAAACTCTCATCATTTGTTGATGACATCATGTGTACATAGAAGACCCCTATGAATGTATATATAAACCAATAGACTTAGTAAGTTTAGCAAGGCTGGCAAATATAAAAATTAATGCATAAATCATAGTCATATTTCTACATAATAACATTTATAAATAAAAAAGACATCATTTATAATATCATAAAAATATGAAATTTCTAGGAATATATCTACCAAAAGATGTTTACGAAGAAAATGATGTACATTTGGAGATGATGGTAAGACTTTGAGATGTATCACAGAATACATAAATAAGCGGTAAAATATTTTAATGGGTTAGAAGACTCACTATCATAATCATGTGAACTGTCCCCAAAGTGGCCTATCTATTCTAAGCAACTGGAATCAAAATTTTAAGAGAGTCGTCATCTGTGAAATTGACAAAGTGATGCTAAAGAAATGTATGTGTAATTGCAAAGGGCCAGTTACAGCCAAAACGTCCTCGAAGAAGAATGAGGTAAAAGAATCATCCTTCTGGCCGGGCGTGGCGGCTCACACCTGTAATCCTAGTACTGTGGGAGGCCGAGGTGGGTGGATCGTTTGAGCTCAGGAGTTCGATACCAGCCTGAGCAAGAGCGAGACCCCCGTCTCTACTAAAAAGAGAAAGAAATTAGCTGGACAACTAAAAATATACAGAAAAAAAATTAGCCAGGCATGGTGGCGCATGCCTGTAGTCCCAGCTACTCGGGAGGCTGAGGCAGGAGGATTGCTTGAGCTCAGGAGTTTGAGGTTGCTGTGAGCTAGGCTGACGCCACAGCACTCTAGCCCGGGCAACAGAATGAGACTCTGTCCCAAAAAAAGAAAAGAAAAGAACCGTCCTTCTGAACATCAAGATTTCTAACAAAGCTGTAATGTGGAATTGGAACAAGAACAGATCACTCTCCAAGGAAACACAATGGAAAGCTCAGAAGGAGACCCAGGCATGGGGACACTTGGTGTCTAACAGAGACACCACTGGAGATCACTGGGGAAGAGAGACTTTGATAAATGACTCAGGGACAACCAAAGACGCCCACACAGGGGAAACGCAGCTGGAACCTGGCCCCTCCCTTGACACACAGATCCACTCCAGGTGGTACAAAGACCTCAATGTGGGAAACGAAACTCAACAGCTGTAGGAAACTGACTTAGGAAACTATCCCCTGTACCTCAGAGTACAGAAGGATTTCTTCAACAAGAAAGTGAGATCACTAACCATAAAGAAAAAGAAGATAAATGTCTCTGTTCATCAAAGAACACCATAAAGAAAGCGAAAACACGAGCCAGGGAGTGCGAGAAAGTGGATGTAAGCCCATAACTAACTCGGGATGCAAATCCAGGGTAGACGAAGAACCCCTATAAATCAGTATTCTAAAAAGGCAAAATTACCAGTAGAAAAATGGACACAAAATTGAACACGCACTTTCAGAAAATGAACCCTGAGCCAGTAAACATATGAAAAGGAACTCTATCGCATTAATAATTGAGAGAATTTAAGTTAAAACTACAACATGCTATTACCACAATATGCTATTACCACCAGACCAGCAAAAAATGTAAATACCAGTTACTGGCGAGGTTTCAGGGCCGTGGGAACTCTCGCTGAATGCTGGTGTGGGTGTAAATATATAAAACCCACTCTGGAAAACAATCTGAAATTGTCTCTCACTTTTGAATACATGGAAATCTTACAACCCTCCAAACCCTGGAGGTGCTTGCACATACTTACAGCAAGACACCCGTACACACGTGTCCAAGGCCATTTCGTTCATAATATCCACAGAATGGAAATAACGCAAATGCGTGTGGTACAGTCACAGACTAAGACATTATACGGCAACGAAAAAGAATTAATTCCATGCATGCAACACTGGTGACCCTAGCAAAAAGATATTGAACAAAAGAAGCAAGACACAAAGAATATTTATAGCATGAGTAAAGTTTGTCCCTATCAAAACACAGATAAGATTAAATTATTTATGAATGAAGCCCACAAAGAAAAACAAAAATGTGATCGTCGCAAAAGACAAGACCATAACTGTCTCTGGGAGGGGCTAGGGCAGATCGGATTGCTGATGGGAGGAGGGGTGCACCTAGAGCCGGGGCAGTGTTGTTTTTCTGCGCCCGAGTGGCAGTTGCAATGTTTCACCGTCGGAACCTAGAGACAGGGCCCTGCTCCCTCACTCTCGGGCTCTCGGCTCCCTTCTGTGGTCCTTGGTTTCCTCATGTGTAGAAGATGGAGGACATCCCTGCCCCACGGGCTGTCTGGAGGCCTGGGCTGGCGTGTCGCAGGCGGTACAGTGCCGGCGTCAAATGCGTGGTGGAGTCGCCGTGACGTTCCCCAGCGGGGAGTCATGGGTGTTCCTGCCACGTGGACGCGAGCACAGCAGAGCTGGGATTTGAACCCGAGACTGTCTGATCCCGGGGCCTGTGCTCTGGTGGGAGGAACAGGAGAGACGCAGCCCGTGGGCCAGCGGGGGAGGGAGATGGGGGTCCGGCTGCCAGTCCAGCCTGGAGCAGCCAGGCCGGGGCGTGGGGCGTGGGGAGGCTCCTGGCGATTCTGGGGCACGGGCGGCAGGGTGCCCAGGACACTGGCTGGGGGGGTCTGGGGAACCACAACCTCACAGAGTGGAAAGAACAGAGCCTCTCCCCACTTGCAGTGAAGGGAAACTGAGGCAGGGAAGGCAGTTGAAGGCCTGGCATGAATTGGCCGGTCCAGTTAGTGCCTGTCTGGAAGCCAAGAGAAGGCGTCTAAGGGGAGAGGATGTCTAGGATACAAGGTGGGGCGTCTGCCACCGAGCGGGGGAGCCAGGTTCTCACAGCCCTGAAGGACGAGGGACTGACTCTCAGTGGCTGGTCTGGCCAGTCGTCACATAGCCCACCAGTTCTGATCAGGTGGAAACGCCTGCCAGGCGGCCAAGCAGAGGGTCCGGGGGCCGCCGCAGGGTGGGAAGCAGCACACGCGTGCTCTCGGCCACACATCTGCCACCCTGGCCAGACGGCAGCTCTGGGAACAGACTGGGCCGGACTCAGAACTCTGGCTTTTGGTCCCCGTGACTTCAGGACCGTGGGCCTGTTTCCTCATTTCTGTGGGCCTCGGTTTCCCCGCCCCAGGCACGGCAGGAGGAGGGACAGTGAGTGTTCTCGGGCTGCGCAGCCCCAGCCAGGGGGACGGCGGCCCCGGCCTGCCCGGCGCTCTCCCGGCCGCAGCACTGAAAGGCTGAGCGCTGGGAAACCCCTCGGCCCCGGCAAGTGAGGATGGGGGTCCCCTCCACAGGCAGCGCAGGCCGGATGTGGGGGCCGCGCCAGCCCCGCGGCCTCGGTGGCCTTTCCCAGGAGGTCACAGGCAGGAATGCCTCCGGCCTCGCTCTGTCACAACACGGGGAGATCCCCTCGGGCTGCGAGCAGCTGGGCCCGCTCTGCTCGGCTCCCAGCTGCGATGACTCAGCCCGGCCGGCCTCCCACGGCCAGCCCGGCCAGCCTGCACTGGGGATGCCACGTCCCCACCGCCAGCCCGCCCCGGGGCGCCCTGCACCTCCCAAAAGGCCCCCCTGACAGCCCCCTCGCCACTCCTCGGGGGCCCTTCCACAGACACCCACAGGTGTCAGACGAGAGGCTGCCCAGGGGGGCGAGAACACAGGCCACCGGCCTCCCGTTGCACCCCTTTTTCTGCCCGGGGGTGCCTCCAGGAGGCCCTCTGGGCCGCAGTGGCACTCAGACACCACCAAGAGACGACCCGGCTGTCCCCAGCCCATCCTACAGCCCGTGGGCAGCGGCTCAGGGCGGGCCCATCACACAATGGCCACATCCCCCAGCCCGCACACGCGAAGCCCACCCTTAGCCTTCTCCCTGAGTCTGAGCCTGCAGAAGCCAAGTCCCACCGGGGGCAGAAAAGGAGGGGCTCAGGGACCTCCCGGTGGCAGGCGGATGGAAGGGCCACATGTGGTGCCTTGAAACCCCTGCCGGTGCCCCCAGGGTCTTCGGGAAACCCCACCCACAGGGCAGCCCTGCAGGGAGAAGCTGGGAGGGGTGTGACGGGAACGGGTGCAGTTGGGGTCGAGACCCCTGGCTGGAGGGGACAGTCCTGGGAAAGTAGGTTGGGGGAACCCACAAAGTCACCCCACATGGAGCCATCCTCCTAAGGAGGCCCAGCAGCCAGGAGAGAAGCACACACAGCCCCACCTCCCCCTCCCCTCCTCCCCTGCACCCGGAGACAGCAGTGGAGCCGGGGCAGGGGTGGGGTGCAGACGCAGACCCCTCCCCACCCCACCACACCTTGGTAGGGGTAGGAGGAGAGGAGGGCTAAGGGTAGAAGCTGGGGAGAGGGAAGTTTTTATTTAGGCTTCCCCCCAGCAAGCCTGCCCTGACACCCCCAAAGTGCCCCCAAGCCCATGAAATCTGCCCTGAGTGTGTCCCCCAAGGGCAGGAAGGGGCACTCGGCAGGGGTGACAGTGTGGGTGGGAGAAGAGCCATTTCCTGCGATGCCCCCCAGGAGCCCAGCACCCGGCCTGAGTCCACCCAGCATGACTGTGATTGAAAACTGAGCTCAAAGCTCTGAAGTCCGAGCCCCGCCTGGCCTGGGTGGGCGTAGGGGTCCCCAGGCGCTGAGTTCGGGCTGAGCCCGGGCAGAGGAGGAGCAGCTGAGCAGGCGGGGCAGAGGCCGGAGAGGGTCCCAGCCAGGAACGCAACCATGTGGTCCAATCATTATTTCAGCTGTGTTGGTCTCTAATACTTGCTGCTGGGGTTTTATTTTCAATATGGCATCATATTTATATTTTTTCATGAAATTCCTGACAATGTGTTCAAATTTATATTAATTAATTTGAATTTTCTGATACCCTCAAATACCTATTTCTCTCTGGACCATGGTATTTTCATTTGAGAAAATGTGCTCTCGACAGACACTGAGCTACCCGATAAGCTCAGAGTGATTTCTGCTGAACGGGGATGTTCACACTCCCGGGTCCATTTGCTTAGGGGTCTTTTGTTAGTGTGCTCCCTTTTTTTTTTTTTTTTTTTTTTTTTTTTTTTTTTTTTTTTGCCTAAATGTGTAAACATTTCAGCCCAAATAATCTCACAGGCTGTGTACTTAACATGCCTTCCTTCCACAAATACGTTCGTAAGACAAAATGCACATAGGTCATCTCTACCTATGATTCTTTCGAACAGCCTTCTCAGCTTGGTTCCGTTTAGTCTCCGAGTGTAAATTCATCCACCGAACACGAAAGCACCAACAAAACGTTCTTCCCACAGATAAAGACTTTCCAGAGCACAGTGATGCAATTTGGAAGTTAAGTCTTGCACACCGCGGCCCTGTGATTAACTTCGCTGTCCCCTCCTTGCTTCCGCAGGGACGAGCCGCAGCGGACCCGCCTTCGTGGAGAAGAGCAGACAGCTTGAGTGCGCTGACACCACCAAAGAGTTTCCATCAAAAACCTCTGGGTGATTTTAAATAAAATGCAACCGAATTTGGAGACTCCTTTTCAAAAATGTGCAATGCCATCGTAGGACACTTAGATTGAATTACAAGGTGATTCTTCGATGGCTCCGACGTTTCTAAACCCGGATGACAGCAGGCAAAGTGCGTCGTCCACGCAGGGCCTTTCTCCATAATCACACCTCACCCGGCACGGACCACGCCAGTCCAGGTGCTCGGGACACAGGGACACCTGTGTACGCCGTGACAGCGACGCCGTCTCCTCCTCTTGGTTGGACAGGAAGCTTGTTTACTTGCAATTGGGAGTCGTGTGTGCACCACAACCAGATCCCGATAACGGGCTTCTTAACGGTGGCAGAACACTGCAGCCTGCACCGTGGGGCCGTGGGCCTCCGCAAATAAAGTGTCAGTGCTGACGTTCTCTCACTGAATTCCCGGCGGTATTGACCGCACGTCGGACGGCCCACATGTGACACAATGAACTTCCAGATGCTTTACCTGGATTCCAAAAACTGGATGGGAAAAAACGTCAAGGCGTTATTGGCACCGATGGAACTGCTTTCCTGCCCGACACCCCGGTGAGTGAGCCCCTCTAGGCAGCCGCGTGCAACGGTGCGCAAGTTCCGGCGATCCACGCACACACAGACGCGGAGTGAAAAGCCAGCAGAACGAACTGGGAAGAACAGGCATTTCACGGGGACGGAATGACAGGCCACACATGGCCTGCACCAAGGCCCCTCTGTCACCCTCGCCAGTCTTCCGGCAGTGACCACCCCGGCTTGGCCTGCCCGAGGCCACACCGGCCGACATGCTCCGGTCGCGGCACGCTCAGTAGCGTAACTGCAGCCCGTGTAGGATGGTTCACTCAACATCCACTTTACATAAGTTCAGTGTTCATCGTCAGCTCTCTTAAGAAAAAGAAATAAAAATAGAAATTCACCATTGTTATTAAGCATGACTTTTACTTTTTTTCTGCTTGTTGCTGCAGAATGGATTTATTGCAAAATTTAAAAAGCATTACACAACAATAAAAAAATAGTTGTGGGTTTACACCATTCAGTAAATGACGAAACCACAGCAGCCGTCAGGATGGTTCTCCACACACTCCCAGGCGGGACCTCCCGGCCTTTGTTTCTCACCCGCGTTTCATGTCCCCCTGATGTGCGATTTCCACTGACCCTCGCCTGCCTGCACGGCACGCCACGGCACCGACCACGAGAAAGGCAGAGCGTCGAGCAGGACCCTGCCACCAACTCCATGTGCAGGTGCGCATGTGCTGTCCCCGGGCCGGGGCAGGGGGCCCAGGAGGATGGCCAGGGCCTGGCGGGGCGAGATGGGAGAGCCGGACACAGGAGTCTGGGAAGAGCAACGCAGACACACTGCGCAGAGCCTCCCTGTGGGCCCGGACTGAGCACAGCCGGAAGGACAGGACGCTCTCCCAGTGAGTGTCACCCTGCCTCCCCCAACCCAGAGCATCATGGGGATCCCCCAGGGGACGAGGCAGAGGGATAATGCCAGCGGCCACGCCTGGCCAGGGCAAAGTGGGCAGAGACCGCCCAAGCCCTGGAGAACGAAGGGCAGAGACTGCAGAGGTGCCGGGCCAGGGCGAGGGGACGCCCGCTCTTGGGGCAGAGGAGCGAGGTGGCGACTCTCAATTCCAGCTCTTGGAGGTGACAACGGCAACAGGGGCTGTGGCTTGCCCCATTAGCGCCCTGATTCAGGAGTTTGGGGGAGAGCTATGGGACACCATAACGAAGAAGCAAGAACAAGTCAAAACGGACTCACGGTGCTGCAGGGGCTGTGGGCGGAGGTGGCAGGACTCACTCCCAGCGCTAGTGCCCGCCCAGTGGCCTCCACGCCCCCTGAGGTCACCTGCAGGCAGTTCCCAAATACGACCCACGGCCCTTGCTTCTTTCCCGGAAGGCTTTCCGGGGCCTGGGGGGCCGCTGTGCTGTGCGTGAGGCGGACTGAAGCGCCCGACTGCCGAAGCCCCCAGGGACCCAGCTACGCGCCAGCTTCACCGCTGCCCGGGCTGCTCTGCCAGGGCCCCCACACACCCGCGTGCCCTGGGGTGACCCCAGGATCCCCCCCAAGGCAAATCGCTTGCGTCCGGGTCCTCGTCCCGGCTCTGCTTTGTGGGGAAGCCGGCTGAGACGAGCTGCCAGGCCGCAAGCTGTCCTGGGCGGGGAGGGTCCTCGAGTCTGGAAGGAGAAGGGAAGGCACAGGTGGCTGCCGCGGACGGTGTTTCGGAGTGAACGCGTGATGGAGGGGGCCCCCTCGCTGCGCCAGGCCAGCCGTGGCAGACACGAGTGCAGGTGCCGCCCGCCCCGCCTGCTTGGCACAGCTGCTGATCAGGCTGCGCGAGAGCGCGGATGCAGGCCGGGGCTCGGGGGGTGGGCGCTGGGAAGGGGCTTCACGAGGGACTTGGCGGGCAGAGGCAGAGTCCGCCCGTCCCGAGCCCTGCCGGCGCCCTTCCCTGGGCCCCACCCCACCCGCTGCCCCAGGCTCAGCGTCCGGCACCACCGGTGCCCAGAGGACTGTGGGAACCCTGTCCTCACCCTGCAGCCTTAACCAGATGACCTCTGGTAACGTCCCCGCCCCACTCGCTCTACTCCCTCCCCCAGGGCTTCACTGCCGCCGGGACACGGGGACAGCCGGGTCATGGGGACGGCTGGGACAGGGTTTTAAATATTGAAACACCGCCTTGCTGGTCAGTGAACTGTGACCTCCCGACCCCGGCCCCCAACACCAGCATCTCCTAGAGACTGAAGCGTTAACTGCAGGGCCAGCCCCAGGACCTAATCCCTCTGGAGGGTGATCTTGCTGGGATCACTTGGTGCTTCCTGGGAAAGCAGCCTCCCCTCCCCCCACCCCCCAGCCCCGGGTCACCAGCTCCCTGGCCTGCCTTGCCCCCAGGCCCTGGCCACACTCCCTCTGGCCACGGAGCACGGGCTGTCCCCTCTGCCTAGAAGGCTACAGCCCCAGCTCTCCACCCCGCTAACTCCTACTCAGCCCTCAAAACTCTGCCTCAGTTGTTGTTTCCTCCGGAAAGCTCTCCCTGACCCCCTAGGCATGTTCTGGCCCCCACATGCTGAGCACCTGCCCTTTCAGCACTCCCAGGATACATTCTCCTGTCTTGGGTCCCTTGGCTGACATCTCCCATGCCCTCGGGAGGATTAGCTTCTCTGGGGCGGGGACAGGTTGGGGCTGGTGTGTCCTGGTTTGTTTCTTCTCCCCGCTGCACCCTCAGAACCGCAGGAGGCACCAGGCCAGAGCACGAGCCCAGGCGCTGTCTCTAAGCGGGCGGAGCGGCAGTGGACACAGCACCGGCTCGGCCGGGCTCTGTGCTCCTGGCGAGCTCCCCCCCCATCACGGTCAGCAGCCTGCGCAACCGGCACGGGGCTCTGCTGCGGCTCTGGACGCTCAGGAATGCTTTGGAAGCACAGAGAAATCTGCTCAAAACCCAGCTGGCCTTCTTATCTTAAAGGACAGTACAAAGCCCGGGAACCCTCTGTAACCCTCACTGTCCGTTTGGAGAACACGCAAACCAACGTGCCCGGAGCCTCGCGGGTGAACTCACTGACGCCTAATCAGCAGCAGATGCGGGGGGGGGAGGGGCGGGTGTGAGCCGGCCGCTCCGTCCCTACGGACTGTTCCTAACACTCACGCTGGGATTCTTTGGAGGCAGACCGGGACTTGCTGGCTGCACAGGCCTCGCCGGGAGCCTCCCCTTCCCTGACCCGGTCGGTGCCGTGGCTGGGCCCATTCTCCCCGTCGGCTCTCACCTCACTAGCCAGGACCCCAGGGAGTGACCGGACACAGGCCAGGGGAGGGGCATCTCACCAGCCGTCAGGAAAATGCAAGTCCCACCTTCTCCGACAGCTCCCAGGACATCCCCGGCCCACGGCCCCTCCTCCCAGCCCGGGCCTGGCGTGGAATTTGACCCACGTTAGCGACGGTCTGCCCTCCTGCGTGACCATTCGGCAAACGTCCACCCGGCACTTACTGCCCCGTAGTGACAGGGACAGGGAGGCGTGGAGGAGGCACAAGAGTGGGCAGAGGACTGGATGGTCACGGCAACGCCGAGTCAGACGTTGGTTCAAACCTCGGCTCCCCCTTTGCCCGCATGCCCCACGGCGAGTCATTTCACCACCGACTTCCACCCCTCCTCCACAAACCAGGAAACAGCAAGCTCTTCTTCCCTGGCGTCAGCCAACGCTCGCGCCGTGCCTGCACCTAGCGGGCCCCGGGAGCTGGGAACGGCGCTGCCGGGCTCCCTCAGTGACAGCCCCACGGCGGTCACTCTCCCGGCTGTCCTGGGGCCATACTTCTGGCCACAGAAGGATCCTGTCTCTGGCTCAGATTTTGATGAAGACCCTTCCTCGACTAGAGAGAACACAGCTCCGGAAAACAACATGCCAACGACATGCCAACAAGGAAAGAGAGCTGGGAAGAACCGTGGGACCGCATGTGGGGAGCAAAGTCACTCCCGGGAACAGGCAAAAGAGGCCATCGCTGTTGCCGCAGAGTCACATCTAGAAGCAGCAGCAGCGAGATGCACGAGCTCTGCTGGAAGCTTCCGCCAGCGAGGCCTTAAGCCAGATGGGGTGAAGAGCCCCAGACACCCAGAAGCACGCAGGACGGGGCAGTGTGGTCCCACAGGGAGATGCCCTCCCTGGTTACCTTGTGGTCGCTCCCCAGGGCCGACGCCACCGCGAGGACTTCACACGGGAAGGCCCAGGAGCCCAGCGGTGGAGGCGAGGTTTGAACACGGGCCGCCTGAATCCAGGGCGGCTCTCGGGATGGCCCCGCGGCAGAGAGGCCTCCGGACCAGAGCAGAGGCCCGTCCTCCACAACCTCCAGTGGCGCCCGGAGTCCCCGGTTGCAAACACGCCTCGCCCAGGCCCCGGCTGCCCCTCTCCGCAACATGGGCTGCAAGTGTGTCTGGGGCGACGGCAGCGTGCACCCGGAGTTCCCACGCTAAAGTGTGGGTGCCACAGTTTGCAACGTCCGCGGTCTCCCCTAAAATCTTGAGGGGAAGGACCTCTCCTCCCTGGAGCAAGCAGCCCCCTCGTCACTGTCACCGACGACGGGCCGCAGCCCTGAGCGGAGGATCAGTCACCGTCTGACGCAGCGTGTGCCCCGCGCGGGGGCTGTGCGCCGCCGACGCACCCACCTTCCCAGACGCAGGCTCCACCTTACGCAGCAGACTTTGGATTCCAAACCCAGGCCGGTGGCTCCCAAGACTGGGGCCTTCCCAGCCCCTCACCATGGCGTGTTCCCCACTGGCTTCCGCACCATGGGGAGGACCACGTAGGGTAGAGGGGCTCCTCGTGGCCAGAGTCCTCTCTCCGCAGCTGGCGGGCAGTTCCTTACAGTGGGGCCGCGTGTCACGTGTCTGTACGTGCTCCCCGGGTCGGCCACGAGGCGGGAGACAGAGCCGTGGCCAGTGATGATGCAGAAGTCACGGGAGAGCGCGCCCGTCAGTGCTCGGGGAGATGAGCCCTTGCGGTAGGCGCTGGGAATCCCGCGCCCCAGAGGCCGCCCCCCGGCCAGCGAGAGACCGAGCGTGCAATGACGCCGCCCAGATCCCGCAGACAGGGAAGACAAGACCCACAGAGTGCAGCAGCCCGCCCAGGACGCCAGCCCGGCGTGCAGACTTGGGGTCCACTCAGACCGACGTCTCTCGCAAACAGTCCAGGAAGCCGAACAACAGCCCCCGTAACAACCAGCCCCAAACGGTCGGACTCGTGGGTCACGTACAGCTTCCCTGACTTTCGTCATCACCTCCTAAACCCGTGGCCCTAGCCGACCACACAGGCTGCCCTGCGCCGGCTTCCCGAGGCCAACGGCCTCCTGCTTTCCACTGCAGTAGACGGTTTCCGGTCCTGTGCCTGCCTGGGACGCTCCGCCGAAACGCAGGTGACGGTGGCCGGCTCCGTTGCTGCAGTCGGCTCCGAGTAAATGGCCTTCGCTTGGTCCTATTCGCTGGTCTTCGTCTGTCTTCTCCAAGGGCACCACGTGACGAAGGGCTCGCAGCTCCCTCCAGGCTCCGTGGCCAGTCGGCAGTGTCTGCCACGGCCACAGGCCTGCGTGGTGGGCTGTGTGCCCAGAAGCTGCCACCCTCAAAAGCACGTCCTCCGGCCTCAGCCAGCACGATGACCTGCCGAGCGCCACCTCTGCTTCCCGGATCCCAGGGGAGCGGCTGAGATGCCGGACAGGCGGCTGAGGAGGGAGGTTTTCTCTCCCTCGCAGTCCGGCCAAAGGCGCAGCCCAGCACTGGCAGAAGTTTCCATCGTCCCCTCATCTCACGCTGGAACAAGAGATAAGACGTGGAATTCTAAAGGCAGACAGTAGATGTCCCCAAATTCTGATGATTGGGCCATGAGATCAGCACAAAGCGGATGAGATCACAGTGGTTATAATCCCCCAGGCAGGGCTGCAGGCAAGGATCGCGGGGACGGAGCCCAGGGCCGAGGCGGCCGTGTCCACCATCCGCTGCCCCTTCCCAGTCCAGTCGCTGTGGGGCGCAGCTGCCCCGGGGGAACGTCTCCAGCCCCTTGTAGCTGGGTGAAGCCAAGTGACTAGTTCTCGGCCACGGAAGGTCAGAAGTGTCGTGAAGCACTTCCAGGTCGAGGTGGGTCCGCGTAGACACAGGCCCCTCTGCGAAAGGGACTCGGGGAGCAGGGTGGAGCCCCCAGACGGAGGGAGCAAGTTTCCACGCCACTGCTTGGAGAGGGCTGCGGGGCAACGGCGGCTGCCGGCTCGGCCTGAGCGGGGCGTGATCTCCGGCTGTGCGGGCCACGTGGCCGTGGGAGGCAGGGGGAGCCCACGTGACTCCAGCTCGCTGTGGTCGTGCTCGGACACCTGACGGGACAAGACATCCCGGCAGGAGGAGCAAGACTCCATCCTGCCTGACACAGGGACCAAGAGCAACGTGAGCGTGCCATGCCCGGGGGTCCGGGGGGCAGTGAGCCCCCCTGCCTGCCCTCGGGGGAGCTGGAGGAGGGGGGAGGGCGCATTCCCAGAGTCCCTCTGCCGTGCGCATCACAGCGTAAGACGACGCACTGGATCGGGATCGGTGGTCCTCGCCTGGAAGGCCAAGAACAGAAAGCTTCACCAAACGCCGTTTCTATTGGGTCATTAAATATGAAATGTTGGATTTCGAATCAAAAGTGTAGTTTATTGTATCTCAAACAAGAAGCAGTACAATGAATCAAAGTATTCACCTAAACTATCGACACAGCTTTGCCATCTTAACGGTGGCTTGTTTACGCCAGCAGAGAGCGAGTGGCGGTGAAATCATGAAAGCCGTTTTCCAGGCTTGCCGAGAATCGGATATTGTTCCTTGCAAGAAGGGGTCGAAAGCCTGGTAGATGATGATGAGCCGAAAGCTGTAGTGGAAGCGAATCCATCTCAACCTACCTGTGAATTAGCTGCAAGGTCTGACGTTACTATTCCAACAGTATTGGACCATTGGCAACAGATCAGCAAGGTAAAGAAGCTGGACAGATGGGTTCCAACGTCGGCTCGTCGGTCTAGGGGTATGAGTCTCGCTTAGGATAGATGGTTCTGCGTGAATTAAATGAGCGTCAGAAGAGAAGTCTTCTCAAAGCTTGCCTTTTTTTGCTGTCATGACATAAAGGCTGAATCGTTTCTACACTGTATTGTTACATGTGATGAAGAATGGATTCTTTTTTTTTTAGAGACGGGGTCTCGCTCTTGGTCAGGCTGGTTTCGAACTCCTGACCTTGAGCTATCCACCCGCCTCGGCCTCCCAGAGTGCTAGGATTACAGGCGTGAGCCACCGCGCCCGGCCCCAGAATGGATTCTTTTTGACAATCACAAGCGTCGGGCACGATGGTTGGATAAAGATGAAGTGACGAAACACAGTCTAAAACTGAATATTCATCAAAAAAAAAAAAAAGCTAATGGTGTGTGTTTGGTAGTCCAGCACTGGTATTGTCCACTACACCTGGTCAATCGATCACACAGGATGTCTAATTCACCCAGTTGGACGACGTGATGAAGATGCTTGCGATTAAGCAGCCGAGATTGGCTAGTAGAGACAGGCCGATCCTCTTACAAGACCACATGTCACAAAAAACATCACTGTTCAAATTACAGGAACCAGACTTGGAAACTCTCTGTCATCCACTGTATTCACCAGACCTTGCACCAACTGGCTACCACTTCTTCCAGGCTTTGGACCACTTCTTGCAAGGAAAAATATTCAATTCTCAACAAGCTGTGGAAATTTCACAATTTCATCGCCACTCGCTCTCCAGGCTTCTTCACTGCTGGCATAAACAAGCTACCATTAAGATGGCAAAACGGTGTCAATAGTTTAGGTACATCCTTTGATTAACTGAACTGCTTGTTATTTGAGATAAAAAAAACTTTTGGTACAAAATCGGACATCTCCTATTTAATGACCTAATATTAACCGAGCAATGGGAACCCCTAAATGTCTCTTACCAGCAGACTGGAAGGAGAGAGGGTTTGCTCTGTTCGTGGCTGCACAGTGTCCACGTGGTCTGGGAGGCGGTGCCCTCGCACATGGAGGAGTGTCTGCATGCAGCCCCCGGCCGTCCCCACTGAGGAGGGTCCCCATGCAGGGGCCAGGGAGGGTCAGTGCGTCGGCTGCTTCCCGGCTGGGCCTTGGTTTCCTGCTGCCTAACGGAGAGCCCCACGATGCAGACTGGGGTCTGCGATGTGGGCCCAAGGCCAGGCCTGGAGGTGCTCCGCTCTCCAGCTCCCCACGGGGCAGGAGCCCAGGGCTCGGCCAGCAGGCTCAGCCACCGGGTGGAGAGAGCGGAGCAGGACAGCCAGGCCCCGACAACGCTGGGCTCAGCTCACGGCTCTTCCTGCATTGTGTGCCGGAGGTGGGGGGGGCGAGCCGTCAGCCCCTGCTGCCCCGCCCCAAATGCCAACCAGCACCCAGACCAGCTGGGAAACGGGGGTGCAGGCTGGGGGGCGCTTAGATCTCCCCAGCTCAGAGAGCTGCGATGTCCTCACAGCAGCAGTGGCCACCGGGACTGCGGGCGCAGTGATGGTGAGCAGGATGGGCCGTGCAGGGTCCTTCTGTCTCTGGGCTCGGGGGGGTGGTTAGCGGGGCTCAGTCCTGCAGTGGGCTTTGGGGACGTTTCCACCCGATGTGAACCTGGCTCCACCGTCTGAATTATCCACGACGAGCACACATGCTCTCTGCAGAGGATCAAACTGTCCTCAGTGAGTTGGCAGAGAGGCACGCGTCAAAGGAACCTCCTGGGAGGTGGCAAAGGCAATGTGGCGTGGCCACCGGAAGAAGGAAGTCCCCGACCCTGGACAGAGCCTGGTCCTGATCCAGGAGGGATCCCACTGAGACAGGCAGGGCCACCACCCTGTTCTCCACAGGGTCCTCCCTCCGCCCATTCCCCGGCCACCCAAGCTTTTCCCAACCACCCTGCCCCGGAGCAGGGGCACCTGGCGCTGCGGCTGCTGGGGACGGTTCCCCGCTGTGCAGAAGTCTCAGTCCCGCACAAAGTAGCTGGGAGACAGGCACGCCCTTCCCTCCCGGGGCCACTCTCTCCCGCTCCAGCCAACACGGAGCGCAGCGGAGCTCTCGCCGCGGTCCCACCCAGCCCCAGGAATCCTGTGATTTCATGGCCCGTATTATTATCCCTGGATAAACTCTCCAGCCCACGGCACCATGAGCCGAGGTGCTCATCCCAGGACGAGGAGCTCTGTGGGGACGTGAGGCACATGCCCACCGTGCCAGCCGGGCTCCGGTGCGGGGCTGAAATCCCTGTGGCCGTACATGGAAAATCCACATCTGAGGCTGCCCTTGGCATCTGGGATGCATTAGGCCCTGGGCCTACCCGGGGCTGGGTAGAGTCTAATAAAGTCATAGGCCAGTGACTTTATTCCTGAAGTGATGACACGGCTCCCAGGCCTTGGCGGGCGGAGGCGCCAGGCCACCTCCGGGTGTGATGCCTGTTGCCAGGAGACGCAGACACACCTCGGGACCCGCCAGGCCCCGCTGGCCCGAGCCTGAGAACCGCAGCGAGGTAGGGGAGCAGGGACTGGGCACCCCGGGACAGCAGCCAGACTCGGTCAGCTTCCACCTCCTCCTGTTCCCACAGCGGGGACCTGCCCCTTAGCTCCCCCA
Organism: Cheirogaleus medius; assembly: GCA_008086735.1. Lineage (NCBI taxonomy): Eukaryota > Metazoa > Chordata > Mammalia > Primates > Cheirogaleidae > Cheirogaleus > Cheirogaleus medius. The sequence goes on along the minus strand of VBSM01002356.1, from coordinate 32,274 downwards.
AGCCTCAGTTTCCTCCTCCGTCAAGTGGAGGCGTCTCAGCGAGGGCAGCTGCAGCCGACGCTGCTCCCCGCCCCATCCGCGGCCTGGGCTTTCTCCGTGGGGGGTGGGGAAGGAGTGGTGGGAACAGCCCCTGCCCCCTCCCCTCGACGGGACGCTCAGGGGTGCCGTCTGGTCCTTGGAGGCCCCCGCGGACCGAGCCCCGACTTCCCACGGCCGGAGCCCGCTCAGTAATGCACCCATGTCCCTGTCAGAGCTTCCTGGGGTCGCCCCAGATAAGCATCCCACGCAGGAACCTTCCACACGGGGACGGCTCCCGAGGGCACCCAGCCCGGCCGGCCGTGCCCTGCGCAGCTCCTTCGGGAAGAGCCGGGTGGCGGACGCCTTAAGCTCCGTGAGCCGGGAGGGAATCGAGACTGTTACACAGGCACGCGTGTGACCAGTCAGCACGCACCCCTCCGACAGCGTGAGGGACAGCATGTGCCGTCCACATCCCTGGCAGGGTCCTCACCCCACAGAGCCTCGGACCGGCCCCCTCCCTCCTGGTGCGTGCCACAGCCCGGCGAGGTGCACGGCGGGGGGCCGTTGCCGCCGTCCGGCAGGTGAGGAAGCTGAGCCCTCTCTCTGGCCCTCAGCCAGCCACAGGTGGGACACTTGCTGGACCCTCACTGACCAGGCCGGCTCTGGAGGGGGGTGGACTTTCCCGGCCTTTATCCTGACGCACCTGCGGGCAACCGCTCGGGGGCCTCGGGCCAGCTCAGGCCTCATCAGGTGCTGCCTGGGAGGGCGCGGCCTGCGTTGCCATGGAGCCTGGGCTCAGGCTGTACTGGGCTAGCACAATCTCGTGCCGTTCCTAGGACTTCACATCCTCCTTCCTGTGTCAGTCTAGTGTTCAGGTGCAGGTTCCACCCCGCCGCCCACGGAGAGCAAAGCTCCCTGCAGAAGCCCAGGAGACAGCCGGTGCGGCACGGGCGCCTCCCGAGCTGCACTCGTCCCTCGCGGCGGCGGAAGCAGCGGCTGTCCCTCCGCAGTGAAGCTCACCTGCCCGCAGGGTCACGACCCTGTCCTCCGCCCCCTTCCTTGGGCATCTCTCCCATTCGATGCAGGTCGTGGGTGGCTCCTCTGGCAGAAATGGCGGGTCCAACACCTGCGGGGCAGGATCCGAACCCACCCCAACTGCCCGTGCAGCCTTTGCCAACTGTCTCCCTTCCTCTGAGCCTCAGTTTCCCTCTCCTGCGAGCATGGAGAGAGGTGGCCTGTGCGGGTCTGCTCAGCCCTGGAATCCGCAGGGCGTAACCAGGAGCTCGGAGCGCATGCGAGTCCTCTGCGCTCGGCCCGCACAGGCCCGGAGGGAGCGCAGGGCCCTGACTCGGGAGCTGGGCGCCCCATCACGCCGACACCTCCCACGACCGGTACTTTAGTTACTCCTGACTGTGTGTCCGGGGGCGGAAGGACGCGCTTCCGTAAGGAGGGAGGGGTTTGGCCGCATTCTCTGCCGCCTCGAGGGGTGAAGCTCCAGGAAAGGGGGGCTCTCAGCACTGGGAGGGAGACGCACTCCGGAAAGGCCGTCCCGGAGGAGGCAGTGCGCTCCGGGCCTCGGCAGGACACAGACGGCGAAATGCCAGGGCTCAAAGGGAAAGAGCTCGGGAAGGGCTGTCACGGGTGGGCACCTTCGCCATGCCCGCCCCAAGGGGCAGGCAGAGGGGATAAGACCACAGTCCCCTGACCGGAGCTGGAGCCTGGGGCGGGGACAGCAGGGGGAGGCGGCAGCGAGCACCCCTCTTCCCACCACCTGCCGGACGGCCTGTGTAGCAACGTGGTCCCCACACAGCGGCTTCCCAGGCCGCAGAGCGGGACAGGGTAGGGGGAGCATGCGGTAGATCTGAGGGCCAGGAGGAGAGGAACCAACTTGGAAGGTGCCCGCCTGATTAGTGCCTGGGACGGCCCTACATTGCCCTCCTCCTGGGGCCGCGGGCAACCCTCCCCTTGGGCACGGCAGGGCCCCGTGAGCTGCTTTTAACCCACGGAATATGGCGAGGCGCGGGCGTGTCCCTTCTGTGCGTACACGACACACGGCTGTGCTGTCCATCTTGCCGAAGATGCTCTCCCTGGCCGGCTCGGCTGGGGACCAGGGCTGAGGACGGTCCCCAGCTCGCCACCAGCGAGGAGCTGAGAACGGCCTCCAGCCAGTGCCTGCAGGAGGTGGAGGCCTGGACTTGGAGGGAAGGGAGGACGATGCTATCGCAAAGCGGGAGAAGGGGTGGGCGGGGTGTTGTGACGGAGTTTGGGGAAATGGTCACCTGCAGCCACGCAGCGAGCAGGACGTGTTGAGGATGACTTGGTTGTTTAGCTAAAGACACTTCTAAGCAAAACGTGGAGGGTGCTGCCTGGCTCCTTCTTGCTGTTGATAGCAAAGAGGAAAGAGCTACTCCAAAGAGAAGGGCTATTAAACAACAAGGAGCCAGAACTTGACGATTTTAACACCTTTCGTACCACATAGAAATCTCTAAGACATACGCCAGGGACCCCATACGTTTTTGGGCAAACTGCACGTTATTTAAATCATCATAACTACAGTGAAAAACGAGAAAACTCGTGAGCGGTCCTTAAGGTGTTAAAAATTCTTAGCATCTATCAGTGGCAAATGGAGCTAAAATGAAGAGCTGGATCCTGAGCACAGTCAGGAAAGGGTGGTCTAGAGAAACAGCCCAGGGTGCGAGTGTACAAAGTTTTGCTAAAATTCAGAAAAACCGAAGGATGAGAGCATCGAGTCACCCGATGTCCCTGTAAAGAGGAAGGTCTGCCTCGTGGAGGCACTGGGTCACCCTAAGGCCCCAGGGAGCCCGAGGACCTTGTCCCTTGGTCATCTCAGCAAGAGCCCAGGGTGGAGAGAGCTTATTTTGAAAAGATCTTAGCACATGGCTTTTTCTAACGGAGTGCGCCCAAGGGAAATTCACAGGAGACCACAAAGTTTCTGAAAGACTATTTCAGCAAAAGCACTGCTGGCCGGAGCTGAAAGGGGCAGAGTTACAGCAACATGAAGGGAGGCTGTGGGGTCCCCAAAACCCCACTGGCGGAAGCAGGCTGGTAACACGCGACTGAGGAGCCACCTGTCCCAGGCGGGGAGGCTGGCGCAGTGGACAGAACCGTGAGTCCAGAGGGCAGAGCCAGGGGCCACGGAGAGCTGTCCCCACGACCAGCAACCTGGTCCAGGAATTCCCAACATCTGCCCAACTGGATTTCGGGATTGCTGTGGGTCAGCGACACCTTCGTACCTCCAACGTCCTCTGTTTTTAATGGGAACGTCTACAGCTGTCGTCTGGGCCTGTCCTACCGCTGGGTGTTGGGCGTGAGTGAAGGGATGGGTCACTTGTCCCTTTAGTCTTACAGATTGGCAGATTGGGAGGGATCACACCGAGGTGCCTCGTCCACACCTGGACCTGATTTAGATGATGAGTTTCTGCCCTTGGAGCAGATGCTGCCGTGGGATGTGACCCGGGGACCCCGAGGAGGAAAGAATGTATTTTGCACATGGGAGGAACACGAATCCCTGGGGCCAGAGAGCCGCCGTGACAGATGGATTGCAAGGTGGCCTCTCTGGCCCATACCTTTTGTAATCCGCCCCCCCCCCCCAGCCCCGATGGCTTGCTTTTAATCGACAGAGCATGGCAAAGGCTACACAATGTCACCTTCATGCTTGCATCACGTGAAATCGTGACCCCATCTTACCGGGACACTCACTGGTCCAGCTGCAGGAAGGAGCTGCCATGTTGGGGATGCCAGCGAGAAGCCCAACCCCCCGACAGACACGTGAGCGTGGGACAGACCCTCCCAGTTGAGCCTCCGACGAGCCCCCAGCCCTGGCGGACACTGTCACTGCCCTGTCACAGAGGGCCCAGCTAGGCCACGCCCCGACTCCCCCCACACAAACCGCACGGTAATGAACGTGTGTTGTTTCCAGAACTCACTTTGTAGAACACAGCGCCGGGCAGTGGGCGTGGCGTGCGGTGCTCACGCGCTGGGTAGCAAAGTTGGAGAGAGGATTCGCTAAACTGAGGCACTTTAGGTAATCGCTGCAATTTAAAGGGCTATGCTAACAAGTACAAAGTCCCACTCAAATACCGGAGGACGTTGCAGTTCCCAAGACCCGTCAGCAGGAGAAAGGGGCCAATGCAGCAGCAGCGACCCCCGGTTTCTGAGCCACGTGTGATCTGGGAACTTACCTGGGCTCAGGTGGGACAACGCAGCCCCTTGCTTTGTCTAAGTCTCCAGGTCGTCTAGAGAGTCTTGGGCTCAGCTCTTTGCTGGCTGAAGGACAGTGAGGGTGTCGTCTGCCTAACCTGTCATCGGTCAAGCTGCGGTGGCCTTGCTCCCGGCTCTCCGACACCGCAGGTGCCAGGCTTGGTCTTGAGCGGCGCTGGGGCACGCAGCCTGTCTAGTCTGCTCGGGCCGCGACAACACACACCACAGACTGCGGGGCCCTGGACAACAGACCTGGAGGCCGGCAAGCCCAAGGTCAAGGTGCCGGCCAGTTGGTGTCCGGCGAGGGCCCCTCCTGCCTTGGAGACGGCCCCTCTTCCCTGTGTCCTCACGTGGTGGGGAGAGAGGGAAGGGCCAGCTCTCTTGTCTCCTCTTTTAAGGACACTGATCCTATGGGATCGGGGCCACACCCTTATGACCTCATTTAATTACCCCCACGAAGGCCCTGTCTCCAAATATGACCACACTGACCTCGGGGGCTTTGACACGTGAATTTGGGGGAAACCGTTCAGTCCAGAACAGACCCCCGGCCATCTGCAAACAGGGTGGCATGTCTCTCCCTGGGCCGTGGACGAGGACACGGGTCCTGGGCTTTCCCTGGTTTCCATGACAATAGAGATGTGGCCAAAACACCTCCCAAAATGTTTTCCATCAAACACAAAAGCCATCGGTGTCTGAGGGCAGGACTCCCAGGTGACAGGCTGAGGTGACCGTGTCCAGCCGTGGGACGCGGGCCTTCCAGGCTTCACCCACGTGAGCGTCGCGTCCTGGAGCGGCCACCGGACAGCCAGGACAGCTGTCCTGGATGGAAAGGCGAGGATGGGGCCTCAACCCAGACGCCACGTGGCCCCGTGCCCCTCTGAGCCCGGCCACCGCGCCTGGTCATGCTGTGGCCAAGGTGAGTCAGCGGCCGCGAGGGCCCGCCTCCTCCGGCAGACAGATAAGGCCCCGGGGAGCCCGTCTGGGTCGGCGCCGCCGTCTCCCACCCATCAGCTCCTGCCTCGTTCACTTTTACTGCCGCTCTGCGGCATGACTAAAAGGTCACTCTCCCTGCCAACCCATGAGCAAACTCGAACAAGAGCCTTTCCTTCCTTCAGATGTTGGAAAGGGCATCCGAGGTCCCGTCGGCTGCACCAGCTCCACGCTTGGCCTCTTCGGGCCCGGCCGAGGGCACGTGGGCAAACGCCAGGGCAGGACCGTGAACGCCACCATGACCCCACCGGGGTCGGGCAGGACCCTCCCAGGGGTGGCCCTGCTCAGCCATCTGCCTCTCAGCCGCCGGCCCAGCAGGCCCAGTCCCTGAGGGCACAGACGAGTCACTGAGACCGCAGAGGGTGGGGGTGGGGCG
>VBSM01002356.1:11586-26569 GCA_008086735.1 Cheirogaleus medius | reverse complement strand
TGGGTGCAGGAGCCCGCAGAGGGTGGGGGATGGGATGGTGAGTCCCTACTGGGCACAGAAACCCGCAGAGGGTAGGGCGGTGAGTCCCTACTGGGTACAGGAGCCCGCAGAGGGTGCCGAATGGCCACACCCCGTCTTCCCATGGTGGAGGAGCCTGCAGCCGCCTGGTGGGAAGGACCGTGCTATGCACTCATCCAGCCCTTCTCTGGGAAACCATCGGAGCCTAGCACACAGTTGGCACTCAAAATAGAAACAGCTAAGCCAGGCCCAGACAGGGCTGGAGGACAAACAAAACAGACCCCCCCGGCCACACAGAGCAGCGCCCACAGGGAAGACAGAGCACGAAGAACAGGGCAGTCCTGGACTCCAGTCAGGCCGCCCCGCTTCCACCCCGGGTGCCTGTGCCAGCTCAGCATCTGCTCCCAGAGCTCCGGCCTCGGACGGTCGTCCCAGATGGCTGAGAGGGAAGGCATGCAGCCAGTCTCTGCCAGCGGGCAGGGCACACTCAGCCCCTGCGGGAGCTGGCTGTCCGGGTGTCACGACTCTGGCCTGGGAAGAGCTGGAGGGTGCACCCCTGGAAGGGACAAGGTGGCACCTGGGCGGATAACGGGGCGGAGTGGTTACTGCCACACGTGTGCGTGCTCTAGAGGAAGACCCGGAACCCCAGGGCCGGAGGGTGAAACCCAGGCGTGGAGGCCGGGGAGCCCGTGGGGCTGCGGGAGCAGAACGCCCGTGACCAAGCCTAAGACGCGGCGGCCAGAGGGGCTGCACTGCCAGTCAAGTGCCCACAAGGCAGCTCTGGCCAGGAAACCCTGCACCACACACGGGGGCGGCCTTGGAGCCCTCGGAGCCTGCAAAGAGCTGGGCCACCAGTGCTGCTGTGGTGGCCTCTCTCCAACAGACAGCATGTGCCACTCCCTCCGCACCTTTAACCAGGTTTAAGTCATATCACAGCCTGACCAGGGAATAGACAGCCGTGTCCCAAAGTGGACAGCCCTGGGCAGTGTGGACCAGGGGCAGCCGGGGCAGGGACATGGCATTGGATTCCAACGGCACTGGGGCCAGGGGCCACATCATAAATTGATTTGGGGACGAGTGTGACTTGGCATATTCTCCCGAGATGCAGGATGTGGACCATGGCCAGGAAAACATACGAGAACCGGGGGCAGAACCACAGTGAGGACCCCGGGGTCCCAGAGCAAGGATGTCTGCCGTCAAGGGTTGTGTGCCTTTTGCAACGCAGCCTGGCAGAGCCTGCGAGCCTGACGGAGGGACCCCAGGCCTCCAAGTCACAGGGTTGCATGTCTCCCCCAGCAAAGCGGCACTTCCGTGGTCCCGCATGACAGGGCAGGGAGGCAGGAGCAGGTGCCCGGCCCCTCAAACCTCCCCGAGACAGCGCCGCCCTCAGCCTGCTGCTCGGGCTGCACAGGCATCCCTCACCCGAGCTGGGTGCCCGGTGGGCTGGCCCCGTCTGCGGGTGCAAGTGGAAGATGGAGAGGCCAGGCCTCGAAGGACGGCGTAGAAAGACCCGCCCGTGCCCGCTCTGCGCCCGGGAGGCGGCAGAGCTCACGCACCGCGCAGCTGCCTGCACTGAGTTGTCAAGGAAGAAGCAAGAGCTGGCTCCGAGCTGCATCCTCAGGGATCAGCCTTGGATTGTCCTCAAATACCAAATACAAAAAAATTTTTCCATTTCCCTTGAAAAGAGTTTCAAAAACTGCATTTGGAGCATTTTTTAAATATGTATTGCAACTGTTACAAAACCTAAAATCTAATTCTGTCCACCTGGTTTCTGTATTTCCTAAATAAACCTTCACAAAGACTTAGAACTTTGTCCCATTCCAGAGTGCGCTGAGAGCACAGTGACAAAGGCGGAGTGAGCCGCGCCGGCCAGCGGGTGGACGGGAGGGAGAGAGCGGGGGAGGGAGGGCGGGAGACGGAGAACATGAACATGTGTCTGAGTCCAGGAGAAGGAAGCCAGCCCGCAGCCCTAATCCGATTTCATCAGCTTGGCCTGCCCCAGATTCCCGCTCCGGGGCTCCGCTAGGGGTAGGCACGTCGCACCACCTCCAGCCTCCTCGGGGGAAGCTCACTCAGCGGGCCGCGGCCTCCCCACAAGCTGAGTCAGTCGATGGTGGAGGGAAATGGTGGCGCCCAGGCCGCAGCTCAGCCCGACTGCTGACGGCAGGGCTGGGGAGCCCAGCCTGGCTCCAGGTCGACACCCCAGTCTCCAGGGAGGACGCGCAGGTGCAGGGGGAGGGCTTCCCTGCGCGCACCCCAGGGGCTCAGGGCCCCCGGCCCCCTGAGCAGCTGCTCACAGTTCCTGCTGCCATCACCATGTGCCCAGCAGGGGGATGGAGCAAGGCTGCTGGGGCTTCCCCCCAGGGTCCCCGGCCAACAGGCTCCAGAACATTCTAGAAAAGTCACCTCTGGGGCTCTGGGTGGATAGGAGCAGCTACAGTGACTCTACCCAGAGAGTGAGCATTTAGTGCGTGCAGACCCTGATGCGTTCTCACATCCATCCACTGTGCAGGCAGGGAAACTGAGGCCCAGGCATACGGGGCCATGCTGGGACCCAGGCACTTGACGGTCCAACACCAAAGCCCGTATCTTAATGCAACGTCTCATGTAGACCAGTCTCAGGACACCTTGCTCCTCACACATATGAGCAAACAGGCCTGGTGTGAGGACACAGCCGTCAGCACAGGTACTGGGGTGTCAGGGGGGTCCACTAACTGCTCAGGCCAAAGAAGCTCTAGGGGCTCTAGGGGTTTCCAGGGTCCCCTCTGGAATGTGTGGGTGCTGGAAGGGCAGCTGTCCCTGGCTGCAGCCCCAAGGCCGGGCTCACGGCAAACCCATACACGCTCTGGGCTTGGGGGTGAGCAGGGGGCAGCTCGTGCGGGCTGAAGTCTGAGCGGCAGAGGGAGGCCAGATGGGGCAGGAGGAGGAGGGTGGGGACCCCTCAGGAGCAGCCCCCGGTCAGAGCCTGCCTTTCCTCTGACAGCCGCCCCGCCTCCCCGGGAAGCTGCCCAGAGGAGGAGGAGGAAAAGTTCATTTCCTGAACACGCTTGGAGAAGGGGGAACCAGCAGGCCTGTCCACGTGGCGGAGCCTCCAGATGCGCCGCTGCGGGCTCGGGCGGGGAGATCCCGGCCCCTCCGCCCTCCCTGGGGAATCTGCTCCCCATTCTCTCTCTGCAGCAGGGAAGCGGGCCCCCAAGGAGCCGCTCTCGGGGTCACAGGGATGCCCGCTCTGTCTCTCCACTGGCAGGAGATGCCCAGCTCTCCCAGTCCCAGGCCAGGCTTTCCCGCAGCAGCCAAAACCCACGCCTCCCTCCGGCGTCCTCCACGTGCCAGGCGGGCCTCAGGCACAGGGCACAGCCGCGGCAACGCGACGGCTCTGCTTGGGGTCCAGCGAAGAGGGCAGACACTGCGGGGCGCAATGACATCTGCCCGGCGCAATGACGTCTGCCTGGCAGGGAAGGAGGGCGCAGGGGAGACCAGGCAGCAGGGCGAGGGGAGGCCCCGCCAGGGGTGGGCACGATGCAGACGCCAAGACTCGGACCTGGAAAGCCGCAGGCAGGGGTGCAGGACGGGGGCCCCGAGGGAGGCGAGGGGGGAGGCAGTGAGGAGGGGTGTGCCCGGTGGGGCTGCAGATGGGGGCTGCCTCAGGGCCCCCCTTGTCCCGGGGCTCACGCCTGATCCTGGGGAGGAGCACAGGTGAGTCAACCTCTCAGTAAGTACACATTGAGCACCAGCTGTATGCCTCGACCTGAGGGGTCGGGGGCTTGTCTCCAATAGGCCCAAGGTCACAGTGGGGGACAGAGACACCAGCCAGAAGCCACCCCCAGGGAGGTCCCAGTGGGGCAAGGACCCAGGAGGTCACCAAACTCATTCCTGAAGTGTCTTGAAGCCAGCCCCTGGGTGTCCCTCCCAGGGGAGGCTGTTAGGGCGGAGAAAGACGCCCGCGGTCCAGCGCGGAGTTAAATGGCAGCGCCTGCGCGGTCCAGACCTCTGCTGCCCGCTCCGGCTTTCCCTCAGCCCCCGAACCTCACGCGCTCTCTGGGGAAGCTGCCACCACGGGGCACCCGGGAGGCAGCTCTGGGAGACTCTGGGGCGCTTCCCGGACTCCCCATCCCCCGGTATCCGCAGACGCCTCCGTGCGAGGCCTGTGGTTTGGGCCGAGGACGTGGCGTTGGGGGAGGAGGGTGGGAGCCCCTGGGGGTCAGAGGGGCGGGCGGAGCAGCCGGACCTCGCCCTGAGGACAGCGGCCGATGCTCAGCGCCACCTCCGAGGGAGGAACAGTCCTCGCTCAGCCCTTCCTGCTCCTCCCCACACCCGTCTGTCCTCCCGGCCTGCCCGGGGCGGCCAGCCTGGCCTCCCTGCCGATTGGCCAGAATAAACAGCGAAGCCGACAGCTGTGCTGACCGGGGCCGGCCGGGCACCACGCTCTGTGGGAGCATGACTCACACCGACCGAAAGTGGGGCAAGACACCCCCACGGCCCCCACCAGCCACCGGCTCCAGGGGCCCCTTCCCGGCACCTGTCCAGGTCAGCCGCCAGCAGGTAGAGCCACCAAGCTCCAGCACCTGGTTTCTGAGCAGGAAGCGGGTCAGGCAAAGTGCGAGGGTCCCAGAGCTTCTTCCCCAAAGCCAGCCCAGGTCCCAGCATCCCATGGCCTCCCGGGAGCTCGGGGTGAGAGGCTGGGACTCGGGCGGCGTGGCCAGCAGGGCAGGCTTCTTGGAGCAGGTGCGGGAAAGGCCCTCGGGCTGGGAAGGGAGGAGGCGGGAGGAGGCGGGAGGAGGCGAGGACAGGAACAGCTCCAGCCGGCCTGTCTCCTTCCAGCACACTCATGGCTGCCCACCCGATGTCCTCGCCAGCCGGGGCAGTAGCAAGCGTGGCCCAGGGCACAGGCCAGGTGAGGGAGCCCACAGCCCCACGCCGGGCAGCTCCAAGAAGCCAAAGCAAGCACCTTTCCTGCGGCCCTCGGAGGCCCAGGGTGCAGGGGGCTCCCAAAGAACAAAATCGCTCGACTCCAGACTTAACTGGCATTACATTGGACATTCTAGGAGAGTAGGTTGGATTCCAAAGTGTCATTACACAAAACATCCGCTGCAGCTGATGTGACCGTGTGAGCCAGTAGACGCTCGTCTGAATGGGAACAAGGGAGGGAAGAGCTCAGGCCACGGCCACCGAGAGGCCACAGCTCCTCCGTGGCGCCTCCGAACCCCCGGGCTCTGTTTCCCTCCTGCCTGAGCGGGAGTTTGCCTGTCTCCTCGCCACACCTCGAGAGGAGGAGGAAGTCCCAGCCACAGCCTCGGCCTCCTGTGCCACTGGGTGTGGACTCAGCCTGGGCCCCGCCTAGGAGACCTGCCAGCACCCCCTGCCAGAGGAAGAACGCAGTGAGAGCACAGGGGGAGACATCAAAGCCCGGGGCCTGTGCGCACTCAGTAGGCACTCAATTAGTGTTGAATTGGCACCTGCATTGAGCCCAGCCACAGCCATGATCAGTGACGGCCAGGCAGGAGGAGGCCCAGGCTCCACAGAGCTCCGGGCGACCCGGCCGAGGGCCAGGCACAGCCACGGCCTTTGAGCACCAGCCGGCCCGCAGCTCTGGGGCCCACGAGAGTAAGCGCTGCAAGTCCACAGGCCAGAGACCCGACCGTCCCGCAGGGTCCCCCGCTCAGGAGGGTCTGGGCTCAAAGGGACCCTGGGCACAGGCAAACTCTGTGCGTGGGCCACTCCGTGCTCAGGGGACCCCATGCTCGGGGGACTCTGTGTTTAGGGGGACCCTGTGTTTAGGGAGAGCCCTGCTCATAGGGACCCGATGCTCAGGACGACCCTGTGCTCAGGGGACCCCGAGTTTAGGGGGACCCCGTTCTCAGAGGACTCCGTGTTTAGGGGAGCCTGTGCTTGTTTATGTTCTGTGGTTGCCCACTTGAAATTCTCACGTCTTGTCTCCACTGCAGGCCCGCATCTTCGCTTTGTCCAGGGCCCGCGAATTCCGTGGTGGGTCCAGCTCCCGGCTCCTACACGGGCCCGTTAGACCCCACCGTCCCGTCCCCAGCCCCGCACCGCAGCCGCCCCTCTGTGAAATGGGCTTAGCGCCCACCCCAGGGAGCGCTAGGGTGGCAAGAGCAACAGGCAATGCTCTGGCGTCCTGGGCGGACGGTGGCGGGTGCGGGGGTGGGGGAGGAGAAAGAGGGGACAGGGCGGGAAGGTGGCCCAGACTCAGCCGCAGTCTCCAGCTCCTTCTCGTGTGGCCACCCTGCCTCCCCTCCCTCCTGGCCGGTCTCCCCTCACTCGGCCAGCCAGGACGACTCGGCAAGACGCCCGTGGAAAAGCAGTGGCTGCACATTTTCCAAGATGTTTTAAACATTGTTTTGGCAACGCTGTGCCACGGCCCCAAGTCATCCTGACATAAAACAAGCCTGACCTGCGCGTCTTGGTCCCGGGCCTGCGCCGGGCGGCGGCCAGCTCCTACGCCCCGGCCAGCCCGCCGCGGCTGCCATCCACTCACCGCCCTCCCAGCCGTCCCCTCCCGCTGCCGCCCACACGGGCAGGAGGACCCGGCCTCCCCTCGTCAGATGGCCTCCTTTTAGGGCCAGATACACCGATGGATGAGTTGTGTCCGCAGTCGCGACCCAGCACCGCGGCGTCTGTCTGGAACGCCGTGCCCCCCGGCTGCTGGCTTCATACGCTGCACAGATCGCATGGGCCACTAAGGGCCCAGGTCAACTAGCACAGACCCCTCGTGGTGCAGAGGGGGAACCCGAGGCCCAGAGACAGGGAGGAGCTTACCAGGCTCTCAGAACGAGTGGCCGAGCTGGGGGCAGGTCCCGGCCTGGCCTCTAACCCGCGGCTGTGCTAGCTGGGGAGGACAGCACGGCTGGTGGCCCCATGGGGAGTGTGCTCTGGGCGGCCCGTGTCACCCCTGCCTCATCTCCCTTCCCTCCGCGTCACCCCCGTGCAGGATGTGGGAGTGTTGCCCCCACCGTACAAAGACACTGAGTCTGGCAGCTCCCCGTTCCCTGTCCCCCAACAACGCCGTCCCGACACCTTAAAGCAGCGTCCACCCACACGTCCGCTAGACACCCGCGCTGGGCCGAGCCCTGGGAACAGGGAAGGGAGGTTGGGCCCTCACGCCGGTCACAGCCCGAGGAGGGAATGGCAGCGGCGGTCAGCTCCGAGGGGCACGGTGTGCGGAGGAGGGGCCCACGCCCCAGCCAGGGGTCTCCGGGAGTCCCAGCTGGGACACCCAGGCAGCATTGTGGCGAGGAAGCAGCTCGCCAGCCTCAGGCTGAGCCGTGGGGCCAGACGTCCAGCGTTGTAGCCCTGGCCGACACCTGGCTGCACCCGCAGGGGGACCTCAAGCCAGAACCACGCAGCACCAGCTGAGCCGCTTCCGAGCTCCCGGCCCGCAGGGGCTGAGCACGATGGCGGACCATGTCTGCTGTTCTAAGCCACTGCGTTCTGGGTGTTCTGTTACATCGCAACGGAGAACCGCAACGCGGACCCTGTACAGCCCTCCTGGCCCTAGAGAAAGAAGGTGTAGACGGTCTCCACCAGGACCCAACCTTGGGCATCCTTTCCCAGGCAGACCCCCAGGGGCACAGGGCGGATCCACCCCCCAGTGAGGGGCTCAGGGAGCCAACCGGGAGAGAGAGTGGGGGTCTCGCTGAGCTCTGAGACAGTGGGGACCCTCTGACGGGGAATGATGGGAACCAATGGAGACAGGGCACGCGCTCAGTCCTCAGCACACAGCAGAGCAGCCTGGTCGGGACACAGTTCCAGCCGGGGGAGGAAGAGGCGGGGGCGCCCTGACCACGGGGCCACGGGCCTTCCTCATGGCCCTGCCCAGCCCACAGCACCCCTCACCCCCAAACACAGCAAGAGGGAGAGGCAACGCGGCGTGGGTGGCCCGTCACAGAAAGGTCACGCTGCCCACCTGCTGATGGCCACAGCCGTCCAGGATGGGTCCGACCAATTCTCTAAGTAGCAGGGGTGGGAGTCTCAGATCCAGGGGAGTTATTCCACCCAGCTGAGGAGTTCCAGAGCCTTCCCTCCCAGCCACAGTATCAATCCCCCACAGCCACGTCTTGTGCCCCGGCAGCCTGTTCTCCAAGGAGGGCTGGTGGCAGAGCCACGTGTTTGGCGCCGATGCTTCCAGAAGGAGGCAGACAGCCCAGCCCACCTCGCCAGGTAAGTAATTCATGTGGGGCGAGGCCTGCCGCCTTGGTTTCCAGTCGGGCCCTAAAGGCCACGGGAGGCTTGCTCAGGCTGCTAAGGGGACACTGAGGCACAGAAGGGCAGAACTACAAGGGCCAAGGCCTCCAGTGACACAGAGCAAGAGAGGCCACAACAGGTACCAAGAGACAAGGCTCGTGTCACGACAACTTGGAGGGCGTGAGGGTTCGCCCGTGTGGTCCAGGTGCCGAGCGAACTCAGCACATCCAAAGGAGAAAGAACCGCAGGCAGGGATGGCCCAGACAGGCTTCCTGGAGGAGGGGGCAGGGTTAGGAGGGTCCCAGAGCTTCCCTTGTTAGACACCCAGGGCCACTTGCAAAGTAGGGTGATTTGGGTACCCCAAAGGGGACCCAAAAGGGTAAAGACCTTTTGGGGGTAATTCGCCGGGGTCTCTCCTTGCCTGCAGCCACGCCCAGCAGGAGCCCCGCCCCTTCCTCCTCCGCAGACTTCTCATCTGGTTTAACCACCGCAGACCCTGCCCTGGCCCCGGGCCACCGTGTGGGGCTCCGTGGCTGCCAGGGTGGTCTCCTGTGGGGGGAATGAGGCCTTCGAGGGGCTTCAGGGAGCATGTCCCACTGACCAGCTCGTGGCCAGCGACCCCCAGCAGAGGACCGGCCAGGGGAACACAGGCCTCCCCACCGGGGTCGGGGCCCCAGACCAGGGCTCCATGGGGGATGCTCGGGGTGGCTGCTCCCAAATTCAGCAGCTCCAGCAACACCCGAAAGATCTGCCACTTTCCTACCTCACCTTTTCCGCAGGCTCTAGGAGGACAGTACACACCCCCCACCGCCCCGGCCACATCTTCCCCTTGAAGAGTTGAGGAAGAAGACCCCAAGCCGGGTTTCATCCCATCACTGCCAGACACTGCACATGCGTGTCCTGTCTCACCCGGACCCCCTCCCCCGGCAGAATGCAAAACACAGGTTTGGAGGACGGGCACCCGCTGGGGACAGCTGGGGACAGCCTCTGCTTGTCTGACCCTGCCTAGAGCGCTGACCCCACCCGGGCTGACGGAAAGTCCAGCAAAGAGAATCAGCCTGAGAACAGCGCGGCTCCCGCCAAGGCGGTGGGAGGGGGACAAGGCTCCCGGTAAGCAGGGAGCTAGCGGCTACTTTCCACGGAAAAAATGTCCTCAGGCACCCCCAGGGGCCAGGAGGCCCCAACCATGACTCAAGGCTCTGTTGCTGCTGCTGCTGCTGCTAAGTCACTGCCAGGCCACACGGCCACCCAGCCCTGCTCCCACCCCTGCCTGGGCTCTGGGCACAGTAGGACCCCACTGCCAGCCATGGGGTCCACCCTGCACAGGCTCGGCTGCAAGTGGGGTGTCCGTGTGGACCTGGCCTCCCACCTGTAGAACGGGAAGGAGACCTGCAAGGTGGTTTCCAGAAGGACCCTAAAGGCCACAGGAGGCTTGCCCAGGGGACAGCTGAGAGGGTCGGCGGCAGGTCCTTGGCCCACTAGACTGAGCCCCCGAGGCAGGGCCTGGGTGTGGCACCAGTCAGCTGCCACGAGACGGGTGGATTCGAGTCCCAGCCCCGCCAGCAGGTTCCTGCCCGTCTGTGCCGTGTAGCTGGCTCACCTCGTGGATCTTATCTCAAGACACGTTGCAGAGACTCAACGTAGAGATGACCAGAGGCTGGGCCACCCGACCAGACCCTGCCTGTGACGCCCTCAGCACATTCGTGTCCCATATGGCTGGTGCCCTTCCTGCCCTGGGGTCCCCTGGCTCTAGAGCAGGCGGTGTCTGGGCTGGGTCCACAGGAGCGGCGGTGGCCTTACCCGGAGGCCCGGGCTCCGTCGGGTGGCGAAAGTGTCTCTGGGAGGCCCTGGAATCGGGGGGTGGGGGCAGTGTCGTAGGTCCAGAGCAGGCAGGACCTGGCTCAGAATCACCCATGGCAGGAGGCATAGAAGACCACTGTTGTCTCCATTCCTGCCCAGGGCCATGGAGGCTAGGAGCTGGGGACACAGGGAGAGACGTAGCGGCCCAGCCCCATGCTGTGAGACACCATGAGGGACACAGACCCCCGCCCCACGCTCCAGGAAATCTGTGGCAAGAGCCGGAGCTGGGCCAGCCAAAAGCAGGGAGCCCTGAGGGCCAGGCCACGGCACCCCCGCCAGGCCCGGGCCCCGCCCCACAGCCCAGGCTGGAGGGGAAGCAGAGAGGCTCCGAAAAGGCCAGGCCTTCCTCTCCCCGGAGCCGGTGGGGTCAGGGTCGGGCGGGTGGGAGCCGAGCATGTCGGGAGGCGTCAGGGCAGCTCACACCCTCCCTCCCTCAGAGACGGCTTGGCCCGGCCAAAGCGAGGGACCCCCATGTTCCCCTCCACTTTCCCCCTCTGGAGGAGGCCCCGGCCATCAGCTGTTGAGTCTGAGCTCGGGCCGGGGCCGACCCGGGCCGTGTTTCGTGTGTGTGTCACCACACCATCCCAGAGCCCCATAGTTTCCCACTGACGTCACCGGCGTGGCTTGGATCTGAAGTGGCTGCAAAACCCTCAGAGGCATAATTGCAGTTGTCTGTGCAAAGTGAAATCAGATGGTTTTTCCAAACCTCCCCCAGCCCCTGTCTCCTCCCCCGCTCCTTCTCTCTCTTTTTTTTATTATGTTCCTTGGACCACGTCCAGATGTTTCCTGCAACAACAACCCTCCAAAAATTTACAAAAAGAGGAGAGCGCGCAGCTTCCTGCCTGCTGGGGTGGAAGTGGCGACGTGGCAGGGTGGGGGCGGCCACGTCTGCAGGCCGGGGCAGCAGCAGGCTCCAGGCAGGTCCAGGTCCCCTGCCTCCTCACCTCTGGCTCTGGACACCACCAGGACCTAGCCACGGGGCCACAGGGCGTTAGGGACAGCCCCCTCCCTGCCTGCTGAGGCCCTGGCCCCGCTGTGGGCTGAGCGGAGGCCACGGCCGGGAGGGAGCGGGGCAGCATGGGACAGACCAGGCTTTGGGCTCGGGCTGGCCGGGGCGCCACTCCCAGCTGCTCTGCTCACACGTGTGGCCTGGGGAGCCACGTCTCCAGAGCCACGTTTGCACGGTGATGGGGTGTTTGTTGAGAGCTTTAATTAAGATCAGCCTCCGTTGAGTGCCGGAGCAGCTCACCTGGGCCAACACGCCTGGAGGCAGGTGGGATCTCTCTGCACCAGAGCTGACCAGGGAGGGTGCTCATGGGCGGAGGGTCACCTGAGGCTGCGAGGAGGGCCGGGCTGCCCAGGCACAGGCAGAGAAGGGTGTCCAGGCGGGGGAGGCAGCTCAGCACAGGCCTGGAGGCTGGGCACCTCCAGGAGTGCAGTGCATGAGGGTCTCTGGAGGGGCTGCAAGGTGAGGCCAAAGCCTTGGTGAGGGAGCCATGGGGGTCTCTCCTGGGCTACAGGACAGAGACCCAGACGCTGTCTCCGAGCCCCTCCCAGCCCAGCGCAAAGTTACCCCCGGCACGCCGCCCTGCAGAGGCTTCCATCCAGGGTCTACCAGGCTGCACCCCTCACCCTGTCTGCCTCCTGTGCTCGGAGGGTTCAGGGCCGCGGGGCCAGCCCACGCCCCGGCCTCCATCAGCAGGTCCCCTAGAGGGGCTCCCCCGCCTGGACCACCTCTAGGTGCTGGGTAAAGTCCCGGTGGGCGGAGCTGGGAGGTGGGTGGAGCTGGGAGGTGGGGGTGGAGCTGGGAGGTGGGCGGAGCTGGGAGGTGGGCGGAGCTGGAACGTGGACAGGTGGAGAGAGGTGTCCCAGGCCGGGCAACGCCCCAGCAAAGTGTGAAGAAGGGTTGGAAGATGCCACGCAGGGGCCCTGGGACCCAGGCCGCCTGTGTGTGTTGCTGGGGAAACCGGACTGGGAAGTCGCAGTCGGCCCTGGCCCCCACCTCCCCTCACGCCTTCAGGACCCATCAACAAAACACCAAGGCTGCAGCTCAGAGACCCCGAGACCACCCTCCGGCTCAGGGGTGTGCTGGAAGGACTCGCAGAGCTCTGCAAAGCAGGGACACCGGGGACCAGGGCTCAGCACGGCGAGAGGACGCGTCTCCGGCCAGCGGGGGCAGAGTCTGGGGGAGTCCAGGCTCGAGCTCCCCGCTGTGCCCTCCCGGCGGACTCACGTGCACAGTGCTCAAGTCCCCCAAAATCTATGTGCACCAACCAGGGGAGCCCATCTGAGCCTGGGGTCCATCCCGCAGACATGCCTGACTGCCCCCACGAGGTCCAGCTGACACAGCCTGCCCAAGGCCCCCTGTAAACCACATCAGTAGCAAGGACCGCTGGCATGGCCCAAGACCCCCAACAGACACAGACGCTCTTGCCAGGCAGGACCCTCCAAGTGGGGAGAGGTCAGAGGTCACCTCCCAGAAGATGGGCCAGGCCAGACTTTTCTTTCCAAGGTGCAGGGTGTGGACAGCCCAGCAGAGTTAACCCTTTCCAACACAGCGACCACAACCCGCCGGCACCGTGTCAGGAGGCAGCCCCCAGAATGAGCCCCAACTTGGGCAGGTGGGGAAGGAGGTGGAGAAGCCACAGGCAAAATCACGGCACAGTGGGAGCACGGCATGGCGGGAGCACACAGGAGCTACATTTCACAGGTGAGGGGATGGAGGCGGGAAGAGGGGTCATGACATGCCCTCGGTCACAGAGCCGGCCTGTGATGGACCCAAACCCAACCCTAGCTCACTGCTTCCACCCACTCGCTCAGCCCACACCCCCCACCCCCAGGGCCCTGGAGCCAGGGGTGGGCCAGAGCCGTCTTCTTGGGAGTATCAGGACTTCTTCCTTTAGCCTAAGGTGGCGTTTGGGTTTTGAGAGCTGGCCCTGCTCAAACCCTCCTGGGACCTCCAAGAAGAGCGAGCTGGGCCCACCTCAGTCCTGGAGTGTGCAGGAGGCGTCGCAAGAGGGGAGGACAGTGCTCGGCCCGGCGGTGGAGGCCCTGCCGCGGTCCCTGGCAGCAGAGGAGGGAGAGCTTGGTGGGGGGCCTTGTGGCCCCTCCAAGTCACATGGAGCCACAGAACGTGGACTCAGAACAGCCACCTCCTTCACTGGAGGGAAAGCAGGGCCCCAGGAGAGCAGAAGGGACACACCTGTGGTCACACTGAGCTTGTCACAGGCCCGGCCACCCCCACACTGGTCTGTCCAGAGATGCCAGAGCCAGAGCTCTGCGCCCACACCGTGGGGTCGGAGGAACAGGGAGGGGGAACTGGGAGGGTCTTACCTGGCAAGAGCGTCTGTGTTTGTCTGGGGGTCTTGGGCCACGCCAGCGGTCCTCGCTAACGATGTGATTTACAGGCGGGCCTTGGTCATCTGTCCAGAGATGTCCCCCATGTGGGTTTCTTCTTTCAATTCTTTGCAGAAACGCCTTGGAAGATTCGTGTCTAAGGGTTTTTGTGAAAATGGCAGCTTTCCAGGCTAGTCACGGGCAGCACCTGAGTGGGCAGCCCTCACCTGGCCCCCGCGGCGGGGAGAGATTGCAGTTAGAACAAAGGAAGGCGACCCCTGCAGAAGCCGGGGGCCATGCCTGGTTGCAGGCAACTTTCAGGGATCCCCGCCGGCACTGCCTCCCTGCAACACACAGGCGAAGGTCCTGGAAGGTCACAGACACACGCACAGTGGCCCGCACAGCCTCGGTGACCTCAGAAAGTCCTTACAAAACAGTCGGGCCGGGTGACACAGTCCAGTGGCCCGGCCAGCACAGCCCAGCGTTCATGGCCCCGGGTGGGCAGGGAGCAGGCAGCCCCGACAGGCCACGACCCTCCTCATCAGCCCAGCTGGGAAGTTGGGTCCCCGGGAGGTCTCGAGGGCTGTCATGTACAGGAGCAGAGGTCAGCGCAAGTGACTGCTCTGCCCGCACTGGGGTCCCCAGCCCGGCCCAGCCCCGAGGAAGAGCGTCCGGCAGGTTCTGCCCGCCCTGTTCCTCCGCCCCCACAGTGCGGGTGCAGAGCGCTGGCCACCGCTTCCGCCGCGGTGGTTGTGAGCAGCTGAACCTCCAGATGGCGTTTCCACTGCAAGGTGGGGAGATGTCAGTACTAGCCCAGGGGGCAGAAATAAGATGATGAGAACCGTGGTTCCTTAAGGCACACCTGGCGGGAGGTCGGCAAAGGCCCTTGATCTCCTCAGACACACCTGGGTCTCCATGGGCCCTACGTGGGCTTGCAGGAAATTGGAGGGTTTGCTTTTCCCTAGTTTGCACCTGAAGAGCTCCTGTTCATCCTTCAGCACCCAGGTCCAGTGCCACCTCCTCTGGGAAGCCTTCCAGCCTCCTCCCCCTGGGTTGCCCCTCCTCTGTGTTCCCCTCTCTGTCCTCCTGGCACAGATCGGCCCACATGTGCTACCTGCAAGCAGCCCCGTGAGAACATTCTAGACCTGCACCATCCAATACGCTAGCCACTCGCCACGTGTGCTTTGTGAGAGCTTGAAATTCGGCCTTTGCAAATCGAGATGTAAAATACACACCAAATCTCAAAGACCTGCTACCAAAACATGAACGTACAGTATCTCATTTATATTAATAGTTGTTGCATTGATTGCATGTGGAAATTATAAGATTATTTATAATATTGGGTTAAATAAAATATTAAATTTATTTCACCTGGTTTCAATGTGGCTACTAGAAAATATTTAATTATGTGCATGGCTCACATCAGAGTCCTGCTGAGCAGATGCTCCCTCTGCCCGCCCAGAGCCAAGCACGGGCCCTGGCCAGGCGGCTTCCAGGCAGGGCTTGCTATTCATTAATGGATGAATGGGTGGATGGGTGGATGGGTGGGTGGGTGGATGGGTGGGTG
>VBSM01002350.1:5225959-5243388 GCA_008086735.1 Cheirogaleus medius | reverse complement strand
AAAAAAAAAAAAAGGATTGAAGTAATGTCATTTGCAGAAATGTGCAAGGAACTGGACACCATTATCCTAAGTGAACTATCTCAGGAATGGGAAACCAAAAACCATATATTTTCACTAATAAGTGGGAGCTACTAGATGGATACACAGAGGCACAAAGCAATATAAAGGACATGAAAAACCTAGAAGTGGGGAGAGAGGGAAAGTTGTTGTAAGATAAAAACTTACCCACAATGAACACTATTCTGGTGATGGACACACCCAAAACCCTGACTTCAGCATTATACAAGACATCATGTAACAAAAACACTTGTACCACCTTAATTAGTATTTTGAAATAAAAAAATAACATTATACTGAAAGATCTATCCAGAAAAATTAGATAAGAACAGGAAATAAAAGGAATCCATATATGATAGGAAAGTAAAACTATTCAAAGATTCCAAATCACATAATCTTAAATATAGAAAATCCTAAGGAATTCAAAAAAAATATTTGAGCTAGCAAACAAATACAGTTAAGTCACAGAACAACATATCAATACACATAACTCTATGTTGTTTCTGTACACTAGTAATCAGCAACCTGGAAATAAAATTAAGAAAAGAATTACATTTGAATAACATCAACAACAATAATCCAGTTAGGAAAAAACTTAACCAATGTGCAAACCTGTATGTGGAAAATTACAAAATATTACTGAAAAAAATTAAAGAAAATCTACATAAATGTAAAGACACTCCATGTTCATAGACTGGAGACTTAATATGTTTTAAGATGGCCATACTACACAAAGTGATCTCAAATTCAACGCAATTCCTACAAAAATCCAAAAAGGCCTTTGGCAGAAATGGGTGAACTGATCCTCACATTCAAATGGAATTTCGAGAGAACACAAATAACCAAAACCTTCTTGAAAAAGAAAGACACATTTGGAGGTTCACACTTCCCAATTATAAATCTTAAATTTTACTGCAAAGCAACAGCAATCAAAACAGGATGAAACTGGCATGAGGGTACATATATAGATCAATGAAATTGAACTGAGAGTCCAGAAATAGATCCATACCTTTATGGTCAATTGATTGTAGACAAGGGCTGAGGTCATTAAATTCAACAAGTGATATTAGACAACTATCCACATGCATAGGAATGAAACCGTACCCTTACATCACACCACACAGAAAAATTTAACTCAAAATGGTCAAAAAGCCTAAATGTAAGAGGTATAAATATGAACTCTAGGAGAAAACATGGAGATAAACCTTCATAACATTGGATTTAACAATGCTTTCTTAGATCTGACGCCATAAGCACAGCAAGTAAAAAAATTTCCTCAAACTTAAAAACTTTTGGGAATCCAAACACACCACCAAGAAAGTAAGGTGACAACCCACAGAGGGAAGTTATATATCTGATGAGGGTGTGTTATCCATAATATATAACTAACTTTTAAGACTCAACAACAAAATGACAAACAACGCAAGTACAAAACGGACAAAGAGCTTAAAATACACACTGCAGAGAAAAAGACAGGCAAATGGCCAACAAGCACATGAGAAGATACTACACATTATTAGTTATTATGGAAATTCAAATTCCAACCACAATGACATGCCCACTCACACACATTAGAAAGGCTATTGTTAAAAAAAACATTAAAGATATGTATTGGCAAGGATGCAGAAAAACGGGATACTCTTAAACACTGCTTGTAGAAATACAAAATGGTACAGCTTGTGTGTTAAATAGTTTGTTTCCTCAAAAATTTACAAGTAGAATTACCATGGTTCAACAATTCCTTTCCAAGGTATATACCCCAAAGATTAGAAAACAAGTGTTCAAACAAGAACTTGTACATGAATATTTGTAGCAGTTCTGTTCACAGTAGCCAAAAGGTGCAAACAACCCAAATGTCCATCAACAGATGGATGGGTAAGCAAAATTAGACATATCATAACCTGATATATTATCTAGCCATAAAAAAGAAAGAGAAAAGTAAAATGGAGCAGCTGCTATGAAAAACAATATGGCAGTACCTCAAAAATTAAACATGGAATTAATTTACAACACAGTGATTCAACTTCTGGGCATATACTCAAAAGAACTGAAAGCAGGGACTTGAACACCCACGTTCATGGCAGCACTAGTCATGATGCTAAAAGGTGAAAGTAACACAGGTGTCCACTGACAGATGAGTAGATAAAATGTGGTCCATCCATACAGTGAAATATTATTCAGCCTTAAAAATGATGAAATTCTGACATATGTAACAACATGGGTGAACCTTGAGTCATTATGCTAAATGAAACAACCCAAGTACACAAGGACAAGTACAGTATGCTCTACTTATGAGGTACCTAGAGTCGTTTCCAGGGTCTGGGGGCAGAGGAAATAGGAAGTTGGTGTTTAATGAGTATAGAGTTTCACTTGGGGCAGATTGTCAGGAGCTGTCCCGAACACGGGAGAGTTGAGGTACGGCTGCTGCCCAGAACACTGGGGTCCTCGTGATGTAGCACTGGCCCTAGCTCGTAGCTCTGGCATTCTTACCCTTTCACCTAGTTAGAGGGTGCTGGAAACAGTACAGCTGCAGTCATGGAAAATCGCTGAAGCAGCTGCCTGCACGTTATCTCCTACAAGCTACTCCTTAGAAGTTTTTCCCTTAAAACATTTTTTCCCAGGGCCGCATGATAATCAGCCTATTGTGTTCTGTTTCTTTAAGTTGCTTGAATGATCTTAGTGTTCATAGTCTTGCTGATTCTTAAGAATCCTTGGATGTAGATTAAAAAGCAGAAAAGCAGGATGAGAAGCTTGCCCAACCGGTAAGAAAACCTTGAAATATGTTTCATGGTTACTGTCTGGTTTCAAGATAATTGTAAGTCTGTACCATTTGTTCCCATTATGTCCTGTTTTCATTTTATCTCTCTGTATAAATAAACCCCCAAAAATAAACAAGGCACGGCAGTCATCATAGACTCCGTCCTCCCGTCCCCATCTTTGTTTGTCTCTTTATTTCTTATCCTCGCCCCCTAACTCTAGGTGCCGCACGTCGCCGGCTGGCTCCGGCAGCAGATGAAAGAAATTCTGTAGATGGATGGTGGTGATGGTTACAGAACAATGTGCAAGTGGTTAAGGCCACTGAACTGTGCACTTAAAAATGGTTAAAATGGTGAATGCTGTATGTATTTAATCATACAGAAAAAAGGAATGAAGTACTGATGTATGTTACAACATGGATGAACCTTGAAAACTCCCTAAGTGAAAGAAACCAGGAACAAAAGGCCACATATTATATGAGTCCATTTACATGAAATGTCCAGAGCAGGCAAATCCACAGAGATGAAAAGTAGATTAGTGGTTGCCAGGGGCTTGGAGGACAGGGAAAGAAAAGTAACTTTTTACTGGGTTCTGAGTTTCCTTTGGAGGTAAAAAAAAAAAAAAAAGATCTGGAACTATTAATAAATAAATGGTTGCATAACACTGCCAATGTACTACATTCCATTGAATTATATATTTACAAATGGTTAAAATGGTGACATTTTAAAAGGTGCTCTGAAATATTTATATACATTGTGATAATATGGACTAGAACTTTATCACTTAACTATATCAACTGGTGATGTAAACAGAAGTGTTTAAACCTGAAATACCTTTCACTGGTGTACACACACACACACACACACAACTATAGAATACAGCAAGGTAATATGTGGTTCAGTAAATTCCTATGAAATTTCCATGATCAGTTCATCCATTTGCCTTTCATTTGGCAGTGAGATTTGATTTTTCTTTACTAATTATCCCAAATATGAACCCTGTTTTTAGCTACTATGTCCTTGGTTTATACATAAATTGAAGGTGATTCTCACTGATGATATACCAAATAATATTTTTTTTTGTCTTTTGAAAAATCACATTATGAACCTTTCTACTGTTAGATATCACAAACTGTTGTGACTTAGCTGGAAAAGCCTTAGAAAATTTGCTAAGGGTGTCCACCGGGTGGATGGATTGAGAGAACCTGAATAAAAATCCTGAGACACCAAAAGCCTGTTGTATACCTGAAAGTGAGAACAGAGTACACTGTAGGCAGTTGGCATAGACTGAATGAGAGAGGGCAACAGGCAGGAGCACTCAAGGTCTGGAGGCCATGGTCAGTCTTGTGGTCTTTTCCCAAGGCAGGGGGAAACCACTGACAAAGTTATAAATCGAGAGAGTGATATGAGATTTGTGTCTGTAAAGTGTTTTGCCATTATCAAGTTGAGATCACCAGTGGGGGCGGGGATCTGTGCTGCTCCTGGTGGGCTGCACTGAGAGAGCACAACATAAACAGAGGGTCTTCCTACTGGGAACACAGGGTCTGCATCTGCTCCGGAGGAAACACTGGGCAGACCCACCTTGGAGTCATCTCTGCTCTTTAGATCTGCCAAGGCTGGGAAACTGAGGAACAGTCTCAGAAACTGTTCAAAAAAAAGAAAATTGGAACCAAAGGGAAAGACACGTTTTTCTCCCAGTTGAGGAAGGCAGTGAAGTGAAGTGGGCCTAGTGGATTGGACTGTCAGGGAGAAACGTGTATTTCCTGATTTGGGGGCTAATGGTGGTCACCTGGGAGAGTGCTGCTGCTGTAAAACACATGGGAGTACTTTGTGATGCTGGGGACTCTGAAGGCAGGACAAAAAGTACTTTGTGCTGTGATTACACATTCCCTGGAAGTATGAAATTACAGAAAGGAAACTACTTTTGTAAACAACCATGTCAATACCCTGTTAGCAAAGCAGAGATGACAACAAACTTTCTCACAGAGGCTGACCCACGTCCAACTCAGTGCAACAGCAGTGCAACCAAGTGCCCAAGTAAGAGCCCAATGTAACATCAACATGTAGAGACCACTGAATGGACATCACACCTGTGCTTGCCACATCCTGAGTGTGGGCGGCCTCAGTGTGGTGTAAACTGTGGGTTCTGCATTTCTAACTTTCCACAAGGAACCCCACCTGGGTCTCTGAGGATCAGCTGTCCCTCAGCAGGCAGCTGCAGACAGGAAGGCAGTGCCCCCCCCGCTGGAGCGGGAAAAGTCACACTCACCATCCGGGCCTCAGGTCTGTGGACAGGAAGGTCTCATTTGCCAGAACCTTAGGTCTGTGGACAGGAAGGCCTCAGTCACTCTTGGGGCCTCAAGTCTGCAGACAGGAAGGTTGCATTCACCGTCTGTGCCTCAGGTCTGGGGACAGGAAGGCCTCACTCACCCTCGGGGCCTCAGGTCTGGGGACAGGAAGATCTCACCCACCACCTGGACCTTCGGTCTACAGACAGGAAGGTGTAGTCCTCAGGGCTGGGACAGGAAGGTGGCACTCACCATCACCTCAGGTCTGGGGACAGAAAGGCCACACTGGCCATTGCTTCAGGTCTGTGGGCAGGAAGGTCACACTTGCTGTCATGGCCTAGGCTGTCCACAGCGAGGCGACACATGCCGGGCTACGTTGACATGGCGACTGCATCCTCTCATGCATGGTGGAATGCTGTGGGGCAGGACAGGCAGTCTGCTCCCTGCCAGCTGCCATAGGCACTGCAGCCCTGGGCGCTCAAGGGGCAGTGGTGGCAAGTGCCCCCTCCTGGCTGTGCTGTGGAAACAGTTAAATTCCGAGTTCAGTGTATTCAGAGCCAGGATTTGGAAATTCAAACTGAGATGGGTGCACTGTCCTGTGTCTTTTAGAAAAATGGCGAGGGAAGGAAAAATTAAGTGGAAAGCACAGAGAATGAAATAAGTGTAGATATAAACTTTACAACTTACCTCAAAATTCATTCAAAATCATCCTCAGACTTAAGTTGCAATGCAAAACTATAAAGATTCTAGGAAAAAAACAAAGAAGAAAATTTATGTGGCCTTGGATTTGGTGATGAGTTTTACCACATGACAAAAAAATATGATACACAACAGAAAAAAATAACATTAAAAATTTATACTCTGTGGAAGATTAAGCTCAGAGAATAAAAAGACAAGCCACAGAATGATAAGAAATATTTGCAAAATACATATTGGAGGAACAATTCACATTCAAAATATAAAAAGAACTCTTAAAAACTCAACAATAAGAAGACAAAAACCCCAATTAAAAATGGGTACAGATCTGAATAGACACCTCACCAAAGAAGATACATAGATGGCAAATAATCATATAAAAAGGTGCTCAACATCATATGTCATTAGGGAATAGCAGATTACAACAATAATGAGATACCACAGCACAACTGATAGAATTACTAAACTCTAAAAAAAATGACAAACCATTGCTGGAAGAAAGAAGGAACTCTCATTCATTGCTGGTAGAATGCATAATGGTACAGTCACTTTGGAAGACAGTGTACAAGACCAGAATATGCCACCCCAAGATATACCTCTTTTTTGTTGTTGTTATTGTTTTGGACAGAGTCTCTGTCACCCAGGCTGGAGTGCAGTGATATGATCACAGCTCACTGCCACCTTGAACTCCCATGCTGGAGCGATCCTCAGCCTCCCAAGTAGCTTGGACTATAGGCATGCACGACCACCACAGACATTTTTTTTTTTTTTTTTGGTAAGATGGGTTCTCGCTATATTGCCCAGGCTAGTCTTCAATTCATGGCCTCAAGGGAGCCTCCCACCTTAGCCTCCCAAAGTGTTGGGATTACAGGCATGAGCCACCATGCCCAGCCCAGCATAAGGATTATTTTGAGAAACTACAGACACAGGAGAAGCTCTGAAAACAGGGTAGAAGTTACCTTTTTGTAAGGGAAATTTACATTTATAAAGGAAACTTACCTCCATTTGTAAAGGTGTCTCCCCCTCATAGCAAGAAGGGAAGGATGACTAAATCATGAGAAATGCTTATCAATGCAGAAGGCACCACTGATATCTGGACAACAAACCTTACTCTTGTTTACCTTGCTTTTCCTGGTTACGTTCCCACTACTGACCCCCACAACACCCATTCTTTCTTTGTTGCAGGTGAAGATATATGTAACCTTGAACTCAAAGCCACTTCTTGGAGATTTATTCATTTTTCCTGGGTATTTCCCATGAACATATAAAGAAAAAATTATTAAATTATACTTGTTAAAGCCTGGTAATGTAAACTAAAATAAAATACTTCGCTCCATGCCAACTGAATGGACTTTCTCTTAGCCAAGCAAACCTCAGAAAACCCTTAAAACTGAGTTCCAGGAGTTTAGATACAATTGACCAGCAATATTTTTTTTAAAAAGCAACCAGAGTTCCTAAGACTAACAAAACAGATTCTTTGTGACAATAAGATACTAAATTACTAATAGGACCCAATCCTTAACACTAATCCCTAACCTGAACTCGAACCCAAACCCAAACCCAAACCCTAACCCTGATTATTGACTCCTGCCCCCTGACTTCTAACCCCTGACTATTGACTTCTAATGTCCCACCTCTAACCATTGTCTAACTTAATTCTAACTGTACTACAAAGTTAAACCCATACCCAAATTTGAATTTTAACGTGATCCTATTTTCAAGTGTTTTGGCACCATAATTCACATTTTCACCTGATCCCCAATTATTTTCCTTTTTCCCTATTTTCAACTTCTCCCTAATTTAACCCTGAATCAAGCATTACTTTTTAACACTCTCTCTAACCCTTCATTGCATTTCTTGCATAGCTCAACACTTTGTCCCACCCTCATCCTAAAACCTCATCACAAATCAAGTCTCAACCCCCTATATAGACATTACCTCATTCTCCCTGACTCTAGCTCTAACTTCTCATCTCTAAACGTATCCCAGACTCTTCAGCCTCCTGAAACCTTGCCAAATCTCAACCCCAACCTAAGGAGGGTTTACTCTGCCTGATCCTGCCAAGTGTTTGCCTGGATCTTCACCTCATTCTCTACATGAATCCACACTTGAATTGGAAACAGAACCCAAACACAACTTACAGAAGTTCCTATTTTCTTTTGAGCCCTCCCGGCAGTGTACCCTCCAGCCCATATGGCACAGAAGACATGCTGTTCTCATACCCTTGCACACAGCAACAGCAGCACGGGGGGTTTTGTTTTTTGAATGTTTTGCTAAATTTTTATTTAATCCAAGTACTTTGCTTCATACAAAATGTCACTATAGAAACAATAGCAGAATCCAAAGTTTGGCTGACAAATAGTACTCAGGCAGCAAACTAGTCAATCACGTAATTTTTTTTTAAAGTAAGTCCCAGTTGTGTTTCATGGTTGGGATGACTTTTTTTAAACAGCGTTCTTAGATATAAAGTTTTGCAACAAACTTTTGATTCATACCATATATAATTAAAAATTAACAAATGAATACATTGTATCAAAAGTACAAAGATACACACAGACTTGTATATATGTATATATTTTACATGCACACATAACTTGTTCAAACTGTAGCCACTGCTTGACTGGTTCCAGATGCATTTCAAATTTGGCAACTCACTATGAGATTTCAGGGGAAACATGACAACTTGATAAGAGACAGTATAGATACAAAAGCCAAAGTCAGGAAAGCAACACATATATCTCCTTTCTCTCTTCCATGTAATTTTCATCACTTGCAATGCCTAGAAGATTCCAGACAAGCCAGCTAGGCTGTGTGGGTCTAGAAAAGAGGATGCTGGACCAAATATGGTCCAGGGAAATGACTGTGGTTCTGCACAAAATGGATACACTGGACGCCCAAGATCATATGTGCCAGAGGTGAGGGGAATGAGAGACATCACTTCAGTATCAAAAGACATGTCCTTCTGCTTTGCAACATGAGCACAGCGATCACATGCACAGTCCAAGCTTTCTGTTTAATTTTATTCTATTGGAATAAAATACTCTATTACCTTTAAAGTTTCAGAGTGCTGTGCCTTCATGTAAGGAAATTCTATAAAAAGGTTTGGTCACAATTGTGCCGAAAGCCGAGACTGAGTGGTGCTCTTGTGTCTCTTATTTCTATTAAATGTGTGTCTTTTGAGGCATAGCCCATGGGTCAATGACATCCACTCACTGAACACACCACCACACATACCACATCTCCTGTGAGCACAGACACATGCACACACACATCACACACAGTTTCTTTGAGAAGAATCATGGGGTAGAGGCCAAGAATCCAACAAAGAGATCAACAAATTTCAAAACATGGAGGACACACCATAATCAGCTTGTCTAAATGCTGTCTTTCTTCATAACACAGGGGGCCTCACAGTGCTTGGTGCACATTGAAAAACGTCCTGAGTATGGTTTCCCCCTTTTGAGAGTGGCCATGAGGTTAGATTTCATTTTGCTGCCTGCTGCAGGAAGAGTGTTGGGCTCAACCTCAGCTGCGGAAGCTGAGTTTCTCCTCCATCAATTGCCTGCTCTGAGTTTCAGCCAGGGCTCCGTCCAGCCTGCCTTGCTGCCCTACATCCCACCCCCCAGTCCAGTGTCTCCCTCTTCCCTATTAGCCTGTCCCTCTCTTCAGGCTTATGTAGAAAGAGACTCAATTCACACACAACAGAGATTATGCTCTACTTGGTAGGCACCCATCACTGAGAATCACATACAGAACAATTGAAAACACCTCACAGAAGCACACGGTCTGCTGCTCTGAGCTTCTCCAGGAACCCTTCCCTTCAGGGGAGGAAGAAGCCAATGGTTGCCGCGTTTCCAACCATAGTGTCCTGCTCATCTTGTCTCATGTTCTCCACTGACATCAGCTTTATACCCAGTTTCTGTTTTAAATAGTTTTCACAAAACCCACCCATGGCAGTTCACAAGGCCTCCCTCACATCATGATGCCCAGTAGCCTGGTGCACGAGGGCCTGGAGGTCAGGCACTTGGTCAAGAGCAGCAGGGTCCCAGATCATCTGCAGGGCCACCTGGACTGGAAAAAGTCTATGCAGGAGCATCTCCTCACACAGGTCACAAAAACATATAATGAGAAGTTGACATCTTTTTACAGGTTTGATTTTTTAGAGTTATGTTAATGTTTTCTTCCCATATTTCTGGTTTTAGATTTTTTCTAAATAAGTTTAGAAGAGACAAAACAATGAACAATGTTGTGATTAAAACCAAGACTGACAGCAGGAACACTTACCAAATTTGGTCCTTGTTGGGGTTGACAGTGTTTGGGGGGAAGGACAGAGAGCATCTGAGTGTGTTTCTAGTGAACATTTACCGTTCAAGTACAAAGAACGGCAAGGAAGTGTGTGTCTGTTGGTGCTCTATAAGACTGTACAGGGCCCCAGCTGGGCTCTGAGGCCCTACCCTGCTCACCATTGACTCCACCTAGAGGCCTTGACACGATTTTGGGCATGGCCTGCGCCCCTAGACCACAAGTCTGGACAAAGGGTGCCTCCCACAAGATTGAGACCAACTAAAAAAGGGCCAAACATCTGTCCTGGATGCAGGAGTCCAAGACAAAGAATTTGGACTTGCTGGGGCATTCACAGCCACACTCAACAACTTCATGTTTAAGATCTCCGGTATGGTCTGAGAAACAGAAAGGCAGCATATGAGATGGAGAGAGAGGCGTATCCCTTCAAAAAGGGTGTTATTAATCCATCCAGTGCAAATGAGGAGGGAGGGAGAGGAGAATCTCCACCAAGAGGCAAGGCCTCTATGCCCTGGGGCTGTCACCCTCACAGCAGCTGAGATTCCCTGGGAGTGCATTGTGGACCTAACTCTAACCTTAAACCTTAAAGCCTAACTCTAACCCTAAACTTAACCCTAACCCACACCCTAACCCTAACCTCAACACTAACCTCAAACCCTAACCATAACCCCTAAGCCTAGCCCTAACCCCTAACCCTTAACCTCAACCCTAACCCTAATCCCAACCCTAACCCCAACCCATAGTCCTAACCCTAACTACAACTGCAACTCTAACCGTAACTCCTAACCCTAAACCTAACCCTAACCCTCTTTCCAAGGGGACCCCCCCCCAAAAACCTTAAAACTGAGTTCTCAGCCATGACAAGATAGGAGGTGTAAAAGACAATTACACATGTACGTTTTATTTTAGTAAATATTCATGACTCCTATAACTTATTAAATATGTATATTTAGCTACCCCACTGAGTATAAAATTCTATTCCATTTTATCTCTCCCTTGAAACATGTGCTCCTAGCTTGTGGCAGTAACAATGTTTCTCAGTCAGAATGGCCATTGTAGATTGAAAACCAACCATTCACAAGAAATAAAGATCTTCTTTTTCCAAAGTATAAACCTCATGTTTTGTTATTTTTAGTTAACAACCCTAATTTTACCCCTAAACCCTAAAATCAAGCCTCAATCAGAGCCCACACACAGGACAGGATATGAACTCTGATCCAAACATGAACCAGATCTCAACTCCAATTCCACCCCTAACCCTTGCCATAAACCTCAGTCTTTAACTCAGACCCAAATCTTGTACCCTAAATCCTACCCAAACTCTAAATTCCAAACAGACCATGACTTGAACCCTGACCCTTACATCAACCCTAAAGCCTTAACCAGAATTGAACACAAACTCAAACTTTAAACCCATAATTTAACTTGACCCAAACCTAAACTTTAAACCCAAGCCCAAATCTGAAGTCAAACAGTAAAGCTGAACCAAAATCTTTGTCCAAACTCCTAAACTTTAAAACTGAACTCAAGTCAGGACTCAAACCTGTATGTAAACCAGAACCATACCAAGCCCAAACCAAACCCCAACTCCAATTACAACCATAACTGTAACCCTAATACTACCCATAAACATAAACACTGAACTCTAACCCAAACCCCAAACCCTTAACAGTTAAATGGACATCTGAGCCTGTGCCTCTGGGTACGTGGCTCCTCCCTTTGTGTTCGTAGCTCCTACCTCTGAACCTGAGACTCCTCATCTGGGCCCGAAGCTCAGGCCTCTGCTTATGATCATGTGGCTTAGCCCTCTGTTTCCCGGACTTCACCATCTGGGTCCAGGCCCTTTCTTCTAGCTCCAGGGCTGTGCTGCCTGGGGACAGGCATTTTAGCATCTTCCTCTTGGCCAGCAGTGCCACTCTTTGGCCCCAAGTCACCTATACCCTCTAAACTCAGGACCCATCCTCTGCACTCTTGGCTCTACCATCCTCTGAGCTAATGGCTCTGCTCTCTATCACTGTGTACTTGGCTCTCTGGTCTCTGAAATGGAATGCTAAACTTGAACCAGCACATTAACTGGAACCCCTACACACTGAAACTGAGCATGACTGAGAGTCCAAGATCAAGTTCAAACACAAACTCCAATCTAACCCAAAACTGAACCCCACACAAACCCCAGAACACTATTCTTATATGTGAACCAGAACATGTACTTGAATCTCTTACACTCTAAAAATAAGTCTCAGAACCACAACTGAAATCTCAACCTGACCACCAATCCAAAACCCAAATTCATTCCAACATTAACCCTAACCCGAACTAAAAACCAAACAGTGAACATGAGTCGGAACCTAAGCCTAAACATTTGAACCCTAAAGCCGAGCCCAAGTAAGAGCCCAAGCCTGAACCATAACTCCAGTCCATACTCAGACTAATGCTGTCCCTAATCCCAACCCAATGGCAACCCTAATCCAACCACAATAATCCAAAGCAGCCCTAATCAAATTCAAGTCCAAGTTCTAGTCAAAACCACCACCAGCTCCAACACCAATACCAACCCAAGCCAAGCCCTTCCCTCAGCTCTGGTACAAACCTGAGCATGAACCCAAATGTTACACCAACATGGACATGGACAACAACCTGGACCAAAACAGCAATCTTAAACTTTAAAATCATACTTAACTCCCACCCATATCTCACATATAAACACTAAAGACAAACCCAAAGGACAATACAAACCTGAACCCTAAACTTCAAAGCCTACTCAAACCCAAAGACAAACTCTGAACCAGAATCTGAACCTGAACTCTGACCCTAAAATTTAACGTTAAGGATAAACCTGAACCAGAACCTGAACTCTAAACCTGGACAAGAACTGAAAACATTAAACCTTAAAACCAAGCCACACCCTGACCTAAACCTAGCCCCTCAAAGAAAACCAAAACATGAATCCAAATCTGAACTGGCACCCTTACCCTAAACCCAAACCCCACACATAACCTGAACACTAAACCTGACTACTAACTTGAATATGAAACTCAAACATTTAAACCAAGCCTGATGAAAAACTCAGGCTGAGGCATCATATCCTGATCCCATTCAAAACCCTGACCTGATCATTTACATAGACCCTGATCCCAACACTAACCTCGACCCCAAGCCTTTCCACAGTCCCAAACTCAAACTCAGCCTCAACAGCAGCCCAAGTACCATCCCCAGCCAGGTCACCAACTCTAGTCTGAGCAGAGCACTAATCCAAACTTGAGCCCAAGTTGGAAAACCAAACTCTAACCTTAACCGCACCTCAAGCCCAACCACAACCACAAATTAGAACCAACACTGTCCCCAGGCCAAACACCTAAACTCAAACCTGAACTCAACTTGACCTCTGCATCCAAACCAGATCACACCTGAACCTGGACTCTTACTCCAATTGTGCACCCAATACCTGACCCATGTGCCGAATCTCACATGGAGCCAAACAGAAACCCTAACTTGAACTCATACTCCTTAAAAATAAAGGAAAGACAGAGTCTGAGCCCAAGCCCAAGTCCAAGCCAGAAACCCAATCTAAACTCAAGACATGACTCAAACCCTGAACTAAACCCTAACACTAACTCTAATCTGCAACCAACCCCCCAAAAAATCTCCTCCTAGACTCTGACATGGAATGAGAGTGAGATTCTAGCCTAAAATTTAAAACCAAACCTGAGTAAGAGCTCAAGCACAAACATGAATTGAAAGCCCGATCCATACCCAGACCAGAATACTGTCCCCAGCCCAGACACCAATCCTGATCCTAATCCAACCATGACCACAATCCCAGCCTGACTCTAGGCCCAGACCTTGTCCCAGATATAACACCAGTTTGAACTGAGCCTAAATCCTAGCCTTAGTTCAACCCCAACCCTGAGTACAAATACAGTCCCTCACTTCAATGCTGACCTAAACTCCAAACTAAACCCCAAACACTACTGCCACAACTCCAATCATATCTATACTTGTACAGCTATAAATCCATACCCAACTCCAACACCGACCCTAAATGTAAACCCTAATCCTTGAACCCAAACCCTAAATTGTAAATCTGAACTCAAACCTGAACCTCGAACCCAAAACAATGAACTCCAAAACCAGGCCAAATCCTGAACCTGAACCTGTAAATCCTAAATTCAAATCAGAACCTAAACTGGAATCCAACTCCAGCCTAATCCCAATGTCAGTCCCAGCCCCAGTCCCAGCCCCAAGCTACTGTGAAGCAGGTTCATTGTGCACTGGTTACCAATTTGTATGAGTAAAACCTACACACACACACACACATACACACACACACACAGTTACATGAAGCAAGTTTAGTACCTACAGATAGGCAGCAAGGGACAACAGAAAGCTAGGATTTATTGTGAACCAGTCCCAGGGCTCAAAAAAGCTGCCCAGGGCAGATGGAGTTTCATCTGCACATGCCCTACTTGCACTGCAGCTACAGGACCCTGGGAAACAGTCTGCCCTGGGTTTTATACCCTGGGGGAACCAGGATCCGCTGGTCTAAAGCATTGTAGCACATCCTGTCCTGAGTGAGGGGCACTGAAACAGAGCCAGGCTGTTTTGGCCATCTCTTACTTATCTCACTCAAGATGTTGTATTCCCAACACATTCTAAAATTATTCTTGAGAACCACAAGCGAGAAAGGAGAGGGAGCTGGAATGGTCCAAGGCCATCTGGAGAACTATCCTGCACCTAGCCTTATCCCAAGGCCCTGCCCCAACCTCAGCCTCAGCCAGAGCATTAGCTCCAGCCCAAACTAAGTTCTAGTCAGAGCCCCATCATGAACTGGAGTCCAAGCTCGAGCCTGAATACAGACCACAAACTGAACCAGACTCCAACCTGAAACCCCAGCCCCAACTCCAACCCAGAACCAAATTTCATTCTCACCCTTTTTACCCCAACCCCAAGTCCTAAATCCAAATATGAACCTAAGTTATGAAACTGAACCAGAACCCAAGTCTGAATCCATAAACCCTAAAATCAAATTCAAGTCAGAATCTAAGCCTGATCCCAAATCAAACCCTAAACCTAGCCCAAATACCAAACTCAACATACATACACACTAACCCTAATCCAAACTCTATATCCTAAACCATAACCATAAATATAAACCTTAATTCAGAACTCAAACCCCAACCCAGACCTGAACCCAAACCCCTAAACTCTAAAACTGAGCCAGAGTCTGAACCTGAAAGAGAACTCCTAAATTCTGAGCCCAAACCCGAACCCAAACACCTAAACCTGAACCTATGCCTATAACTGGACCAATCCTAAACCAAGCCTACACTCTGACCATGACCTCAACCCTAAACCTGAACTTGACTCCAATCCCAAATCCTAACCTGAGTTTGAACCCAAACCCCAACACCAATCCCAACCAAATCCCTGATGTGAACACTAATTCTAAAACAGACTCTCATGCTGAACCTGAACCCTAACCTGAACCCAATACCCTAATCCCAAACCTGAAACCTCAACCTTAACTTTGGGAAATAAAACATTGTGTTTTATGCCACTAAGTTTTGGGGTTGTAGTTATGCAGCAATACATAATTGATAAACCCAAAGTTCGTGGTTTATGTTTCTAATTTCTTCTCACTGCATAACTGGCAACAATTTTGCACTGGCAAGACGGAGAAAGCACACCCTACTGTGTGTCTCCCATGGAATGCCACTACAAATCCTGGAAAGAATGTATGAAGCAGCTAATTTGAAGACTAAAAAATTGTGTTAACAGGCAGATTAGAGACCAGAATCTGAAGTACTAACAAACCTGAAGTGAGTATTTCATTTATTTTTCTTCCCATACCATGCGGGCTCCCAAAGGAGCCCAAAACCTAACCCCTAGACTCTAAACTGCTAACCCTAACCTCTAGTCTTAAATTGTAAAACCCTGACACCTGATGAATTTACCCATTTATCATTATGAAACAATCTTCTTTATGCCCGGCAATATCCTCTGCTCTGAAATTTACTTCATCTATTACAATAGGTACTCTAGTTTTCTTTTGATCAGTGTACAGATGGTATATTTTCTCATGTTTTTACTTTTAACCTAATTTGTGTATTAATGTTGAAGTGGGTTTAATAAAGGTATCAGAGTTGACTCTTCTTAAAAAATCCACTTTGACATTTAACACTTTACCTTTTAATTGATGTGCTTAATTTTGGATAGTTTCTATTGCAGTGTCTTCATGGTCAGTAATCTCTACTTCTGCGATGTCTGTAATCTTATACAGTGTATTTTTTAATTTTTTTTATTTCAGCATATTATGGGAGTACAAATGTTTAGGTTACGTATATTGCCTTTGCCCAACCTGAGTCAGATTTTTCATCTCAGAATTCCTAGTCTTCATCTCTAAAAATTCAAATGGTCACATTTTATTCCATGTCTCTGCTTACCTTTTTGAACATATGGAATACAATGTTAACAACTGCTTTTCTGTCTTTTCTAATTCTAATATCTGTGTCTGTTCTCCATTTATTGCAATTGGTTGGTTTTTCTCCTTATCATTGGACATATTTTCCTGCTGCTCTGTGTGATTGGTAATTTTTGACTTGAGACCTGACCCAGTGAATTTCACCTTGCTGTGTGCCATGTTTGTATTTCCATAAATATATTCTTGAGGCTTGTTCTGTGATGTAGTTACCTGGAAACAGTTTGATCTTCTTGGGTCTCACTTTTGAGATTTATGAAGCTAGATGAGAGCAGTGTTTAAGGGAAGTGGCTCTCAACCAGGGATGACATTGTCCCCCCAACTTTGTGGGAACATTGGGACATTTTTGGTTGTTAGAACTGGGGAGAGGGTGCTCCTGGCATCTAGTGGATTGAGGCCAGAGATGCTGGTAAAATCCTACAATGCACAGGATAGCTAACCGCCCCCCCAACAAAGAATATCTGGCTCTAAATGCTGACAGTGCCAAGGTTGGGAAACCCTGATCTAAGGCTACTTATTCTCCACTACTGAATTAAGACCTTTCTGGGTACTCTAACAAATACTGTGAATCATGAGGTTTTTTTCCCAGTCTCTATGAATGCATACAGGCACAACTACTCAACCTGTGTGAATGCAGCGTACTCTTCCCCTCTTCTCTCTAATCTTTTAAACTGGTTCCTTCCCTCGCATTTGGTAGATTCCTCAGATCTAGAGTCCTTTCTGTGAAGCTCTCTCCTCTCCAGTACTCTGTCCTGCAAAGATCATGTGTCTTGATCTCCCTAGAAATTTCAAGTCATGTCTTAATTCAGAGAATCTGTCAGGCTCTATCTACCTGGGTTCTTTTTTTTTTTT
>VBSM01002350.1:5210631-5225859 GCA_008086735.1 Cheirogaleus medius | reverse complement strand
TAGTTCCAGAATTCTTTCCCTGAGCCCTCCCCATCTGGATCAGCTGATGTTTTTCATATGGTACACATGGGTCCTCTCTTCTGTGGTTTCTTGATCTGCCACTGGGTGGAGTTCTTCCACACTTGGAAGGTTACCCCTGGTAGGAGGGGTTACTTGTGGAGCCTATTGTGGCCACTTTCAGGGGATTTGTTCCTTGACCTGGGCTCTGTTGGCCACTGACCGGGGGAGGAGATCCAGCCCCAGTGTTTTATCAACTGGGTGACCTAAACTGTTTTGGAAAGCAGAGTCTTTGGCTGCCTGCTTTCGATCTGTGCACAGGCCCAGTGGATTCACCATAGATCAGGGGGAGAGTGGCTTTTTTCATCTCTCCCCACCTCCAGGGGTGGAGCCTACCACTTTCGGCGCTAGAGATGCAGGCTAGGGGGAGGAGGTACCTCCCCAGTCTGCCCTGCACGGGGACTCCCCAGTGGCTGTAACTCCCCTTGGCATTAGTTAGTCTCCTCAGCACTAGAGTTCAGAGTTCCTTGATCGAGATAGGCCTGGCCAGCCAATCACAGATTGTGTAAGGGCGGAATTTGTCAGGAGAGTCTCTAGGCTGGGAGAGGGGGATCTTCCTGCCACACCGTATCACACCATGGCGGCTGGGCTGTGGACCCCCTCAATGGCGACCGCTTGCCCACTCGCAGGGTACCAGCACTGGGGGCGACTGTTTAGGAGCTGGCAGGTGCCGGGTTGGGGGTCTGGGTCATCAGGACTCCCCGTTGCCTCCTCTATGCTGCCTTTCCACCGACTCATGCCTGTTCAGCCATAGTTCTCACTCTTACTGACCCACCCTGGGTGCGCCTATTCAGCCCAAGGCAGTTCCAGCTTAGAGTCACCGAATTAGAGAACAGCTCTGTAGGACTGGCCCTGCTGGTTACCAGAGGCAAGATATCTAACTGCCTCCCC
This sequence comes from Cheirogaleus medius, assembly GCA_008086735.1. Taxonomy (NCBI): domain Eukaryota; kingdom Metazoa; phylum Chordata; class Mammalia; order Primates; family Cheirogaleidae; genus Cheirogaleus; species Cheirogaleus medius. The sequence goes on along the minus strand of VBSM01002350.1, from coordinate 5,224,911 downwards.
TATCAGCTCAGTCCGGTTTCCTCCCCTCTTGGTGCTGTCCTAGCATGGAGCTCCGGGGAATTTCACGGTGCTTTCCACTAATGACCGCTCTCTACAGCACCCTCTTCTTCTGCTGCGATTTCGCACCTACTTCAGACAGGTCCCTGGCTGGGTGGGTGTAGAGGTCAATGGGGAAGCAAGAAGTCCTCGTGTGGGTCTGATCCCACTTCACCCCCTGGCCCGGCGGGCCTGCGCCCTCCCATGCTCTGTTTTATTGTTTGTTTTGCACTTTCCAGAGAACATGATCTTATCTCCCGATCACCTTGTTTTTTCCATTTTTGAGAGTCCCACGCTGAACCTCTGCCGATTCACGATGCTGTTCTTGTGGGAGGGGGAGGTCCACTCACGTGTAGGAGACCAAGATCTATGTCTCTTTCTCTGGGAGCAGGGATCCGGAGGGTTACCTTTACTCCACCATTTTTTTTTTCTAGCTGTGTTCTTCTTCACTGTATTGTGGCCTAGGTACTCTCAATACAGTAAGCTGGAACAATTTTTGGGCTTAATTCTTTAGCAATATCACTGTCCTCTGTTGCCTAGTGCCCAGTGTCTTGAAAACTATTGTTTCATATATTCTGTCTTCTTTGGGGGGTTATTTCAGGCAGGAGGGTAAAAGTAGTCCCTGTTACTCCATCTTGGCCAGAAGTGAAAATCTGTAAGTGGCAGTCTTGAATTTAATATTAAAAAGTGCATGAGACTTTTTAAAGTTTTCTTTGTACTTTTCTAAACTTGAAATGGGGATAATAAAAGCAAATCAGGGTGTCAGCCTGTGCATTTAACTTTTTTTTTTTTTTTTTAGAGACGGGGTCTCGCTCTTGGTCAGGCTGGTTTCGAACTCCTGACCTTGAGCTATCCACCCGCCTCGGCCTCCCAGAGTGCTAGGATTACAGGCGTGAGCCACCGCGCCCGGCCCCTGCATTTAACTTTCTTATCCAGAGTATTGTGATTTTCCTTCTCTTTTGCAAAGAGATGTAAAAAGTCACAGCATATTTTGGATTTAGATTGTTTTGGTTTAATAAATAGCATGAATTCAAAGTAATGTTGTACAATGTACTCTGACCAGAAAAATTGCTTTAAGTTATCAAAATTGCCTTGACAAAGCAATAAGTAGAGCCAATCCTATGAATGAGTCTACGAAGAACTGGACTATACTGGACTGGCACCACTGCTCTTGCCAGAAGCTGAGAATTTCATAGAATCCTCTTACACTAAATGGTCTTAGGATTAGGTTTTGTCAATGAGATGTACTCATGTGACTTGGAAAACATAACAGAAGCAGAGGACATTACTTTCCAGAGCACATAAAGATCTTTAGGTGTCTTGTATGCTCCAGATTTTCCTCAATCTTCTCCACTCCATATCCAACTCATTCTCCAGATGCTGGCCCTGCTGACCCATTGGGGCTACAAGCATACCACTAGGTACACTTGGAATTAGGTCTACTGAGGCTGTGGCTTTCACAAACCTTTCCATATATTCCTCCACACCAATTGTGGCAACCAGACATACAGGTATTCTCAGGTTTTCCTGCAAGCTCCAACCTGTCCACCCATGTCAATGCTTCAAGTGGAAGTACTCTGGATAAGAAAGTTAAGAATATTACTCTGATCCCCTGGTGCCTCCCTTCCAGACCTTCACTTCCTGGTTTGTCACACATTTGTGAAAGCTTGAATACTACATTAAACATCTTGTTTCCATAATACTTATCTTGGCTCTGTTTCCCTCACTGAATTCAAACTGATACCCAGGTCAACCACAGCCACCACCCCATTTATTATTCTTGAGGAGATGGACCTGTGAGAAACAGACCTGTTTCTAATGTAGAACACTGTTGTAGGGTCTAGGGCTGCTATTATTGTTGTTACATTCATTTGCAGCGAGATACCCTGGGAAGCAACCCAATATCTTTGTCTATCTCCAGGCCAGGAAAGACAGGTACCAGCATGGTCAAGCAAGGAGGAACCATTACCTAATGCAAGCAATGACCATTCATTTCTTAACAAAACCTCTGGATTGTGACATTATTTGACCTTGGGGCCAAAGGTTTGAAGAAAAATAGCTGGTGTCACTTCTTCCTTTGTTCATAACAACCAAATAAATATCTCTTTTTTTTCTGTGTCTGGTTAGAGAATATATACTTCAGTTGAAACCTGGATGAGGCCTAGGGAGAACTTAGGCTGTTTTTAAGCTACTCTATCTGTACAAAAACATATTCTACAATATCTGACTTCAGACATCTTAGGTTCAGAGGCCACAAGTGACTATTCTGTTATGGCCTAACTTTTTGTATATTTTATCTATGCCCCTCTTTTTCTTTTTTTTTCTTCTGTTTAGATAAGCCTGTTTGCAATCATGAATTATTCTTTCCTACCCTATTATGCCTTTCTTTGAAGTATCTCTTTCACGACTAGTCATTTAACTTTAAATAGAAAGACTTTTCAGAATTGTGCTAAATTAGATGACAATCCCTGGGGTTCTTTTTCTGTTTTGACTAAATCATGGGCTCAAGATGATAGTTGCAGAGGCTATGTGATCATTTCAGGATCTTTCATCAGTTTCAGCATGGCATATATATATATTTTTTTTTTTTGGGGGGGGGGCATTTCATAATGTATCCATGTGTCTCTCTTAATTTCTATTTCTTCCATACCTGGTGATTACTGAGATCATCACAACATTTGTGTTCAAGAGCCTTATATAATGTTTGGTTGACTTAGAAAGAAGAGCTCTTTAAAATCACAACTATGTCTGAATATTTGGTACCATGAAGTGGAGCAATGGTGGGATGATATCAAATGTTGAATAGTTCAAGTAGGGCTGGTATATATGCTCTTTTTTCTTATATAGGTGCCTTTTCTTTTTCTTACAGCCTATATATTTTTTAAAGTTCTTTTTTGTCTTTTGTTTTGAAGAAATTCTATACACCTGAGCCTATGTTATAGACCATTACTGAAAGGCTCCAGGTACCACTTAATATATTTTCAGCAACAGTAAAATACTTTTGTTCTGTACACTGTGGCAAAATGTCATCAGAAGAAATCAGATTCCAGGAACAACTTCTAAAACAAGCCACTCATTGAATTACTCTTAGATTTTATTAATGTCTTCAGTTGTGCATCATTTAAAATGAGACGTGTGCTTTAAAAAGCATTCTTATACATAAATAGACCAAGGAACAGTTAAGTAATTGATCCCTAAAACATGCACATCAATTTTATACAGGTGTGTATAAGAAAGGGAAATAAGCTTTAAGTCTTTTTCTTTGGATTAAAAACATTTTGAAATTATTATTTAGGAATGCCAAATGTTTTTCTGGAACAAATGTATTTCCCAATAGGAAATGCTGATGTAATTAAAATGAATTAGTGTTGATGAAGAGGACTGGAAAAACATTTGTCCTGTATGCATGATCAACAAGAAAAGAGTTAACAGTGGACCTAGGATACATGTCAAATAAATGAATCAGGTAGCATGAATTGAAAGATTTACATGGAATAACAGGTACTATGAGCCAGATTAAGGGACACATATATTCAAGGCACATGACTAGGCTAAACAGGTGGCTAGGTTCTATAGACTAATCATTCTTTCATTGGGAAAGAGTAAAATGTAATATAATTTCCACTTAATGGCACTTATTGATAAATAAATACAATGAGAGCTAGGGCAGCAAATGTCTTCCTTTCAGATATACACCCAAAGTACGTACTAGGTAACAGATGCCAGAATGGCTGAAGTAGTATGACTACAGTCCAATTTTCTTACACTGCAGTTAAATAGATGTTAAACTATTCTGTATTGTTTCTATACAACATACTGTCTATTCTCTTTCAAGTTACACAAAAGAATTCTTCAAAACTAGGCATATTAAAGAATTTATTAAAGCCCAAAGAATGCTCAAACTATTGTTTAACAGGAAGTCAAACCCAAACCCTTGAGTTGACTGCTGTCTGTATTCAGTTTGGGCTTTTGCCAGAATGGAAAATTTTTCCCACATTACCTCTCTTTGTACAACTAAAATCCTAGCAGATCCACTGTGGTTCTCTTCTTTTTCTTTAGTGAGTCAGAGGAATTTGCCTCCCTAACCCTCCACTACCCCCAACAATTGCCCTAAATATCCACAGAAGAAAAAGGAATATATAAAAACCTCAACCTTCAACAATACTTAAACCATCATCTTCTCAAATCAACTATAATGGGGAAACAGAATGTCAAGCTATCCACTGTATTGTGAACGATCAGCACGCTGAACTTTATTCCAAAAAGCGAATACTAGGAGGAAAAGGATAATTCTGTGTGCTAATGGGCTTGCAAAATGTTCCCCATCTGACTGAAATAAGAATATTTCATACTTCACCTAAGTTTCAAGCAGCACCAACAATTTAATTCCCCAAATAAACTATTCTCCATTTCTGTTGTTTTGAAGCACCTAAAATTCTTCAATAAGGAAAGACATTAAGATGAGATGTTAGCAATACTATCTGTCTCTTGAATACTTTTGTGTGCACATACAAAATTCCTCCATAGTTTTAGCAGACAGTTGAAAAGACTGGTGGTTTCCACCTTGGCGATAGCTTTCTGCAATTAAAAACAAAAATGTTTCTCTAAGTAGATGACACTAGTTAACAAACCAAAGAAACAAGCAAAAGCCCCTTTAAGGCTACTGCAACAATGAGTGGATCAATCTGACATTCACTAGAGTAAAATGGTTGACAGGACAAAGATAAATCTTGAAGCATAGAACAAGATTTAAAAAAAAGAAACAGTGAGAAGAGGGTTGAAGAGACTGGCAGACACTATCTGTCAGTACTGAAAGGCTTAAGTCACAGAGATTGCTTTTAACTCCTTGTTCTCTCATATCCATGGTTAACGATAACTTTTTCTTTCTTATTTCTTCACGCAGCTTGGCCATGTAAATCCACCACAGAGAGGTGACACAATGATATAGATGAATACCTGGAGGGAGGAGGAAGGCAATTTTATTCTTCTTGGATCTATTATATGCTCCTAAATAATATATACAGAAAAGTAAAGCCCTATTAAGAAATACTCTAGTTACATTATAGTAGCAGTTCTGTAGTAATATAACACAAAAATCAAGTATTTTCAAAGACAAAGTGTAGTTAAAATGATCTTTTCGAGTATAACTCTTACCCATTTGAATTCCACTGTTTTCTTCAGTGGGAGGGAAGGCAGTGGAGCTGTTGCTCTTCCCTAGTAACTAGGCAGACTCGAGGCTATATGAGCAACTCTTACTGATGTATTGCTAACAAGTTACAAACATTGCAAATAACCATAATTCCCTTTAAGTATGATTTTATTAACTATTAATATATTTTTAGATTTTGAATATGAATTTAATTTTTCCTTATTATGATAGGGACAATGAAACAAGCACAAGTACAGACTATACATCTGTATTATTCATGACCAAGAATGCTGCTATGAACTGTTTGGTGGATAATGACACGATAATTATGATTACCAAACCAAAGAAAATCAGATGTTGCAAGTAACACTGCAAAACTGCTGGTTCTGTTACAGATGTTTTAGCTTTTTAGTTGTAGTGTTGTAATTTTAAATTATGATATTGTGAAAAGTCTCTACTTGTTCACATTATTACATTCCAAAAAATAGATTTATTATGAACATTAGGTTCACTGCATTAAATTAGTCATTTTATTTTGATTTAAAGTACAACCTTTTGAGATCTTTAAGTGACTAATTTCATTACTCACATGCTTAGAAAAAAATGCATTTATGAATTCCATGCCCTCTCCTCCCCCACTCCAAAAATAAGGAAAGGATTTTGCCTTACTTTCCTACAAATGTTGCTGGGGTGCGGGCGGGGATTACAGCAAATTATGGTTATTAATGAATCGGTTAAACTACTCACATCATATTCATACATACACACATACATATTCCACAAATGTAAAGTTTACCAACTTGACATAAAGTTAAACTATTTCCCACAGCTGAAATACCAAGATTTTCAAGCTGTATAGTATGTTAGGTGACAACACCTTTTGGCAAAGATTGATCTGCATGTAATAAGTAGTCAGTAAATATAATCTGAATTTAATAATAATTCAGCTGCATAAATCAATCTAAATTCCCAAACAAATGAATAAGAAAGAAGCTAAGCTCAGGAGCCTAAAATGTGCCTTTAGAGTGAAGATCTTGAGCAAGGAAACATTCAAGTCCATGGTAACTATTTCCAGTATAGAATTTATAGATCTATGATTGCTATTCTCCGTTAAATAAATCCAGCTCTCTAAGGTGGAGGATCATCAAGCAGAGGTTAAGGAGAAGTGAAGCAGAGTCAGAGGTATCTACTTTTGCAAGTGACTAGAGGATGGGGAGGAAGGACAGCTTTATGTATCCATGAACCAGGGTAAAGCATGCCCCCCTACTCCCCTTTAGCAATAGTTCCCAAACGTTTGGTTCAGGACCTCTTTACACTCTTAAAAATCACTGAAGACTCCAAATAGCTCTTGTTTAGGGGAATTATAACTACTAACATTTGCCATATTAAAAATTTAAAAACACATAATTAACTTTCCAATAGTAATAAACCCATTACATATAAACAGAAATAATATATTTATTTAAAATAACTATACTTCTGTGAGGTCAGTTTTATATGTCTTCTTACATATACTAATTTGACTCAACAGGGAAGAGGTGTTTAAGTACAGATCATATGTCATAGTTACTTCATAGGAAAGCCCATGTTTCACCATTAAAAGACATCTGTAGCACATTTCAGAGTGTTTCATTGAGAAAGAATTCTAATACCTAAATTCTTAGAGATTGAAAAATAAAATCTACACTATAGATACAAAAACTTACAATTGATACAATGATGATGATAATAGTAAGCTTGAGATTCTTCATACACATGGCTCGGGCAAGATTTCTGCTGGTAGTTTTGAAGGTGACAGACTAGAAAAAGAGCATAAATTGTTTAATTTCTGGCACTGACTACATGGGTGATTTGCAGTAATACTCTGTAAAAATTTTACTTTTATTAATTATATTTACAAAGTCCCAATGTTCTTTACCCCTTTCCCCTCTTTATAAGTAGAGACTGACCATTCATACTCACTAGTTTCCAAAAGCAGAACTCTACCAGGCCTATCATAAGCAGTATGAGCCCACTAGCAAGGCTTATCTTTTTTTCTTCTTCTCCACTGTAGCAACGCACATGATGTTGGCTGCAAGCACATTTGCCTATTTTGCCCATTATATAATAATTCTGGGGCTTTGAGCCAGAAAACCATGTTTGATTTCCATAGGAAGGTTATGTATTTACTTGTGTGATAGCCAAAACCCATAGGACTTCATTCCTTTAGCTACCTCTTTTCATTTGCACCATCAATTTCTCAAGATCTACTAAACCATCCCCACCAGGAAACAAACAGTTTAAAACAAAAAGGCAAACAAACAAGCAAACAAACAAACTTCTAATAACCTAGCAATTCCACTCCTTGGTATATACACAACAGAGACCTATGCACAAGTTCACCAAAAGAAATATAAAAATGTTTCTAATAGTACAACTTTTCATACCTCAAACTGGAAACTACCCAAATGCCCATCAACTGTACAATAAATAAATTGTTATAGAGACATACCATGAAATACTACACAGCAATGATAATTCACAAGCTACTACATTTAAAAAATTAACAATCTACTTGTCACGCATGAATCTCACAAACATTATTTTGAGCAATAGAAACTTGACATAAATAGAATACCTGCTTTATTTTATTAATCTATGGGGAGAAGTCAGGACACCCATTACCTTTGGAGTGACTAGATAAGGTCAGAAGGGGGCTTCTGGGGTGCTGGTCATGCTCTAGTTCTTAATGTAGGTGTTGGTTCCACAGGTGTATTTCCTTTGTGAAAATACAAGTGGTATGCTTATGATTGATGTACTTTTCTATATGTATGTTATACTTCAACAAATTGTTTTTTAAAACTCCATTTTCTTAACAATACAATCATCTCCAACTACATTCTCCACAAAGTCTCTCCAGTGGTAGCAGTTAGCAGGGGCACTAGCTCTTGGGCTTCACCTGATGCATAGTGCAAAGGATGCCACATGGAGGCACAGACCAAATCTGATTACATCTAGCCCTAAATATACACACTGAATATAATATATGCATTGACTAGGACATATGAAAAGAACTAGTAGTTAAAAGGGAGAAGAGAAAGACAAGCAATCAGAGCAAACACCCCCTAATGGAACAAAGTTAATATAGGAAATAAGCGAGAATAACAGTAATAAAAAACTTCTAATAAATATCCTCAGATACAAGATATCACTGCACTGATTTAAAACAAACTCATAAGTTGGGGTACATGAAAAAGGAATAATTACATAATATTTTAAAAATATATTTTAATAAAAAGATTGGCATAATTTAAAAAATTATAAATAAAATATAAATGACCAAAAGAAGCTGCTGTGGGAACAACTCAAAAAATTCTCTGAGAAAACAGAGCAAAATGTCTAGGTTACAAATTATGAAAGAAGATGTAAGACACATGGAAAACTGATCAAGCAAATTCAGGATCAATTTATACAATAAGCAGATATTTAACAAGTGCTTACTATGTGCCTGGTACTGATTTAGGCACCTGTTAGCAGTTATAGAAGGAGAGGCTACAGACAATAAAGAAGAATCAATAATCAAGGGACTAATAGATGAAAATATCCCCAAACTTGGAGGGCAGGTGGGAGGGGGGAGGAAGTGTAGAGTTACATAATGTATGCCGTGCGCGCCACCTGGGGATTGGACTCGCTTGGAGCTCTGGCATGTGGGGGGGGGGTAGGAGTGGTAGGGGCAATGTATGTAACCCTAACAATATTTGTACCCCCATTATATGATGAAATAAAAAAAAAGAAAGAAAATATCCCCAAACTAAGAAAGACTTGGCTCTTCAGATTGAAAGCACCTACCCAGTATGTGGCAAGAATATTGAAAGTTAGCACATACTTCCTATCTCTTGGTAAGATTTCAGAACTACATGCTTTTATTTGTTTCTATTTTATTTTTTTCTGCTTTGAGGTATCATTGACAAAAATTGTATATATTCAAGGTATATCACATTTTGATATATGTATACACTGTGAAATGATCACCCAATCAAGCTAAGTGACATGTTCATCACCATATCTACTTTTTGTGCACGGTGAAAATGCTTAAAATCTACTCTCATAGTATATTTCAAAAATCCAATACATTATTAACTATAGTCACCATGCTCTACATTAGATATCCAGAACTTATTAATCTTAATAAGTCTGTACACTTTGACCAACATCTCTCCATTTTCCCCACGCACTGGCCCCTGGCAACCACTTATCTACTCTCTGCTTTTATGTATTAACTTTTTAAAAAAATACCATATATAAGTGAGATCATACAGTATTTCTCTGTGTCTGTCATATTTCACTTAGTATAATGTCCTCTAAGTTCATCCATGTTGTTGCAAATGGCAGAATCACCTTCTTTTTCAAGGCTGGATAATATTTCACTTTGTGTGTATGTGTGTGTAGATATCACAATTTCCTTATCCATTTGTCCATTAACGCTTAGATTGTTTCCATATCTTGGCTATTATGAATAATGCTATGATGAATATGAAGTACAGATACCTCTTCAAGGTACTGGTTTTCATTTTCTTTGGGTATAATATACCCTGAAGAGGGAGGGATTCCTGGATCACATGATAGTTCTATTTTTAATTTTTTGGAGTAACCTCCATACTGTTTTCCATAGTGGCTGCACCAATTTACATTCCCACCAACAATGCACAAGTGTTCCCTTTTCTCTACATCAACACTTGCTTTCTCTTGTCTTTTTGATAATAGCCATTCTAACAGATATGAGGTGGAATCTCAGTGTGTTTTTAATTTGCATTTCCCTGATGATTAGTTAGTGATGATAAATACTTCTTCATGTATCTTTTGACCAACTATATGTCTTCTTTGGAGAAATGTCTATTCAGATTCTTTTCCCATTTTTAATTGGGTTGTTTTTTTTTTGCTATTGAGTTATATGAATTTGTTATATATTTTGGAAATTAACCCCTTATCAGGTTTGCAAATATTTTATCTCAATCTGTAGGTTGTCTTTTCATTTTGTTGATTGTTTCCCTTACTGTGCAGAGCTTTTAAGTTTGATATACTTCCATTTGTTTTTGCTTTTGTTGCCTAAGCTTTCAGTCACATCTAAAAAATCATTGTTTACAACAATGTCAAGGAGTTTTTTCCCTCTTTTCTTCTAAGAGTTTTATGGTTTCAGGTTTTATGTTTATGTCTTTAATTAATTTTGAGTTGATTTTGTATATGGTATAAGGTAAGGGTCCAATTTTATTCTTTTGCATGTTGATATCCAGGTGTCCCAACACCGTTTATTGAAGAGATTATTATTTCCCCATTGCATGTTCTTGGCATCCTTGTGAAAGATTAGTTGACTGCATATGCATGAGTTTTTCTGGGCTCGCTATTTTGTTCTAGTGGCCCATGTGTCCATTGTTATGTCAGTACGATACAGTTTTGATTACTATAGCTTTGTAATATAATTTGAAATCATGAAGTGTGATCCCTCCAACTTTGCTCTTCTTTCTTAAGATTGCCTTGGCTATTAGGGCTCTTTTGTGGCTCCATATGAACTTTAGAATTTTTTCTATTCTGTGAAAAATTCCATTAGAACTTTGATAGGGATTGAATTGAATCTGTATATTGCTTTGGGTATAATAGTATGGACATTTTAACAATATTGATTCTTTTGATATATAAACATGGGATATCTTTCCATTTATGTCTTCTTTAATTTCTTTCATCATTGCTTTATAGTTTTCAGTGTATAGATTGTTTTACCTCCTTAAACATATTCCTAAGTGCTTTATACTCTTTTTGATGCTCTCATAAATGGGATTGTTTTCGTGATTTCTCCTTCTAGTAGATCGTTATCTACATAGTAACACTGTGATTTAGGGTGGTAACTGGGCATTCCAGAAAAATGAACAATGTTATTTAGGGGGCTTTGGGTCACACCTAGGAGAGGTGGAGACAGATCAAACCAGAGGGTTATCAATCTTGTCTATGTAATGAAACCCTAATAAAATCTCTGAACGCCAGGGCTTGGGTAAGCTTCCCTATTGGGCAATACTCTGTGTATGTTGTTACATCTTGATGCCAGGAGAGTAACATGTCCTGACTCCATGGTAAGAGGACAACAGAAGCTCTACATTTAGTTCCTTTCCAAACTCCATTCCATGCACTTCTTCCCTTGGCTGATCTTAATAGGTATCTTTTGCCTGTAATAAACCATAACTGTGAGTACAACAGTGTTCACGGAGTTCTGTGAATCCTTCTACTGAACTATCAAACCTGAGGGTGGTTGTGGGAATCCCCAAACTTGTAGTTGGTATCAGAAGTGAGGGTGGCCTTAGGAACTGTGCTGTGTAAACTATACAGTTGTTCATGCTGCAGCTCCATTGTAAGTGGATGGCCTGACTGAGATCCTGGTGCTCTGTCCCTTTGTGTTGCCAATCAATCCAGCCTTGAGACCTCATTAATCTTTTAAGCCACAGTACTTCTTCTCTTTCCCTCCAATGTTGGAAGAGATTACTTGGGCATGAGCCTTCCCAGCAACATGGGACAAATTTACATCTAAAATGTTGATCATCAATGCTTTCAGAAGAGAAAAATTTTGACCAAAAGGGGAAAATGAGAAAAGAAAACTAGCTCTGAGTATGCCCAAGGGCAATTTGTTCCTGACTAACTTGCCTCACCCATTACCTTCATGCTCCTGGAATTTGTGATATAAAGAGCAATGTATCAATAACTTGCTATTTTAATGTAAATTCTTGGTAAACAACTTAAGAACTATCTTTTTTCTTCTAAAAAATCCTCTTGTAACTGCTGCTATTTGAAGTGTATATTCAGGGCAACATGAATCTATACTGCTGGGTTGCAATCCTCAAACCTGGCTCAAATAAACTCTATACTTATGTTAAAAAATAAACTGTACAGTTGTTGAACTTCTCAGCTGCCTAAACTCTTCATTATTACTTACAAAATAAAAAGCACTGATATGCAGCAATGGAGAGAATATGGAGAGAATTTCAAGAGAAATGACCTTAATCTTAGACTTATATACCAGATAAAACATTGTTCAAACACAGAGTGAAAGAAGAACATTTTCATTATTGAAGGGACTGAGGATGTATTATCACCCATAGAGCCTTATGAAGAAAATTTGTGAGAATATACCAAAAATAAAATCACAATAGAGAATCCAAGAAAGAGGAAGACAATATGCATAAGAAAAAGTAGTGAGCAAAGAAACCAGTAAATCTAAATATAGCTGTGTGATTCAATAGATTGAGATGAAGATTCCTCCACAATCCTCAAGTCAATGTTTGAACACTGACAAATCACCTGTTTAGAAATCAGTTCAGCTATAAGAACAATCGTTACACCTTTACCAAAGCTTCCCTTGGGGATAGGGGTGGGGGTAGGTTGAAAAAAACAAGACATAAAAGTCTCTGTGAGAATGATAAGGAAAAGATGAACAGCCCAATGGCCTCTTCACTCCATATAGAGTTTCATTAGCAGCTGTATAGAGTCCTGGGGACCTGCAAGTCCCATACCTTTGTAGTAGGCAAATGACATTATAAAGGTTATAGGAGGAACTCAGATGGAGATTTCACACACACAGAGGAGAAGGTGATGTGAACACAGAGGAAGAGACTATAGTGAAACACCTATAAGCAAAGGAATATTGGCAGCCCCCAGAAGCAGGAAGAGACAAGAAACAGATTCTATCCTACAGCTTCTGGAAGGAGTGCAGCTCTGCTGACACCTTAATTTCAGCCCAGTAAAACTGATTTTGGACTTCTGGCATCAAAAGTGGAAGAGAATAAATTTTTGTTGTTTTAAGCTACCAAATATGTGATAATTTGTTACAGCAGCCACAGGAAGCTAGTAACCATACGTAAAAGGCTGAAAACCAAACATAAAAGAAGCTCTTAAAAATAGCCAGAAAAGGGTCAAGAATCCTTATCTTGAAGATAGGAAGATTAAGAGGGATAGCAATCTCCTCAAGAGAACACATGGAAGCCAAATAAAAATAAAATTGCATTTTTAAAGCACTAAAAAAGAATTTTAAAACAACTGTCAATGTAAAAATACTATATCCAGAGAAAGCATCCTACAAAGAACGACAAAACAGATTTTCAGATAAACAAAAGCTTAGAAAATCTGGTGATCAGTAGATCAACACTATACAAAATAATAAAAGAACTTCTTCAGTTTGAAGGAAAAACACCTTAAATGGAAACAGAACTACAGAAGGCAATGAAGAACAACAGAAAGAATTACAGGAATATCTAATTTTATTGTGCTTCACAGATACTGCCTTTTTTACAAGTTGAAGGTTTGTGGCAACCATGCATCGAGCAAGTCTATCAGCACCATTTTTTCAATAGCATATGCTCACTTTGTGTGTCTGCGTAACATTTTAGTAAGTCTTGTAATATTTCAAACTTTTTTTGTTATATCTGTTATGGTGATCTGTGATCAGTGATCTTTAATGTTACTATTGTAATTGTTTTTTGGTGCCATGAACCATGCCCATATTAAGAAGGCTAAGTTAATTGAAAAATGTTTTATGTATTCCAACTACTCCACCAACTAGCCATTCCCCCTCTCCTTGGGCCTCTCTTAGTATTGAAATTAGGCCAATTAATAATCTTACAATGGCCTCTAAGTGTTCTCACTTTAAATCAAGAGATAGAAATAATTAAGCTTAGTGTGGAAGGCATTTTGAGAGCTGAGACAAGCCAAGAGCTAGGCCTCTTGCATCAAACAGCCAAGTTGTGAATGCAAAGGAAAAGTTCTTGAAGGAAACTGAAAGTGTTACTCTAGTGAACACATGAAAGATAAGAAAGTGCACAGCCAAAGAAAGAGTCACAAGAGCAAACAGACAACCTACAGAATGGGAGAAAATTTTCACATGCTACACATCCTATAAGGGGCTGATAACTAGAATCTATTTAGAACTCATGAAAATCAGCAATAAAAAAATCAAACAACCCTATCAAAAAGTAGGCAAAGGACATGAACAGAAACTTTTCAAAAGAAGACAGGATAATGGACAACAAACATATAAAAAAATGCTCAACATCTCTAATCATCAGACAAATGCAAATCAA